>OY829914.1:282358494-282958494 GCA_963691935.1 Nephrotoma guestfalica
TATATATATATATATATATATATATATATATATATATATATATATATATATATATATATATATATATATATATATATATATATATATATATATATATATATATATATATATATATATATATATATATATATATATATATATATATATATATATATATATATATATATATATATATATATATATATATATATATATATATATATATATATATATATATATATATATATATATATATATATATATATATATATATATATATATATATATATATATATATATATATATATATATATATATATATATATATATATATATATATATATATATATATATATATATATATATATATATATATATATATATATATATATATATATATATATATATATATATATATATATATATATATATATATATATATATATATATATATATATATATATATATATATATATATATATATATATATATATATATATATATATATATATATATATATATATATATATATATAATATATATATATATATATATATATATATATATATATATATATATATAGCTCGAGTATAGTTTGAGGAGTTTATTATTAGATAAGTATCGTTCCTCTATTACTGTTTATATTGCTGGTATTATTTGGCTTTATATGTTTTTTTTTAGATTTGATATTTCAAGTTACCTGGTTTTTGAAGAAGAACCTAATTATTTATTTAAAAAAAATTTCATGTAAGTATTGTTGTTGAAGTGCGCCACGATTCGCGATGTCCACCGAGAGTATTTCTTTGCCCTACATTTTACCTAAATCCATGCTTCGGACTAGGTCCAATTTGCTTAACGTGGTTAGTTTAAACGTCCAGAGTCTTATTTTAAATTTTGACGAACTTCGTCATACTTTTAATGGGGTCCCATTGATGTCATTTGCTTATCGGAAACGTTTCTATCGTCCGATATTCCCGATTCCGCGTTGGCCATTAGTGGTTATAATTTGTTCAGGCACGATAGAGCTAATCCACCGGTTAATGGTGGAGTATGCCTCTATGTTAACAAGCATATTAAATGTAATGTTGTATCGGTACCCCTCTCAATTTCTCAAAGGCTCGTTTCTGAATTTGAGTTATTCTTCTAAATGTCTTCGGCAATAAGTGGAAATTCCTTTTTGGTGTGGTTTATAATCCTCCTAAAACGAACAAGAGGTCGTATGCTCAATTTCAAAAATCGCTTTTAGACATTAAGTGTCTTTTTAGTTATTTTTCCTGTCGGTGTGATGAGGTTTTCATTTCGAGTGATTTAAATTTTGATATTTCTCAGGAGACTTTATTTTCTCGTAGCTATTTAAATATCCTAAATAGCATTAATGTTTCAGTTTATAACACTGAAGCGTCCACTTACTCTTATGCAACCGCAAGTGGTGGTTCTTATTCTCTCATTGATCACGCTGTCGCTTCTGCTGATAATTCCATTTGTTTTTTCAATCAATTGTCTCTTGGTATTGGGTCTCTTCAAGATCTCCTTGTTTTTTCTGCTAATTATTACTCTCGTCCTAAACCAAAAAGTTTCAGCTTCAGAGATTTTTCGAAAATTGATGAATCTCACCTTTCATCAATTTGTGGCTCTATTTGTTGGGACGACATTTTTTCTCTTAGTACTTCTTCCGATCAAATTGTCTATTTTAATTCCTCTATTGATTATATTTTTATATTTGCATTCTTCTTATTGCTGTTTATGTTAGACCTAGATTTTTTCTTGGATGACGGAAGAGATTTTAAATGCTATTTCTGTTCGTTTTTCCAAATATCGTCTTTGGAAAATGAGCCCTAATTCTTGGTCTTATCTAGCTTATAAGCAATCTCGAAATAGTAAGTTTAATTCGTATCGCTAAGCAAAATTGTTTCAAGGATAAGTTAGATCCCTCATTTCCCTCTAAGATATTTTGACGTAACGTTCGCAATTTAGGCCTTGGTAGTTGCAAAGGGGGTGCTTCGGTAAATTTCCAAGCTAATGATTTTAACCATTACCTAAGTAATTTTAGTTCCACCATGATATTCCCATATTGATTTAGTATCCGTAGAATCCCTAAATTCTTTTTCGTTTGCAAATATATCTATTGCCGATTTGCATTCTGCAATTTAGGAAGTTAAATCGCAATCCAGTGGTCTAGATATGCTTAGTTTAAAATTTGTTAAGCGTATTTTTCCTAATGTATCAAGATACTTGTTACATATTTTTAATTTTATTTTAACGACCTCGTTTTATCCCGCTCAGTGGAAGTTGAGTAAAATTATTCCTGTTCCTAAAATTAGCAATCCTTCTGAGCTTTCCCATTTCCGACCTATTAGTATTTTAAGTTATCTGTCCAAGGCGTTGAATTGGTAGTAAAAAATCCAAATTCAATCTCATATTGATAGCTATAATTTGCTTAGTATTTTTCAATCGGGTTTTAGAAGATTCCACGGTACTACCACTGCTTTACTGAATGTTTGTGATGATATTCGTCGTAGTATGAGTAAAAAATAAATGACTTGCCTGGCTTTGTTGGATTTTTCTAAAGCCTTCGATTCAATTAATCACCAAATTTTGTACCAATTGTCGATTTTGCAGTTCGATCTACAGTTTAGGTAACACAAATTTCAAATACTGGAATTCATCTTCGATTTGACATTGAATTTAGTAAACAAGACTTTGTCACAAATATTTTAAAGCTAAGTTACCTAATTTATAGTCTACGTTAATTAATTATTCTATTCTATTTGCGGAGATGTAAATCGTTAGAGAGATGCAAACAAGTTGGTGTTTAAGCTAAATGATGGCGTACGTATATTTAAATTATAAATTTGAATTCTATTTTGTTTTCAGGTGATGTTCCGATCATCGAGGAGATGTTGATAAACAGTTACTATTAGGTTTGGTTTCCGGGACTCTTTTTTTCCAGGAGTTATTGAAGCAAATCCCCGTCAAATGTATTGGCCCTTTCAATTATGAGCCTGTAGCGCCAATCACAACTGTAGGATTATCATGAAATTTTCAGGATCAGTAACCGACATGGTTATAAGTGAGTACTACCAGGTTTGGCATCCGGAACTTGCGGTGTCTGGGAACTATGAAGTAAAACATTTCATATATTGGGTCAAATACGTGTGCGCCTGTAGCGCAAGTCACAAAGGTACGATTTTATTGAAATTTGTAGGGTGCGTAGGCAGTATAATGACAAGTTGTTCCCATTAGGTTTGGTTTCCGGAATACGTTGCTTCTTGGCGCTACAGGCGCACACGTGTTTGACCCAACATTTGAATTGTTTTACTTCATGGTTCCTAGAAACCGAAAGTTCCTGTAACCAAACCTGGTAGAACCCACTTATAATCATGTCGATTACTGATCTTGAAGATTTCAAGATAATCCTACAGTTGTGATTGGCACTACAGGCTCATAATTGAAACACTAAATATACTGGTTCTATACAGGGCACTTAAAGCATTTCTCATGGCTATTTCAAAGTCTGTCATGATCGAGCTGAATTTAGAGAAATGATATTCTCGTCAATAAATCGAAAAATTTCCGCGTAGGAAATTTCCGTGTTTTTTTTGTCATGAGGACAAAAATAAATGGGATGACCTCACATTTGAAATAAACAAAATTATTTTATGTAGTTTCATATTTATTTTTTATTGATAAGGACTGAAATTAACATATTATTACTGACCTGATCTAAATATATAAGCAATGCAAATTATTAAAAATTGTTTGAAACAGCCAACAGGACATTTGTTGAAAGTTGCGTCCATTAAATAATGTCTTCGTTTAGGATTTATATGATCGTTTATTAGTTTAATCGTTTTGTCGGATGAAAAAATACAATGACAAAACTCTATTTTTTCAAAATATCCCTTAAAAATACCTCTTTGCCGATATGCTGGGTTTTGCCAAAATTCTCAATTATTTCAAAGTTACTGAAACATTCAACAAAAGCCTCATACGTTTTCGGATTAGATTTGAAAATTTAGTTCTGAATTTTTAATAAATTCCTTTCCATCTTATTAAAATTTAATCCTTCAGCTACTTTTTGATTCTTAAGATTTAAAAACATTCTTTAACACACTTTTATGTAGATGTATGACTGAGATGCAATTATTTTAGGCAAATAAAGATATAATTTTGCAAATTCAGATAAGATTTTTCAAACACTGATGTTAATAAGTTACGACAGCTAAGATCTTTACTGTTGCATCTGAAATATACAATTAAGCGTCAAACAAATTACTTACTGTCGACAAGCCGCATTAAAAACTTCTCGCACGTTTCCAACGGTACTTGCTGTTCTTATACAAGTTCGTTTGATTTAGAGCATTTTGTTTTAATTTCGTTTACTAATTCAAATTCTTGAAATGTTTTTTCCTAATTTTCCGAGTGGTTATGAGCAATAAAATTTTGCACCCGGTTACAAATATTTGTATTTAAAGATACTCTTGCTTTACATGTGCTTACATACGTAACATTTATTTAATATATATTCCATTTCAATTATATTATGTATCCACGTATATTATGAATATACGACTGCGGGCAAAATGTAGTAAAACTTTTTAATTTAAATTTCGCGCGGGAAACCATTCGTAGAAATGTTTCTTTTTCTATGTTGGTATGACTGTCAGTGACATCTGTGCCAAATGTCACATCAAAATAATCATTAGTGTTTAGTATACGCTTGTCTTTCTGAAGTACAAAAAGTGCATTCGGCGATTTTTACAATGAGTGAAATAATTCAACAAAGAAGTTCCATAAAATTTTGTGTGCGGAATCAATTTTGTGGTGCCGAAACGTTCAGAATGTTGCAAAAGGCCTTTGGTGATAATTGTATGTCGCGAGCAAGTGTTCTTGATTGATAAAAATTGTTCAAAGAGGGTCGAGAACGTGTTGACGACGAACCACGTCTAGGTCGGCCATCAACATCAACTAATGATCAACACGTTAATAAAATCAAGGAATTGATGCTCAAGAATCGATAATTAACAGTCAGAGACCTTACTGGCATCATTGAAATATCGGAAGGATCAGTGAAAACCATTTTGAAAGATCATTTGGGCCTAAGAAAGGTGAAAGCACGATTGGTTCCAAAATCACTCAATTTTTTGGAAAAACGGCGTCGCGTTGAAGTCTGTGAAACAATGCTTTCCGACTATCAGGATATCATGAAACATATTATAAGTGGCGATGAGTGTTGAATCTATGCGTACAACCAGGAAACAGACGATCAATCGGCCGAATATCGTGCCAAAGGTGAGCCGAAACCGAAAAAACACGTCAAAGCAAGTTAAAAATCAAGAAGATGTTAACAGTTTTCTTCGATTATCGAGGTATGGTGCACTCCGAATTCCTTCCGACCGGCCAAACTGTCAACAAGGTCTCCTATTTGAGTGTTATGCGTCGTTTTCGCGAAGCTATTCGTAAAAAGACGCCGGAATTATGGGTCGACAACTCTTGGTTTTTGCACCACTATAATGCACCTTCTCATACTGCATTGGTTTTACGTGATTTTTTCGCCAAAAATTCCACCCATGTCGTTCCGCAACCACCGTATTCGCCTGATTTAGCTCCGTGTAACTTTGTGGCCGTGCAGCAAACTCAAACGACCGCTCCGAGGGAACTGTTTTGAGTCAACTGAAGACATTAAACGTGAATCGCTACGCGCATTGGAGGCTATTCCGGAAATTGACTTTAACTTGAGGATTGAAAAAAAACGTTGGCATAAGTGTATTGTGGTCGGGGGGGATTACTTTGAGGGAAACGAAATAGATTTGGAGAAATAAATAAAGAATTTTAATATTATGGACAAAGTCTTACTATTTTTTGCCCACAGTATTATACGTATACGCAGTTAAACAAAAATCACAGATACAACGATGACCTTGGAATTATCAGAAATAAGATTTGTTTTAATTTGTTAGCGCAAATGAAACATTTTCTTTGATTGTCTGTGGTTTGAGTAACCAAATTTTAATTTCAATTCCAGTTCTCCATTCGATTGAAAATCTTTGCGATGAGCAGCAAGCTTCACCAAACGTAAACAATTCTTACGTAAAGAACCTTTTTCAAGAAACTAAGAATTTTGAAAGCATTGGCCTAATTTTTTTTTGGTGGAAAATGTGGCAAGTGTAAAAGGGAATTCCATATTAAATGCATAGAGTAAATAAAACTTCCATATCTTCCCAAATTTCTATGCGGCAGTTGTCAATAATCGTTGACCAAGGGTTAGACTATAATGTAAAGAGCCCAATCTGTTCCTATTACGTTTAACAGAATTCGACGTATACGAGTATTTTTATTTATTTACGTTTTTAAGTTGTGCGTAAACAATTTGCACTTTATCTATGTTTTAGTACAAAGAATAAAGTTCCTTTCATTTCAATAAATCAATAAACAGTATAGGTATTTTTATTCATAAAGCTAACAAATTAGCGAATTAGTAAGAAATTCTTATTGTACTATATTGGGAGGTCAATCATTGCAAAGGTGTCTTAACACGTTCACGACCACAGGACGCATATATGCGTCCTATGGGTTTCTCCATAAACCAGGGACGCATATATGCGTCGTCGTACTGTTGTAAGTAAGTAATAAATTATAGTTTCTATATTAGTTAACAGATTCTCTTGAATTTTTTTTCGGTTAAGGGGAAGTACCGAATTGTTAGTTTTGTGTGTAGTTTTTCTGTATGTGATACGTAACAAGAAATAGATTAGGTCATAAATACATTAATATCCATAACGAAACAAAACTTTTTTCAACACAACAACCAGTTCTACAACCAGCAAGAAGACCTACCCCACAGGTCCTGTGTACCTGTGCTATGGTTTTCCGTGACCGTGTTATGGTTTTCCCACATCTTTTACGTGTTCTTTAAAGCGTGTAATAAAATTCCGACCTGTTTGTCCGATGCAGAACGCCTCGCACTCGTTATATTTTAGTTGGTATACGCCTTTATCCATTATATTGTTTCCTTTTCCTATAACTACACAGCTGCATATAAAACAACAAATAAAATCGAAAACCGCCTAAATAATGAAAAAGGAAACAATAACATATAGGGTTTTCCAATAGGAATGATATGACTTTTAAGTGACGTTTCGGCCTGAATTGATTTTGAAAAACGATTCGGGGTTGCGTCCGTATAAAATTGTTCTCACACAAGAACTGAAGCCTTTGGACCACCGTAGTCGTAGTGAATTTGCTGATTTTGCCTTGGAACAACTTGAAAACGATAACGATTTTTTTAAGAAAATCATCTTCTCCGATGAGGCCTGTTGATTTTGGTGCGAAGAAAATCCACAAATTATTCATGAAAGACCATTACATTCACCTAAATTGACAGTTTGGTGTGGTTTTTGGTCTGGTGGAATCATCGATCCGTATTTTTTTCGAAATGAAGATGGCAACACCGTTACTTTCAATGGGGATCGGTATAGATCGATGATAACGAACTTTTTATGGCCGAAATTGGAAGAAGTTGAGCTTGACAACATCTGGTTCCAACAAGACGGAGAAAATTGGTCTTTAACAATAAACCAAACTCTTTTCAAGCTTTACAAGTCAATATTGAACGTGCTTTTCATGACATACTACTTGATTTAGTGGAAAAAGTGCTCGAAAATTGGGTTCATCGAATTCGTTCCTGCAGAAGTAGTCATGGAGGCCATTTGAATGACGTTTTATTCAGAACTTAATTGTATGGATTGTACTTCACATTAAATAAAAAACATTTCAGTTTACTTAACAATTGGTGTGTTTTTTTTAAACAAATCATATCACTCTTATTGGAAAACCCTATATAATGGATACGGGCAAATACCAACTAAAATGTAACGCGTGCGAGGCGTTCTGCATCGGACAAACAGGTCGGAGTTTTATTACACGCTTTAAAGAACACGTAAAAGATGTGGGAAAACCATAACACGGTCCAAATACACAGAACATCTGAATCACCAACAGCACTGAGCACAGGTACACAGGATATGACAGCAATTTAGAAATGAAAAAAGGCGGAAAAGCGAATAGAATAGAGGAGTATAAAATATATCAACACAGGAACAACCCACAATTTTTGAACGATAGGATGCCGTATGAAATGAAACGATTTATTAACGATTTTATTTTATGAAAAATAAAATTTTGTTTATTTTCCCTAGTTATGTCTGCAAACAAAATAACTGATTCTGAAATAAATGAAAGCGATGAAAGCAATACATCTGAACCATTTTCTGACACAGGTAGTGAATATTTTTGTTCAAATCTGGGAAGTACTAGTGATGAATCAATATCAATTGAGGTAGGAGGCTCAGAAATAATTGAAGAATTGGAGAATCAATAAATACCGATGACTCTGAAAATAATGAAGATTGGACTGATTTAGAATTTGAACCAAAGATTTTCGAATTTATCGGTCTAGAAGGAATTAAAGTACAATTAGAGAGTAATGTGTCGCCAGGAAAAAATTTCTCTCTATTTTTTGATGAAAGTTTGCTTTTAAAAATAACAGAATGTGTCAATTTACGGGCTGCAACCAATTTACAATCTGAAAAATTAAAGCCCAAATCAACTTTATTGAAATGAAAACCTTTATGTATTCCAGAATTCAAGCGATTTCTTGGATTGTGTATTATAATGGGAAATGTGCGTATGCCATATTTACGACACTATTGGAGCAAAAACGACATGTATCATTATCCAGTTTTTGGAAAAATTATGAGCAGAAATCGGTTTGAAAATATTCTGCGGTGTTTGTGTTTTTACAACAGTGAGACAAATGACATAAGCCATAGACTTCAGAAAATATCGAACGTTTCCGATCATATACTTGCCAACATAAAAAAAGTGTATTATCAAAAACCTTAAAAAAAAGAAACTATTTGGAGACGAAGAAATAACATAACTGTGCAGAAATGGAAAGATAAACTGCATGTCTTGTCTTGATGATATCTTCTTTGCATAAAGCTGAAATGACGGAATATATAAATAAAAGGGGAATTACATCACAAAAACCCGTAATGGTTGCAGATTACATTAAACACATGTCAGGTGTAGACCGCAACGACCAGATGACACCTAATTACCCCACACCGAGAAGGAGTTGCGATGGTACATACAAGTTTTCTTTCATATACTTGATATTTCAGTATGGAACAGCAATTGGTTATTGAACAAACATAAAGGAAGTAAAACATCATATTTAAGTTTTCGTGAAATGCTTGCAATATCTTTATTGAATACACAAGATCTTTCTGATGTATCGTGTTCATCAACACCGAATCCTTCTAGCTCGCAATCGAAATAAACTACACACGAAACATATTTACAACACTTTGCAATCCGTGTTGATAAGCGTAAAAAGTGCCGACAATGTACAAACCAGAAAAAAGGACTGCTACTAATTTTAATTGTGATACATGTGTAGATCCAAGTTTTAAATTGTGGCACAATTCAACAACACAATTCATAAATTTGCATTATTTTTAATTTTATGTTTGTTTCATTTTGCAATTATTTAATTAGCCGGTGTTTTTTTATCTATTTTTATATTTTTTGTTAAGGAATTGTTATTTGATTTTTAGTTTATATTAAATAATTACAAAAACAACGCTTTCAACTTTATTTTATAACGACGCATATGTGCGTCCTGCGATTTATACAACGAAATTTTGTTCCATAAACCGGCGACTCCTATATGCGTCATACTATTAATAGCGTCACAAACCCCACAAAACACATAAATAAAACATTTATTCTACCATTTAGCTTCAATTAGCTCATTTCGTGCAAATTTATTATGTGGTTTGTGGCTATCCCTAGCATAAGCACCTCGGTCGTGAACGTGTTAATAATTGTGCCTTTTGATCATGGCTTAGCAAATTTGTAATTTAACAAATTTGGGAACGTTAATTAAACGTCTGTAAATTGTAAATTATTAAGAAACATCTAAATAATAAATATGAACGTTAAACATTTTTCATTTCATTTAAATTGATCCTAACTACAGCACTTTAGAATATTTGGATTGCAATATTCTAACCGCTGCAGTACCACAAAATGTGGTGTTTTTGCAATACACGTGAATCGGAGCTTCAATTGCGTAATATTTCGCTTTAACAAAAAAATAAAAAAATAAAACAAAAAAATCAAGATCTCGTGATTTCAAATTTAACCACAGCAAAAATACTATTTTCTATATTTACACTAGATACGAGTAGCAGTATTTATTTTATGATATAAATCATGATTGGTTCGTTTCTCTCGATATCTTTGGTTATAATATCGTACGCCATGTGGTTTCCGGGAATTTGAAGAGTTATAACCAAAAAGAATGTGTTTCAACTTTTTGATTCGTATATTCCCTACTTTTTATTAAAAATTCTTTGATTGGGCCGAAATGTTTCGGCCCGTTTGTCATTGTAAAACAGAGATCATGTAAGAAGACTTTGATTAATGTTTCCGAATCTAATTTTATAGATAGTTTCACGTTTTACGAATGTGATTCATTTGCCAAACTCTAAAAGTGGATTTTATGTTAAATATTGCCAATATTATATTAGAGATAATAGTTCGAGCTAAATAAATTTGAACAGTAATGTTGAATATACTGTCTTGCAGCAATTATAATCAGTAACATACATATAAACAAACTAACATATAAAAGTTAGAAAAACTTTTGTATCTTTAACATGTTGAGCAACTTACATGGAATATGTGTTAAAATTTAAACTTTTTCTGTATATGGTTTTCTATATCTTACAAAGTAGTTTTTGTTTTTGTTTAAAAAAGTGAGAAAATTGAAAATTTTCAGTTTGTAGCACAAAGCACAGAGAAGACAAGTTGTGCATCCGCATTAAACATTAATTTTTTCCTAGATACAAACTGTATTTTTGGTCATTTTCTCTATCAAACTCACACCCCTCAAAGTACTTCATGTACTGGAATAGTTACTTCGGATGGTCTATACATTCCTGAAAACTTCTTTCTTCCGCAAACAAAGAAAAATTGAAATAAATTGAAAATTTTGTATTTTATTTTTCAAATACATAAGCTTTTTAAACGGTTTGTTGTTGTTTTTGTTTATCGTACACAGTACAAATATACGTAGCATAAAGTATAACTTTAGCTTTTCGAAAAATTTAAAAGTTTTGTATAGTTTTTTGGTTTCTTCTTCTATTTTATACTTGGCACGAAAACATGGGAAAGAAATAATATTTGGAATAAATGAAGTGAAGTAAAAAATTTGTGCTGTAGCAGTTTTACTGCTCGATGTTACGTTTATGTACGTACGTATATTTTTCATACATTGATTGAAAATTTGTTTTATTATGTACTGTGTATTTGTACTGTAGCATATATACATATATGTATGTACATAAAATATAGTTTATTTCATTTTGGAAAATGGAAAAACGTGGATTTTTCCGATGTGTGTACTTCTAGTGATTGGATGAATGGTTTTTATACAACTTTTTAATTAATGAAATTGATTTGCTTTTTATAATATGTGATGGGAAGGTCTGTATCACAGGCATCTAGATATATTACAAATCAGACGATGCATCTCTTTAGATTCGTTTACGTCATTTAAATAAAATTCATCTCATTTACCCCGCTTTAAATACATGTTACCCATTTTGATTTGATCTTTGTTTCTCGGCTACAAAGAAGTTGCCAGCATTTCGAGCGAACCATTTTATATTTTACTGGTTACAAATAAATCACCAAAACGTGAACGTAATCCGTATTCACCAGTACACAATCCATATTTGTTTTAAGGTTTGTTGGTGTACAATACCAACGTTTATATTACAATTTCAAAAACGTTTTATCTTGATATTTTTTGTCTCTCCATTTCTGTTTTAATATTAGAAAAGCTTTTTATCATACTTAGCTGGTATATTGTATTCTGAGTGGTCCATTAAAAGGATATCGAAAATTTATTCATTCTACTAACAATTTATTGTTTGTAATAGTATAATGTCATCGACAGAATCACTAGGTCAATTTACAAAACCGTGATAGCCGACAATATTTTAAAGTTGTGTTGTCTCTTCAAGTTAGAAAATTGATAAAAAAAATTCTCAAGGGTGACATAAATACTAAAATCTAATTATTATCAATTAAATATTGAACTCTACTGTACCGTAAATCAAATCAATTTTCTCAAAATCAATTTAATTAATTTTATTACAGCTAACAAATTATATTTTTACTTTAACTACACTTGTCGAATTTATGTTTTCAAATTAAGAAATTATTTTTGGCATAATTGGCGTAATTTGGAATACTATCAGCAATTTTAATTGCAGATGATTTCCATGAAACTTAATGAAAAATGATCTGTTTAGTACTACGAATTTGTGGAAGCCATACTCTTATTTATTTTGATTTACAATTATATGAAGCTTAATTGACTCGTTTACTAAATAAGAATTTATTAATTACCTTAAACTTGCAATTCTTTGACTTAATGGAATCTACCAAAATAGTCAAAATGTTGTGTTAGCCTTACATTACCTTCCGTTATAGCTTCCGATTTAGCTGGCACGGTACCCTCATGCTTTGATGATTCCCTAAAATCTCGTTTCGCGGATTCATCTGTATTTAGTGGTTACTAAATTTGTTTGTGACTCAACAGTCACTATCTGGAACAGTTCAAAATGTTCACGCTTTTTTTGATTGAGTTATTTTTCAATTATCTGTTCCCCTACAATTCGGCATTATTGTGTGATGGACAATTAACACTGTATCGTCTAATAAATTTTTGTTAATGTCACACGTACTCTTTTCTGCATAAAACGCGCTTTCTGAAGCCTAATGAACATATTTCTTGGAACACCACTTGTAAACGAAAAAATGTCCTAAAACATTTGAATCATGTAACGGTTTCAATTATCATGACTTACTTTTATTTAAACATTGAGATGATTTTTTTTTGATTTTTCCAATTTAGTCGTTTAAAAAAATCAGAAATTTGTGGCACTATTCTGGCTTTCCGAGGGCATAGGGAATTGGGAAAAATATTTCCATAGCATTTTATCTAGATTGTATTTCTCTGGCCCACTGATGGAATTAGTTTAGTTGAAATATTTTCGAAACTAAGTTAATTGGGAAACATTTATTCCACAAAATTCCCAATTTGATCTTTGTTTGAGAAATATTTACACTAACCTGATTCCATCAGTAGGCCAGAGAAATACAATTTAGACCGAAATGCTAAGAAAATATTTTGCAAAAATACCGGCCCAGAAAAGCTTTCAAAAATTTAAACGGAAATGACGATTTTTGACATAAAACTATTTTCAGCATAAAAAAAGGTCCTTGTACAGCCCATACGGATTGTTTAATCGGAATAAAACTTTTTCTTACCTTCAACTTTTTCTTAAAATTGAGAGATCGATGTGATGTTTGGCCGATATTGATGCAACAAAAGTGGCAGCTTCCATAAGATCGTTTCCTTTTTTTTTTGCAAAAATTTTGAAAAGCGTATGTTATTTACCGGGTGACTGACACGAAGTGTTACCAAATTCAGACTGTCATTGCTGTCAAATAGTGATGACAGAGCGCTCAAATTTACTCTAATGACAGTTCATTCCATTGTTTACACGCATACAAAAGCATTTTAGTAGGAAATATTCAGAAAAAAAGTTATCCGCAATGTAATTCAAGCGTAATAGTGTGATTGCTCTATTTTTGGCTGGAAAACCAAAGCCGCAGATTGTTAACCAGTCAAAACATCTGCATGTGAATAAAATGTTTGTGTATCGCACCATAAATCGTTATAACGCGATACTGGCAGCATTGCAAAACGCAATGGTGGTGAACCGAAACACACTGCAACATCGCCGGATATCATTCGGAAGGTGAAGGCCAAATTGGCTCGGAATCCGCGCCGTAGCGGCAGAAAAATGGCTCGTGAGACGAACATTTCACTCAAACGGATGCAGCACCTATTGAAAGATCATCTTGGACTAAGGGTTTTGAAATTTCACAAAACGCATGGTCTCACCGATGCTCAAAAAAAAGTTAGAGTGGAAAGAGCAAATGAGTTGTTACGCTTGCACGAAAATGGCGATTTGCCGAATTTGGTTTTCTCCGATGAGTCGCCGTTCGTTATTGTGCAATATGTGAACAAGCAAAACGACCGGATTTACTTGCCCGGCCGTTCTACTGAAAATTTGGACCAACGGATTGCCAATCGAAACCATGATGGTTTGTGCTGCCGTTACGGCCCAAAGCCGTTCACCGCTCGTTTTTTTGGACCGTGGCATCAAGGTTAATGCTCAAATTTATCGGGATCATGTGTTGAAGCCTTGGGCACAAAAACATTTCGGCAGCAGAGTCTGGTGGAGGACTCGGCGCGGAGTCATAAAGCGCGCGTCAATCAAGATTGGCTGAAAAACAACGTCCCGCGTTTCATTTCCACTGCCCAATGGCCACCAAATTCACTGGATGCAAATCCGCCAACTTTCTCGGTTTGAGGTATTTTGAAGAGCAAGGTTGGAACAAAAAATACCCAAGCGTCGATCAGCTCAAGCAAGCGCTTCGCCGGGAATGGGCCAAAATACCGCAGAGCCACTTTCGTGCTGCATGCAATAGCTTTGTCGGCCGTTTGAAGGCCATAATCGCAGCTAAGGGTGGCCAAATCGAAAAATGCTAATGCAATTCGAAAATTTAAATATTTGTGTAGATTTTTTACTTTGATTTAATAAAATTAATCAAAAATAAAAATTTTGTGGCGTTTTGTTTTGGTAACACTTCGTGTCAGCCACCCTGTACGAATAACGATTTTAAACAAATGCAAATAATTGCAAATAAAATTTCAAACGTAATAAGTTTAGGTCATTTTAAATTTTATTGGATATATCGAGTTTTGAAAAAAAAAACATCAAAAATCAGTCTCTCTATAAGTCCAGGCGAATTTTCTATTTGGAATAAAACTTCACACTAAATTTTTTTCATTCATTTGAGAAATGCTTGCAAAATATCCTGCACCGCCGAAGCCATTAGCTTTCGATCTGGGCATAAAATTTTACCCATTTACCCCTTGATTTCCCATGTTGCACACAACAAAGATTCACTTAGTTTTTGATAAGGCAGATAAGTCCGAACATTGGCATTCGGAACACTGAACATTCGCGCTGCCATTCAAAAAAAAAAGAAGCGGGAGAAAAACAAATTAAAAAAAGGATAAATGAAAATGCTTTTTAACCTCATTTCTTCTATCATTCCCAACTGAGTTTAACATTTTAAACGACATTGTTGTAAGTATTGATACTTACAACTTTGTCGTTTACATTTTTAAACTCATTTGCTTTGAGAAATGAGTATCTCCCTATCATCACTGCTTTAATGGGTTAGGTTGCTGCTGCACCGATGTTGAAGTTTCCTTGTGTTGCAATTGCTTTCAATTCAGGTTTATTTGTCGTTTCGTTTTTGATTTGTAACTCCTTTACTTCTATTGTTGTTATTATTGTTGTTTTATTGGGTGTACAAATTTATTTCCGACCTTTTTATAGAGATGTCGTTAGTATCACTAGTTGCAAATTATTCAAGCGGACAATATATGTTTTTTGCAGGTTAGATGCCAAACTTGAATAATTACTAGTGACATTTGTTCAAAGCGTAAACAACAAGTATTTTCATGTAATTGAAAATGTCGAATTTTGTGCCAAAAAGCAGTATTGTTGAAGAAAAGTGCAGCGGAAACAAATCGTTTACTTGTGAAAGTTTCTGGTGAACATGCTCCATCGAATGCAATATGCAAAGAGTGGTTTCAACGAGTCAAAGTTGGTGATTTTGACGTAAGAGACAAAAAACGCGAAGGCGGACCAAGCAAATTTAAAGATACAGAATTGGAAGAATTGATTGATGTGGGCCCTTGTCAGACAATGAAAAACAATTGGCAGAAGAGTTGAATATTACCCAAAAATGTGTTTCGCAACGTATACATGCAATGGGATTTGTTCAGAAGCTGGAAAATTGGGTGTCACACAAATTGAAAGAACGAGACCTGGAACGTCAGAAAACCATGTGCGAATTGTTGCTTCAACGACAACAAAGGAAGGGATTTTTGCATCGGATCATCACTGGGGATGAAAAGTAGATCAATTATGAAAATCCAAAGCGGAAACCAGAGTGAGTCAAGCCAGGTGAAAAAGGGCCGTTGACACCAAAAGCAAATACGTATACATGGTTCGAATGTGATGCTTTGTATTTGGTGGGATATGAAGGGTGCCGTTTATTATGAGCTGTTGGGCATGAAACCATTACGGGGCAAGTTTATCGACGATAACTGATGGCTTTAAAGCAAGCTCTAGCTGCAAAATGACCGGAATGGGACAAGAGGCACGATAAGGTTATTTTGCAACATGACAACGCTAGGCCACATGTTGCTATACCTGTTAAAAACTACTTGGACATGCTGAACTGGGAAATTATATTCCACCCGCCGTATTCACCAGACATTGCTCCCTCTGATTACCACTTGTTCCGGTCGATGCAATCAGTCCTGGCACAGCAGCACTTCACTTGATATGAAAACGTCCAACAATTGGTCGATAACTGGATCGCCTCAAAACAACCAGACTTTTTCCTTCGGGGAATCACTTTATTGCCTGACCGATAGGCAAAGGTTATAGCTTCCGAAGGACCATACTTTGAATAAAACATTCTTTCATTTTCTCCACATAATTTTTTTTATTTCAATAAAAAAAGTCGGAAATACATTTGTACACCCAATAGTTATTTTTATTCTTGTTGTTCTCATTTCCAGTATGCCTGTGCAGTGTTTGAGCATTTTGCTGTATGTTTCTTTATATCGGTGTTCCAGTACTGTTGGCGTTCTCGCGGTAGTAAATTACTTTTGCTCTGAATAATGGTGTGTGATCCGTGGTTTTTATGATTATTAATTCTTTTCCATTGTGAAAACACCAATTTTGTGGATGTTTCAGCAGTTTTCGCTTTTTATTGGTTCACAATTTTCTGGTTAGTGATGTCCATTAGGAAAATTTTTGACTCATTTAGGACATGCTGTCCCCGAAAACATTTAGTTTTGGTATGGCCATACCGTTGGCAGTTTTGTCATCTTATTGAATTCGGTATGTACAACCGCACATCAAATCGCAAAAAACTACTTCAATATAGTTTAGCAAATCGATTGTCTGAAATGTAATGATATGCAGTAAAGTAGCTTTCGTCTCTCCATTCACTTTACGTTGGATACACTCTACTTTGTTAACATTTTAATCCTTAATTTCTTTTAAAATTTACTCTCCCCTCCGAATCTACGTACTTTAGACCATAGTTGTATGCTACTCACTTGCTGGTGTGTTAATTTAATTTCTTCAATATTAAAATCTTTTTTTGTCTTTCATTTCCTCCAATTTAGAATTCTCCTCCTTTTCATGATTTGGGCTATACAAATTTTTACTCGTATACGATATTCTCCCCGTAGATATAAATTGTAAACCTTGTAAAATTTTTAAACCTCGATGCTCTGGTGTTGGGACACCGTGTCGCTAAACTAACGGTTATAATAAATTTTTTTTAATGGGCCGCCACATATAACAAAATCACTCTTTGGACTCTTGGGATTTTCACTCTTCCTTAAATGGTTATACCACTTTAATACACAACTTATGTAAAAAATCACACCTCTAAATCAATTCAATTTAATAGAAATTGAATCTAACTCCAAAGTATCACTATTTTGGCAAAAGAAAACATAATCGCTGTTAAACTCCACACAACGAAATCACTCGTTACAAAGACTGTTCGTACGAATTCATCTTGTTCTTATGATTTTACATTTGTATTTCTACCCGATTTTTGACGTACAATTGGCCTTTTATTTTTTTTTTGCTTTTTTTTCATTTTTCATGGAGACATAATAGTATAGACTGACATGAAGCTTCACAATATGCAGATTGTGATAAAACCGGACCTATAGTCGTACGTCCTCGATTTGACAGGCAACTGCGTAAGGTAAGAACGTAAAAAGCGAACTGCGAAATAATTGGAAGTGCTTCGGCCCTAAATAAATAAATGGAGAGGATATACAACGAGAATTCATTAATCAAATAGTTTTATAATAATTTTACACAAGTAATTTTTAATATACATCTGATATCGTACTCATTTTGTCTAGACATTTGGATTACATTATCCGAGTTGTATGGAAGCCAACAATAGTATTACGCTGTAAACTAGATGATGGAACCGTAAACAAATCTCGCTATTCAAATTACTTTAAAATTATTTCCTGAAACTCAAAGAAAGAGAAACTCAAAGAAAGAATTTAGGAACCGTACTTTTTACATGCCCCTACCAAATCACCATGCCACATGTTATTCAACTAACAACACTTCTAACGATTTTAAGCAATTCTGAATTACTTTACTAAAAATCGATAAAAGGGATTGACACAAAAAACCGAATATCTATTTCAATATTTTAAGCTTTTCATCTTAAACGATATTGAGCTCAATGTACCTACACATATTTATAAATCACAGTAATTGATCACAATCCTTTCAAAATATATTATTTTCTCCCGTCTTCGGATCTTCGGATTTTAACAATCAGGATTTATTTTTAGATTCTTGTATAGGAAAATCTTATTTCCTTCAATAATCCGATAATCTTTTCACTATAAGATGATAACATATCTAGTGAATATTTCCGTATTATATCCAAGTTGATTTTAATTTTATTTTTTTGTAAAGTAGTTTTTCATTCAATCAATACAGATTTGTTAAGCATTTTCAAGATTTAAAATTTATGAAATGCTTTGTTCAACGATATACGTGATATGATAAAATATGCTGAATAATATTGACTATTGCAACGTTTAATGCTTATCTAATTTAAATATATTATATATTGTTCCAATTACATAAAAATGTGATCCATTATTTTACCTGCAAACCGCATCTAAAACTGTCTGATACAAGCGAATGAACAACGAAGGTATTATTCACTAATTTTCTAAATTGATCCAATATTGTCAATTAAAGATAACTTTTTTATCTATTTTCCAAAAACATATTAATTTTTATTTTTAGCTTAACGTACTCTCGTATTTAGTATACTCGTACGTATAACTCAGTTTAATTTCAAGAATTGTATATACAACAGCGAAATTGAATTATTCAATTAAAAGAGGATTAGAAATGCCATTCAATTTTAATCCTCCAATTTCATATAGTAAAATCGATAAACAATCAACCATATAAAGTTATAGCAAATCTCGTATTTTGTGTATCGATGTGAGAGCGGTAAAACGTTTGCCAGTGCTATTTTCGACGATTTTTAGGTAAACATGAAATACCAAATAACAAATCGGTTTGCGGGTCGTTGTGAACAAAATTCTTGATAGGAATCAAACGGTTTAAATTATTTGAACGGTACGCATAAAATACCACGACATTCAGACAATCGAATAATTATCTTATACGCTTACGAAACCAGAAACAATTTATTCTCAACTAAAATATCAACAAACATTTTTTATTTTCAATTTGTTTCCAAATTGACATCAATTTTGTGTTTCACCGGTTGCAATGTGTTTATTATTTTGAACCGTGAACATCTACTAAACTAATACATAGTTTATTTTATTGTACGTAGATATCATGAAAGCAATTGGATTCGAATCAACAATAAAAATAAAAATTCAATCTAAACGAGCTAATAAAATTTGATGTAAATTTAAGGAAAATTGATTCGAAAGACTTTACTACATTCAGGTGTACATTTTTCTAAAACCTTGTGTGATGTAATGATATATAATATTTCAGTGGCTATTTTCGATTTACTTTTCGATTTTAAAGTATACTCGTTTATTTGAATTATTTTTAACGGAAATTAACCTTGGCTCTCAAAGCTTATTAGAACTACCAAAACACGATTTTCATTTAAATAGTTTTTTATGGATATGCGCTAACCAATACCAAACTAATTTATCAAGTAATGTCATAATTTTTGTTACGAGTTGTATTTGTAAGATGACAGATGATAGTTAACAATTAATAGTTCATATTTGATAGTTGATAGTTGAAATTAATAGTTGATAATTAATAGTTAATATTTGAGAGTCACAATTGATCGTTGATATTTGATCGTTGATATATGATAGTTGATAATTGTTAGTTGGTAGTTAATAGTCAATAGTTTATAGCTGATAGTTGTTACTTGATAATCGATAGCTAACTGCTGATAGTTACTACATGAAAGATAATAATTGATAAATAATAGTTATTAATTGATAGTTGATAGTTGACAGCTCATATTTGATAGCTGATAATTGGTAGTAATCAATAAATGGATGATTGTTGATAATTAATAGTTGAAAGTTTATAGTTGACAGCTAATAGTTCATAGTTGATAGTTCATAGTTGGCAGTTATTAGTTTATAGTTGACAGTTGATGGTTGATAGTTGACAATAATAGTTAATCGCTGACAGCTGATAATTTATAGTTAATAGTTAATAGTTGATAGTTGATATTTGGTAGTTTATAGTTGATAGTTGATAGTTCAGAACTGATAGTTGATAGATGATAGTTAATAGTTGATAGTTGATAGTTGATGTTTGATATTTGATGGTTGACAGTTGACAGTTTATAGTTCATAGTTGATAGTTGATGGTTGACAGTTGATAGATGATAGTTAATAGTTGATAGTTGATATTTGATATTTGATGGTTGACAGTTGACAGTTGAAAGTTCATAGTTGATAGTTGATGGTTGACAGTTGATAGTTGCTAAGTTAATAGTTGATAGTTGATAGTTGATAGTTGATAGTTGATGGTTAATAGTTGATAGTTAATAGTTGATAGTTTATAGTTGATAGTTAATAGTTGATAGTTGATAGTTTATAGTTGATAGTTATTAGTTGATAGTTGATAGTTGGTAGTTGGTAGTTGATAGTTGATAGTTGATAGTTGATCGTTGACAGTTGATAGTTTATAGTTGAAAAATGATAGTTGATAGTTGATAGTTAATAGTTGATAGTAAATATTTAACAGTTAATAGTTAAAGTTGAATGGTTGGTAGTTGATTAAAGTTTTATCGCTTATTATTATACCGCTCATATCGTTATATTGCTTTTAATAACGGGTGTTTTTTTAGGAGGTTTGTTTTTCCGATAGATGTCGTTTTATTTTATGACAGTTGTTTTGACAGCTCAAAGTGGCATTTCTACTCAGTATTGTTTGGCAAATCATTATGAATAGGTTAACTCCAGAACAACGTTTTCAAATCGTGGAAATTTATTTTCAAAATCAGTGTTCAATTAAAAATGTTTATAGAGCACTTCGTGAATTTTATGGTGCACATAATCGTCCGTCAGAGACCACCATAAAGAACGTAATTACCAAATTTCGGTCTACATTCACTCTTTTGGATGCCAAGCCACCGACAAGAATGAGAAGAGTTCGTACAGAAGAAAATATTGCTGTCGTTGAGGCCAGTGTCGAAGAAAACGACAATTTATCGATTCGTCGTCGTGCTCAGCAAATTGGACTTTGTCCATCGACTTTATGGAAAATTTTACGTAAAGATTTGGGTTTGGTGCCATACAAAATTCAATTGGTGCAAGAATTAAAGCCACACGACCATCGTTTGCGCCGTGAATTCAGTGATTGGTCGTTAAATCAATTGAACGAAGATCCATTTTTTTACCGTAAAATTCTCTTCAGTGATGAGGCGCATTTTTGGTTAAATGGATACGTCAACAAACAAAATTGTCGCATTTGGAGCAAAGATAATCCACACGCCGTTCTAGAATTACCAATGCATCCTGATAAATGTACTGTTTGGTGCGGTCTATGGGCTGGTGGGATCATCGGTCCATATTTCTTTAAAAATGAGGAAGGACGACGCGTTACCGTGAATGGAAATCGATACAGAACCATGTTAAATGAGTTTTTGTTGTCAAATCTTGAAGATATGGATATGAATGAAATGTGGTTTCAACAAGATGGTGCCACTTGCCATACAGCACGTGAAACAATCGACTTATTGAAAGAAACTTTCAACGACAACATTATTTCGAGAAATGGTCCGGTGAATTGGCCTCCGCGTTCGTGCGATTTGACGCCACTCGATTACTTTTTGTGGGGATACGTGAAGTCATTGGTTTATGTGGATAAACCTCAATCGATTGACGCTTTGGAAACCAATATTCAACGTGTCATTGCTGACATACGCCCTCAAATGCTTGAAAAAGTGCTGGAAAATTGGACCTCCAGAATGACATTTGTGAAAGGCCAGGTTATCGATTTAGCGTTCATCGTTTTACTATTTCACTAATTTACCGATTTACAATTTTAACATTTTACTGTTTTATCGGTTTATCATTTTATTGTTTAATCGTTTTATCGTTTTATTGTTATGTCGTTTTAACGATTTATCGTTTTGTCGTTTTGACGTTTTGTCGTTTTGTCGTTTTATCGGTTTATCGGTTCATCGTTTTATTTTTTTATCGTTTTATTATTTTATCGTTTTATCGTTTTATCTTTTTATCGTTTTATCGTTTTATCGTTTATCGTTTTATCGTTTTATCGTTTTATCGTCTTATCGTTTTATCGTTTTATCGTTTTACCGTTTTATCGTTTTATCGTTTTATCGTTTTATCGTTTTATCGTTTTATCGTTTTATCGTTTTATCGTTTTATCGTTTTATCGTTTTATCGTCTTATCGTTTTATCGTTTTATAGTTTTATCGTTTTATCGTTTTATCGTTTTATCGTTTTATCGTTTTATCGTTTTATCGTTTTATCGTTTTATCGTTTTATCGTTTTATCGTTTTATCGTTTCATCGTTTTATCGTTTTATCATTTTATCGTTTTATCGTTTTATCGTTTTATCGTTTTATCGTTTATCGTTTATCGTTTCATCGTTTCATCGTTTCATCGTTTCATCGTTTTATCGTTTCATCGTTTTATCGTTGTATCGTTTTATCGTTTTATCGTTTTATCGTTTTATCGTTTTATCGTTTTATCGTTTTATCGTTTTATCGTTTTATCGTTTATCGTTTCATCGTTTCATCGTTTCATCGTTTCATCGTTTCATCGTTTCATCGTTTTATCGTTTTATCGTTTTATCGTTTTATCGTTTTATCGTTTTATCGTTTTATCGTTTTATCGTTTTATCGTTTTATCGTTTTATCGTTTTATCGTTTTATCGTTTTATCGTTTTATCGTTTTATCGTTTTATCGTTTTATCGTTTTATCGTTTTATCGTTTTATCGTTTTATCGTTTTATCGTTTTATCGTTTTATCGTTTTATCGTTTTATCGTTTTATCGTTTTATCGTTTTATCGTTTTATCGTTTTATCGTTTTATCGTTTTATCGTTTTATCGTTTTATCGTTTTATCGTTTTATCGTTTTATCGTTTTATCGTTTTATCGTTTTATCGTTTTATCGTTTTATCGTTTTATCGTTTTATCGTTTTATCGTTTTATCGTTTTATCGTTTTAGCGTTTTAGCGTTTTAGCGTTTTATCGTTATATCGTTTTATCGTTTTATCGTTTTATCGTTTTATCGTTTTATCGTTTTATCGTTTTATCGTTTTATCGTTTTATCGTTTTATCGTTTTATCGTTTTATCGTTTTATCGTTTTATCGTTTTATCGTTTTATCGTTTTATCGTTTTATCGTTTTATCGTTTTATCGTTTTATCGTTTTATCGTTTTATCGTTTTATCGTTTTGTCGTTTAGTCATTTTCTCGGTTTTATCGTTTAATTATTTTATTGTTTCTCTTTTCCTATTTCTCATTTCCCGCTTCTCGTTTCTCGTTTATCGTTTATCGTTTATCGTTTACCGTTTATCGTTTATCGTTTATCGTTTATCGTTTATCGTTTATCGTTTGTCGTTTATCGTTTATCGTTTATCGTTTATCGTTTATCGTTTATCGTTTATCGTTTATCGTTTATCGTTTATCGTTTATCGTTTATCGTTTATCGTTTATCGTTTATCTTATATCGTTTATCATTTATCGTTAGTCGTTTATCGTTTATCGTTTATCGTTTAATGTTTATCGTTTATCGTTTATTTTTTATCGTTTATCGTTTATCGTGAATTGTTTATAGATTACCATGATAAAGGTAGTAGCCTAACTTTAAGATTTAATAAAATATCAACGACAGATTAAATTTTTTTACTTTGGTTTGCCTTTTAATATAGCATTATAATGTTTTTAAATGTCGAAAAATGCTACTGATTTTAAAAATTTAATTTCATTATAGCAATAGTTTTTTAAAATTTCGTTAGTTGTATGCAAAGGCAACGTGGATATTAAATAACACCTTTTATTATAAAGAATAACCCCAACAGCAGTTTTTCCGGCATTTTCAGAAACACCATAAATACTGGATATGTTATTTATATTGAATTCACAAAATAGCATATACCATGCGAATTTGACACATACTCAAGTGTATTAAAAAAATTGAAATAAAAATATGATTTTCCTCTGCTGTTATTCTTAACACCTTAGTCTAGTTTATACGCAAAAAATGTTTCCTGCAATAAATGTTCCATTAAAAATATTAAATTTTTTTCCAGAAAGTTGGAAATAATAAATTTAAAACAATAAAATTGTATGTATGCGGTTTCTGAGATCTACCTTAATCATTTAAATAAAATTATTATTTTTTGCTGAGTTCCCTGTGATACATTCAAATAAAGCAACACAGCAGAAGAAATTATTTTTGAACAAAAAAAAAGCTTTTAAAGTATAATAAATTCTACGAGTTGGTATTTATATCATCAGTGTTATGCAAATCTTCGTTGCAAAATTTTGTATGAAAGTAACCGAAAGCAATTGGTTGCCTTGTATTCTGATTAAAAAAATTAATTTTACTTTTTCTTAGAAACACGATTTGATTAACTAAAAATAAATTTTTAGTCGAGTCCTTCCTCTTTATTTCTTAGGGGCATTTGTTTATAATAAAGGTGAATTCAAATTAAAGAGTCTTTATAAACAGTTACACAGTCATATGAAACCAGCTATACAAATACAAAAATACAGGGTGGCTGAGACCAAATGTTACTGACTTCACTCTGCTGTCTTTGTGTAGTTGTCATTTTCGCGTGTCAATTTTTGACAGATTGAAGTTTGGTTAGTTGTTTACATGTGGTCAACAAATAATTGTTCTAAATTAATATCTTCATAAAAAATTGTAATGGAATTCAAACGTAATAGTGTAATTGCACTGTATTTGGGTGGAAATTCACAAACAGCAATAGTTCGTTAACTCCAGCATTTGAATGTGATTAAAATGTTTGTGTATCGAACCATAAATCGATACAACGAAACTGGTAGCATCGCTAAACGCAACAGAGGCGGTCCTAAAAAGACAGCCACATCAAAAGAAATGATACGAAATGTGAAGAAACGAATCCAACGAAATCCGCATCAAAGAGCCAATCAATTAGCCGCACGTCTACATGTTTCACGATACAGCATTCAAACCATATTGAAAAATGAACTACACTTGAAGCCCTACAAGATATAAAAAGTTCAAGATCTTACGGAGGCACAAAAAAAAGTTAGGCTTGAAAGAACACGAGCATTGAAGGCCTTGGCCGAACGTGATGAGATTCCAAAAATTATCTTTTCTGATGAGAAAATGTTCACCATTCAACAGTATGTGAATAAACAAAATGATCGTGTTTGGTTAGAGCACCAGTCTAACGATAATTTGGACACAAGAGTTGCCATGCGCAAGCAATCACCGGCTTATGTTATGGTTTGGGCTGCAGTGACTGCAGATGGACGCACTTCTCTGGTTTTCATCGAACATGGAGTCAAGGTAAACCAAGTGGTGTACCGCCAAGAGATCCTAAACGATGCTTTGCTACCTTGGGCACATAGACACTTTGGTACGAACCGTTGGACATTCCAACAGGACTCGGCACCGTCACACAAAACTCGAGCGAGACAGCAATTTTTACAAAATTGTGTTCCGCGGCTGATTTCGTCGAAAAAATGGCCACCATATTCACCAGACTTGAATCCCATGGATTTCTCCATATGATCCATTTTGGAGAGTAAGGTGTCCACTAAAAAATATGAAAGTGTTGATGCATTGAAGTCAGCTCTTGTTCGAGAATGGAATAAAATTCCGCAAGCTCACGTTCGGTCAGCATGCAATGCTTTCTATGGAAGACTGAATCAAATAATCAGAGCCAAAGGAGGTCATATCGAGCAGTAACATGTTTTTGTAAAAAACATGTTGTAATGTTCAAAAAAATTACATCGTTTTCATTTGGTAACACTTGATCTCAGCCACCCTGTAAATGTAATAAAGGAATTTTGTTCAACCATATTACAATTGTGTCAGTGACGCCAGCCAGATCCATATCAATAGGAACAAAGTCAGCTTTGCTACGAGTAGCACGATTCATTGTGCATCATTGCACAATGAAACGTGCTACGTGTGCACTATATCTATTTAAAGCCATCAACGATGCATACATTAGTGATGACAGACCTTTAACACAAAAAATTACGGATCAAGATTGTAACGATAAAACGTTTGAAAGAAAAGAATTTAAAGCCCTGATACCACGATAATTTTAACTCAAAAACTAATAATGTGCGTACAGTCATCATTTACTTTCTGATTTTGGTTGAACCTGACATATTCAAATCAAGTAACATATTCATTAATTTTTATATATTCATGGAAAAATTACGGCGGTTACATGCCAACAAGTGTTACTTGTTCTTTTTTCTCGGTACAAAATTTTCTTTGTTTGATAAGATTAAATTTATGTAGCTTCTCTACAGCGCGGATGGATTGACTGATCGGGCAGAAACTTCACCTTAAAGCTTTTTCCATAAATTGGCAAACGCCAGTGATTTTTGGCCGACGACGGTTCACCGAAAGTATGATCCTTGAGGATGATCCATTGGGTGATCCTTGAGAAATGTTGTGGAAATCTGTGTACCGGAAGTGGCAACATCGCATGAGAGCTTTTTCAATTATTGCAATGTGGTTGAAAGATTTATCACTTACAAAAAATGATATTAAAAGATTAACAAACATTTAGAATTAAATTTTCGACTAACAAGTGTTGATGACCTGGTTGGTGTTTTGAAATTTGGCATATTGTTTATTGATTATATAAAACAGTTTTACCATAAGTCCGGCAAGTTTATTTTCTCGCTTAATAAATGAAGTGTTGCGTTGTGTTTTGGTTCACAACTCAATTTTTTCAGCCATAACTAATATGAAGTCAGACAGAACCATTAGGTACTTGCACAATGTTAAAGTACATTGTGCAAGTATCCTTCAATGATGCATACAAACAACTATGGTATGAGTAGCACAATGCACCACCAAATTTTTTACCTGCAACAATATAAAGCCAGCCGGAACCCTATACGGCCACAAATACTATACCAATCAGAACCAAAGTTGAATCAGCAACCTTAAAAGGGTTGTGGCTGGTATATTTTTGGTTCCGGCTTAAATTTATAAGTCATTGTGCTACTAGCGCCAAAGTTGTTTGATTCCGGGTGGCTTTATAAGTTTTCTGCTGACTTTGTAGTATTTCCAGCTAAAGGATTATAAATATACCCGGTTGGCTTCGTATGCTTCCGACTGGCTTCATATAGTGCCGCCTATCATTGCTATTCCACCTGACATAATATTGTGTTAACATTGTGTTACTTGCGCCATAAATGTATTAGTTCCGGTTGACTTTATACAGTTTCGACTGGCATTATATTATTTTGTCTGAAAGATCAGATAGTGCATAATACGTTTTTGCACTTGATTTGGTTCCGGCTGGCTCTACAAACATAATTTCATTTCCTTTATCTGTACTGTTCTCTGACAATAAAACCAATATCGTCAGCTTGTCCTTATGTATAAAAGTTTTAATTTCCCGATTTTCATTATGATTTGGTGGCTGGTTGAAAATGTGGTTTATTGTATAAGCAAAGCGTTTATAACAGATAGAAAACCAACCCTCGAGACATCCAATTCTTGTAATTGGCAAATTACAGTGATTCACAGTATCTTCCTATGATTGTTGCAAATATGCTTTTCCAAAGAATAATGTAAGTTTTTAATTAAAATATCAGTTTTCCCTAGGTTATGAATATTGATTACTGTTTCATGTAAACGTAACTACTATACAATGTTATACCAAGTATTTGGGTTTTATTACAAATGAAAAATGAAAATGCTTTTGAGAATTAATTTTTCTATGTTTAGGTAAATGTTTTGAAAATTGTTGTCATCTTTTTTAATAACATTATTATCTACTTGAATATAAATAAGTTTATTAAGCATTTCTAATTTTCTATTTAAAGGAAACACCCACTAAGCCACTTCTAACAAGTATTTTCTATACAAAACAAAAACTTTGTTTACAAATTTTTGTCATTATTATACCGGTATCTGAAAAAAGTTGTGTCTGCGTTACATAGTTTCATAAACCCACAAGAAACAGTAATTTAAATTTAACACCTATATACCGAAAAATGTTTCCCCAAACAAGGTAAATTTTCAGGTATTTTTTGGTTAAATTATTCTCGATTTGAGGGGTTGTTGAATAACTTTACTTCTCGCTTAAAGCTCAGATGCAGGTAGGTAAGTAGTTTATACATGAAATTGGTACCAAATTAATACGCATATTTTTGAAAAATTTAAATTTTTTGCCTCTAGCTTATACCGCAAAACAATTTCAATAATAAATTTATTTCTGCAACCACAAAAAAAACAAATATGCTTTGTATGATGTCCAACTAATAGAAAGTGGTCGATAAAAATTTATTATGGAGAATCTAGCGCCGCAACAACGTGTTGAAATTATTAAAATATTTTGTTTAAATAATTGTTCAATTGTGATAACGCAGCAAAATTACGTGGCTTTTGTTAGTATTAATCATGTCGCGAGCAAGTCAATCATTTAGCATGTAATGAATAGTTTTGGAAATTTGCATACACTGAGAGATAAAGTAAAGACTAGGCGATAATTAGGCTAACGTGCACCAGAAAAAATTGATGCAATGAGGCACAGTGTTGCTGAATGTCCCGGTATTTTTACCTAGAATTGGGAATGTTTCTTTAAAATTCTCAAAGAATTGGAGATTGGAGTGCTCAAGTTTTACAGCTCGGTCGGTATATACGACCACGATCTTTTGCAAAAAATTATTTTGAGCGATGAACCACATAATAGCCACAATTTTTTCATTGAAAACCCTCAATTAATACAATAAAATCCACTACACTCTCGTAGAGTAACTTAAAGGTGAGCCATTTAAAAGTTTGGTTTTAGAGACGCTAGAAAATGAGTTTATATCTTCATTTTTTGGAAACTTTTATTTTATTGTGTAGGTTGGTCTGTCCAAATTAAAAATGAAAATTAATTTTGTCCATGTGGCTCCCTCTGCTTGCCTTACAGTAAGCCATCCTGTGAGTCCAGTTTTTAAGAACTTGTTCGACGATTTCGGCTCCTATTTCGCGAATAACTGCCGCAATGTTATGTTTTATAGCTGTAATTGTCTCTCTGGATTTTTATATCCATAACGAAACTCTATATAAAGTAGTCCAACGGCGTCAAATCGCAGTGCCGCGCAGGCCAATTGACAACATCTAAACGGATGATTATTCGGTCGTCAACTTTGGCGTGCAAGAGATCGATTTCTTTGACAGGTGACGCCATCTTATTGAAATCAAACGTTGTTCACAATCACAATAAAGGCGTTTCCAGCAGCGATTTCGTAGAAAAGTGGCATGTATGCCACCACCTCAAAATTCAAACCAAACAGTCACTATTGGTGGATTTATTGGCTGCCTACGATTAAGTGTCGCTGATCAGAACCTCAAATTTGACAATTTTACTTGTTTACAAAGCCCTCGAGATGGTAATGCGCTTCGTCTGAAAATGGCGGATGGTCATTTGCTTTCAACTGCTGATTCATCTGGACCTTGTAGGCGAATAATCCAAAGTTTTATCCTCAATCTGGTGCGACTAATGGCCAGTTGCTGTGATCACAGACGTAATATTCTCAGACGTGCGCACTGTGTGAGACCGAAGGCTACTTCTGTCATCCAATAGCAATCCTTTCTCACGAACTTTCTTCACTACTTTTACTACAGCGGTTTTGCTTAGTGCTCTTTCACGACCTCTCTTTCATCCTCTTTCACTGACTTTGAAAATAAGTTTTCAATATTTCAAAATGCTCTTCAAGCAAAAACATATTAGGCTTACGAGCTGTGAACATGGCAAGCAAATCGTTTAAAAAAGTGTTGTCATAGCCTATGATTTAAAAACATAGCAGGGCTCACTCTGTATATATAAAATGCGCCATTTGGGCCGGCGGTATCATTGGGTCATATTTTTAGTTACTGGCGACATCTATCGGGCCATGTTGGAAAACTTTACTGTGCCTGAATTGAATCGATTAGGTCTACAGAACATGTGGTTCCATCAAGGCAGTACTCGATCGCACAGCTCGTCTTACGATATAAGATTTCGCGCGAAATTTTTCCCGGCCGAATGATGTCAAAAAGTAGTAATATCGGCTGGCCCCCCGATTCCCTGGTTTGACAACTCAGAATTTCTTCTATGGAGGTTTTTGAAGTGAAAGGTGTCTACTAATAGATAGACCAAAAGCCTACCACAACCTAATTAAGGACAACATTAGAAAATAAATTGCTGGAATAACACCAGAAGTCTGGACTGACAGACGCATCATTGTCTGCGAGATCATGCATGTTTGACTCGAAAATGCCAATTTGCCTCAGAATCGCTGAAATATCGGAAGATAAAGAGGTTGCTGCTTTCCATCTGAAGTTTATAAGAAGGGAAAATATATAAATCGTCGTGTCATCCGATCACACATTGGCGTATTCCAAAAGTATCACAACCGGAGCGCACCTTAAAGAACTTTAAGGAAATTCTAATCTGTGTATTATGCAAAGAACAATAGTAAAACCATCCTCAAATATAAAACGCGCCTTTCTGTAAGTAAACTAATAGTAATTAAGTAATAATCGAATCAATCATAACTGATTAATAAAAACAACCACAACCAAACATTGTTAATTAAAAAGGCAACAAAAAATATCCATAACTTAGAGAAATCAGTAAACTTCCCAACTGTGTGAAGGTGCTCCAAATATTTGATGAAAATCCGTTTACGAAAATATTAAGGACAACTATTATATTGAGCAATTTTACAAATCGTCTGCCAGATAATAAGAGAAACCGCAGACTGACCGCTTTTTTCCTACAATGACAATTATAGATCATTATAAGGCCGTCTATCATTCCAATATGCCGACAAGAAAGACTAAAGAACGCATAAACATCAACTAAGCAATTTAACTCGAGGAAGTAGAATCATTGACGAGTTCTACGCTAATGTAAACTAGTAGTTATCACTAATAATCAACAAAATGAAAACTAAAAAATGACTGAGAACAAGCTAAGAATGAGTTCAGCAAAACTTATAGAAACCGTGCACTAAATGTGTTCATAAAACGCTAAACGGGATTGGTGGAAATAAAGAATGTGTGACAGCTTTCATTCTGGATTCCAATTTGGCAATTCTGAGTGACGCCAGGCCGACCATAATATATAAGCGAACATCTGTGGCACGAAAAACGCACAACATCTTTCTATAGTTAGAAGTTTGGCTCGGATTTGGGTTCAGATGTTAACATGCTCAATGATTATTGACCATGCGTGAAATTGGGTGTGAAAGGTAATGATATTCTCAGAGGAAATACTCCGACGTGATACTTCGACGTGAATAAAATTAAAGAGGAAGCGTGGTGAAATAATTAGATTGAGTATTGGTGTGATAGGAATGAATATCTTCGTTTGAAAATTGAAAGTTGAAAAAAATGAAATGAAATCGATCTTCAACGAAGAATGTTTTGAGTATATTTAATAGTTTAAGAGGACAGATTTGAAAAGTCCAATTTTGGAGTGCTCTGGACCTGCACCGACCAAATTAGCCCGTCTTAATGAAACCTGTACTATAATTTGTTACACATTTATTACAACAAATTACACCAGACCTAGTGTGAAATATTAAAAATTTTGCAAAATCGACCCTTAAATTACCTATTTGAAGCCTATACCACTGTCAATTCCGCGCATCCTGACACAAAAATTATTTATTACACAACTGGATAAGGTTCACCTGCTCACCGCAATGTCCAAGGAGTAACATTTGACTCAATATCTGGTGGCGGTCTGGTGTAATAAATTATATTACATTACCACTTTTAGTAAAGCGACCCTTAAATTACCTATTTAAAGCCTCCACCGTTGAGAGTCAGTTCCGCGTATCCTAACACAAAAATAATTTATTACTTACCTATATAAGGTTGACCAATTTTTTACAGCTACCACAGTGTAACATGAGACCCCATATCTGGTAGCGATCTTCAAAATTTTGCAAAATCGACCTTTAAATTAAAAATTTGAAGAATTCAACGTTCGGAGCCAATTCCGTTTAACCTAACACAAAAATAATTTATAAAGAATGAATGTGAATAAAGTTGACCTGCCATTCACAACGACTACGGAGTAACATATAACTCAATATCTGCTGGCGGTCTGGTGTAATAAATTGTTAAAGATGGTAAAATCGACCTTTAAATTACCTATTTGAAGCCTCCATTGGGAGTCAATTCCGCGCATCTTGACACAAAAATAATTTATTACATACCTGAATAAGGCTGACCTACTCTCGGCAAGACTTCTTGCAACATTTTTCCCAAAATCTGGTGGCAGTATGGTTATTTTTTTTATTAAAGTTGGTTAAATTGAAATATATAATGGTTTTGCGGTGAAATTTACCCTTAGGCAAGTTATAGGGGAGGTCTTGAACTAACTTATTCAATGTAATTAATTCGTAATAAATTCTGGTCCAAGAATCATCCCGATATCATAACTACGTCAAATGTTACAATTTTACTCGTTCCTCGGAAACGGTAACTGTAATAAAATCGGGATTTGCTGTAATAAATATGTAACAAATTATTGAACAGGTTTCATTGAGGCGGGCTAATTTGGTCGGTGCAGGCTTAGAGCAGTCAATTTTGGAATGATTTACTTATGGTAATAATAAAAAGGTATGTGTAGAGATAATCAGGAAATTGTTGTTGTAGGATTGAGTAGGAAGATTTTTTGTGAGTATTAACCTACGAATAAATTTATTCGTGTTCATAATTTTTTATCGTTCGATTTTCAACGGATAAAGTTCTATAGCGAATAACAGAAAAACATTTTACCGCATATTTAAGAATTTTCATTTCTAAATTTTCAACAAAAAATTAAAGGATTTTTTTAAAGATTATTAAAGTTTTCGATTGTTTTAAACTATAATGGAGAAAGTTTATGTATGAAATTTTATTCGAAATTGTCAAACGGCCTGAACTGTATAGAGGTGTCGAATTTCGCTGAAATAAAATTTTCTATATCAAACTCGTCATTTCCGAAAATGTTTTCAAAAATCGAAAAATCTCCTATGGAGGCTGCGACTTCCGGTAGACCGATTTTGCCCATAAATCATTGAGTCTCCTCATTTAAGAGAAAAGTTTAAGTGAGAAGTTTCGAATTGTATAAATATAAAATTCAAATTTTCCTTTCGTTTGAACCACATGCGAGTAGTTCTCGCAATATTGAATTATAATTTTTTCTCAAGGTCATCATACGTTATACATGTATACAAAATGTAATTTTAAATTACGTTCACTGCCACCCCCTACCCAAAACGAAAAATGTTTGTTGAATCAAATGAATAGGAATATAGTGTTATAAATTTCTAGTCACTGGCTGAAGAGATATAATAGTTTCCTTAACATAGGGTACTTCGATGGAAGACCTTTTCATAAACGCTTATAATATGATTGGGCGCCATCCACATGTGAGGTAATACCGGTCATCTTCGTTTTTATCAAAAAATCTAATCGTGTCAGTCAGTTGCGGCAGACCCTGTATATTTACCATTTCAACCTAATTTTTACATTGTACCATCGATAATGCAGCGATACATTTTGTTACATTATATACTCTTATGGTTATATAAAAATGTGATACAATTTAGTATATTATTTTCCTGTTTTTTAATTTAAGATGCAGTCAGCTTATTTATTTTTCCCAATTCTGTTTATTTACGAGTATCAATTTGTTGTATTCCCTATATACACAAAAAAATTAAATAAGTCCATCATTGTGTATCTCCATGCTTCTGACTTCCATTCCCTTTTTTCAATTTTTTGGTTGAACAAGCACTCAAGTTAATAAGATAAATTGTTGTTGGTATAAGACACGAGTACATACTTGGCACACTTTATAGTTTTAAAATCAATACTCACAGTCAATAACAAAGTATATTTTAAAATCAACAAAGATGTGTAAATTGTACAATTTGTTGCACAGCTCTGTGTCACGCTACCGTCATCAACAACATCTTTAATATCTAAACTCGAGTCGTTTTTAACTCACTAAGTGGAAAATCATAATGAGGTATGCATTCATGGTGTATCAGCTGCTATCTACACTGCCGGAATAACTAACTATGCAACTTATTCAGGAAGAATTAAACAAAACGCATCAAACAGGTACAACCAGCTAAAAATATTCAAAATAAGAACGGTTTACTAATCCTTTCAGGACCCAGAGCTGGAAAATGGATAAGGACGAACTCAGTCATTCAATGCTATATGTAGTCACTCACAATTTTGTTCACGAGTTTGATAAATCTCTAATTATTGATTCTTTACCTCTGAAAGAAAAACATATAATTCACGTTCGGTTGTGCATGCTGGGAACTACATGTTGGCAAACCAAATTCAATTTTGATTATTTTCTTTGCCATAATTCATTCAAATTTCCCGCCGAGGTTGAAAAATCTGCCAAATCAATATTCGTATTTTCTTTTTATATAGCCAAGTTTTAGTAGCACTAAGAGTATGTTTTGGACCATTATCTTGTTGAAAGGTAATGTCCCGCCTACGATTCCGCCATTTTCTTTAACTGGCGTTAAGATTTCCATCTAAAATCTTTATATATGATAAAGCGGTCATCTTACACTGAGGGCCATTATGCATCCCCATATAATTATTGATCCGCCGCCATATTTAAGAGTTGGTTGAATGTGACACTCATTAATTGGCTCTACAAGGCGTCTCAATACTCAGGTTTTTTCATCTGAGCTTCTCGTCCGCCCAATCCACAAGAGACCAATATCTCTATTTCTGGAGAAATTTAGTCGAAGTAAACGATGCCGTTAAGTTAAAACGGTTTTCTAATTTTTGCTCTACCTTTCAAGCCCGATTCACGTAGAGATCGACGGATACTTTCAGGAGAGACTTTTATATTATTATTTCTAGCAAGACAACGTGACATCTCTACTGCAGGGTGAACAATATTGTGATTAACTGTATTATGACGATGATGGTGTTAGTCGTATAATGGAAAAATTATTGTTTACAAGCATTGAAAAAAGTTCAGAATGGGCTGCACATTATAGAAGCGCTATAGATGAGAAATAGATAAAAAGATGAGAAGAAAATGGGGTTTCTAAAATTTGTTTGCTTCATCCTAAACACAGTGCAACCAGTAAACAGCGGAACTCGAACAGTTTTCATTTGTATATAATACATCAAAGTGTCAAATTAATTATTTTGAAATCAACATGGGGACTGTCACCAATAGAAAAATTCCACTGTATTATGAACCAATCCAACATCGACATATTACCTTCTGCAATGCGAGAATCGCCCAGGATCGCATAATTTTCAAGAATTTTGGAAAAACGACTTTTTGGACAATGAGTATGAACTTAGAAAACGAATGCGGCCTGGTTCTCCAAGTACAGTGCCAAATGTTCCACCAAAATGGTGGAACTGCAACTCTACGGGGAAGTTACAAAACATGATTGGGCATCTGGATGGTAAATCTCCTGTTGAAGTATTTGAGGTACTTTTTGATGATGAAGCTGTGAATCTTATTTTTGGAACAAACCCGGTTATATGCAGCACAAAAAATAATCATGGTTTTGTCATCGAAGAAGACGATCTAAAGATTTTTATGGGTATAATGTTTTTAGTCGAAACCACTCTATGCCACTCTAAGCAATTCTTTAAAACATTTTATTAGAAGAAAGCCTATTTGAATTGGATTTAAAAATTGGATGCTAAATATGTAGAACCTTCCATCAAAAAAACTTTACCATTGGAATCAAGAGTTGCCTTGATCTGCTGTAAACTGTCAAACATCCAACGGATCATATCATATATTGTGATAATTACTTAATCTCACTTTTGAGAATAAAAGGGTTTAGAGCTACTGGCACAGCTAGAGAAAATCGCATCAAAAAAGTCCACTGAAGTCAAGCAAAGACCTAAAATGAGAAAGCCGGGAATACCTCGAGTATAAATATGACTCCAGCAATGGTCCGATTTTTGTTAAATAGAATGACAACACAGTTTCGTTACCGTTTGTTCAAATTTTGATACAATTGAACTACTACATTTAGTCAAGCGTCGGGCAGCTGTCGAAAAAAAAGATTAGTATTCAACAACGAAAATGATTGCAGATTATAATCTAGGTATGGGTGGCGTTGAATTGCACGATCAGGCCGTCAATGCATATAAAATTAATATTCGAGGCAAGATATGGTGGTGACCGATTTTCACATTCATACCCTGGTGAACGCTTGGAAGCTTTACAAAGTAGCCACGAATTCTAGCGGTGATTTGCTTTCGTTTCAATGAGCTGTAGCTAGACATTATTTGAGGAACTATATACTGTCAAAAAGAATACAAAATTGTTAGTTCTGCCAAGTGTGTCTGCCACGGCTGGGGCCCGTTTTTCAAATCGAATAAAAAACCAGGAAGATGTCGAGAATATCATCAGATAATTAGATAAATCTGCAAACTTTGTGACATTGCGTTGTGCGTAAAACGAGAATGTTTCAAAAAAGCGTTGGGTTACAGCTTTTTTTAAAGTGGTTTGAGCTATTTTCAATGAATTATAAATATTTTTTTTAAAATAAGGTTGGTTTTAAATGGGTTAACTGAGCGATTGAATTTCACAATTAAGCCAAGAAATATGATTTTTCATTGCCTTATTTCAATAATCTGGTTCCATAAAAAATAAAGAGATAATTCTGAAGCTGGAGGTAATTCTTTTGTACGTTTATACTGTAAAATGCAGCACAAACATTCAACTACTCATTCGTTTGCAATTTATAAAAATGATCGGGATAAATTGCAGCACTACAGCTTCATTATAATATCAGAGTGTCTTCACCATAACACTGTAGCAGTTTACGTGTTCAATGAAAAATTGTTGCTGTTTAGAAAAATAAAAATTCCGGATTTAACCAAAAAGTATTATGTTCCGACCGATTACTCACGTTATAAAAAAACAGAATTTGCGAGTCGATTTTGTGTGGCATTTTCACCCAACTGCTCATAGAATGTGACCATGTGATTGGGTAAAGGAGATATTATTAATAGAATGGCGTCCAGAACCAGTCTCATTAACGAATATGACTAAACCTTGATAACTGATTGATTTTTCAATTTTGTTCAGATACTGAATATTAATTAAAACAAAACCAACAAACAAGTAGATTCGAGAATTTGAAAAACTATAAAAAAATCCGGTGACCGTAAGTGGCAGTTTGCATAAGAGCTTTAAGCCAAACGATTAAGCCCTAAAAGATTCTAAATTAATTTTGTAACAATATCGGCCCAACGAGTCAGGGATTTCAAAATTGACAATGTTTGACTAAACCCGTTTTTATTACAAGATATGAGATTTGACCTGTATCCAGAGTAGACGGCTCGACAGATCGAGATGAAACTTTCTACTTAAGCTTTCACCGTAAATAAACAAGTCCCGATCCACAATTAGTTACAGCTTCCATAAGACCTTCTCGTTTTTTGCAAATATTTGCTCTACCAACTAAAAATTTGTAAATTAATTTTGCAACAATACCGGTTCAGATGAGTTTTCCAACACTTAAGCCGAAATGACGATTTTCGACAAAAAATTCGATCGCTGTACACGGTCTACCCGAAATGGCAGCTTTATTAAAAGAGGTCTGTAAACGCCTATATAATTTTATGTAATCGTCAATGTAAAGGTTATTTAGTTACACCAAGTAAACAACATGCATCGCAACCGACATGTGGTATTTGTAGCTCTTCATTGTGTTCTTAATTTAAATGAAATGTTTTATTGCATATGCCCATATACGATTCATTCCAGATACTTCAGAAACAATTTATCTCAGACATGTCACATTCGACTCGCCAATGATTTCTCACACGCGACTCATCTCAGACATGTCATAAACGATTCAGCTCCGACGTGTCACTAACGAAAATTAGTCGCCTAGTGTGTCTGCAATGAATTTCTTGTTTACCTCATTCGTTGTAAAACAAAATCGAGTGTTGGTCACAACATGTTCGCCCCGTCATTTTTTTATAATCCTTATTGATTCATGTTGTATATGAGCCCTCTTTTATAATTATGTTACTTTTTATAGCCATATACGAGTATATACAACATCATGTTCATAATTTGTCTCAAAATTTATCGTTAGCAACAACAAACACAGAAATAAATAATGTTTAAACTAATTTCAAGACTACACATTCAAAACATAAAAATGAGTTAACTTTTTTTTCACCATACATAAATTAAAAATTTCTAACCGATTGAAATCTTATTTATTTCATTAAGACATTTTAAAATATTAATGATATTTAAATATAAACACAAATTTCCAAATCATATATTTTTTCCGAACCATTCATTTTGTGTTGATATTTCCGATTCATTAAAATTTGAATCGATGCCACCATGTAAATACTCATATCCACTTTAACCCTCTTTTCCGCCGCATCTATGTGTCTTAAATTTATGAAAACAATTTTTGGGTGGCATGTGGCGTCAAACAGCTATACAAACTTCTCATTTGAATTTTATAGATAAGTTGTATCGATAAACAGTTTGCGGGTTAATTGATTCAATCTAATTGTTTACATTAACTGCGTGCTTGAATAGAACATATCTTCTACATTTGGTAAAAAAAGGTTTTGGGTTCGATAATAATTCCGGACACCACAAATTCTATCAACAAATCACAGAAACAACAAATTTTACTTTAAAATGATATTTATTTTGATAATATTTGCAATGTTGGTGGTGTGTGTTGTTAAAATGTCTAACTTGTCCATGGTCTGATTATTCTGCACGAACATGAATCTTGGTATCAATATATAAATTGCCGTTAGTTGGTTAGTTTTGGGGCATTGGTCGATGACATCTCATCCTAATGCTGATTATTGCTATAATGAGCGTTCTCTCATTTCGTGCTGTAATGAAAAATTTCATATTGCTTTCTATCTCGTTGATGGTTTCATGTCGTCTTTTAAGCTCAGTTACCGATTTCACAAGACCGTTGATGTTAGTATCCAATCATTATCACCATAAACCTATATATTCCCTTCTTGTGAACACATTTTGATATATTGTCACTTGGTAGAAAATCCATATTCTGGTACGTCATGAATGTGTTTCTGCAATACAGGTGTTTTCATATCCCTAGAGCTAGCAGAACCCATCCAACAGCTAAAAGATATCATAAAGAATTATAGGCTAATAGTAAACTAAATAAATGCTGTATTAAACAATTGAGACTCTATCTATACCTTCCAAATAAAACAAAAAAGGAGTTTTACAAAAAGATACCACAACCCAATACAAAAAGTAATTTAGAACCAAATGGAGAATAAAAGATGCTGTATAAGATAGCGGAAATTTCTCAGCGGAATATGAGATATTTCGCTACTCGCCGCAAGTGGCAGCACCATCACACAAGAGCATTTATTTTGTTATATAATTACCAGCGGAAATTTTTTATTCATTTTGTATCTCTTTTTTCACTAAATAAAACAGCCCAGCGGAATGACGCAGCACAGTCGTTAATGGTGGCCACATTAAGGCAAAAGTACTTGATCGAACATTGTAAAAACCTTGTGCGTCAAAAAATTTGTCGCTGTATCTCTTGTACTGCAAACCTCGAAAAATTAAATTAACCAACTAATGGGCAATCTGCCACCCACACGAGACATTACCCAGAAGTACGTGTTCAACCAAACAAGAGTTGATAATGCTGGCCCAATTACACTTCGATTTACGGTATAGGTAGACGAGTCAAACCTCATAAAGGGTACATAGCGATCTTCGTATGTATGGTTTCCTAGCTGCGTTAAAACTATTCATGTTCAGGAGAGGATTATGTTCCAATATTTATAGTGACATTGGCACCAATTTTATTGGTGTAAAGAACCAACTCCATGAAATCTACAAATTAAATAAATCAAGTACACATAAAAATCTGATTTCCAATTTTTTACTAGATTTCCAAACAAAGTGGCATTTTTCCCACCGGCTGGGCCAAATTTTGGCGGCTTATATGAAGTAGCTTTTAGGTCCACGAAATTTCATTTAAGACGAGTTTTGGACAATATCACACACAACTTTGCAGGTAAGACTACCTTATTGATCCAAATCGAAGCGATATTGAATTCTCGTCCGCTAACTCGCATTAACATGTTGGTATCACATTGAATATACGATACAACAATTTTGGAAGCGATTTCGTCAAGAGTATGTAACTACCGTACACAATTGTTCCAAATGGCAACATCAGCACCGCGATATTAAACCAGGCGGCGTCGTATTACTTCAAGATGATGGTACCCCTCCAGCACAATGGCCATTAGGCAAAGACGGACTCGTACGAGTTGCATCAATTATGGCGAAAACTGGAATATTTAAACTGCCTATAACATACGGTTCGGTTGAAAGGGTATTGCCTGCGCGCAATCCGATCACTGAAATTCGAAAATAACACCTTTTTGCACAGGTAAGCGTTTTCCCGAGTGCAAATGTCAAACCAATTCTTTTTTGTTTTATATAAAATCAAACCAGTTGCCAGTGCGAATTTGTGTGGAAAGGATCAAACCAATATTGTAAACCACACAGTTCATTGAAAATGTTGTTTAATTAAAATTATTAGAAAATAAAAACTGAGTGTACATTCATTGAAAATAAGGCGTTTACGTGTTGTTATGAACCAGCAAGTCCACAACCGTGTCTGGTCCGTACTGTTATTTATACATTAATATCAGGTTGGTACAATGATGCTTGTTGGAAGATAATGCCTATCTATGATGAGACTATATATTCCCCACACTGCAAGGACGGCGTTTGTATCCGTTTGTGAATATCGCTAATACGTGGACGATGGAAGTCGGTTACGAATTAATTTTTATAGAACCGCACCTGTCTTTTAAGCTGGCATTATCGGTATTAACAGCTTATTGTTTGTGCCAGTCACGTTTCTTCCTATTTAAACAGTCGCTGGTATGGTTCATGCTATCGTTTATGAGTTCTGTGACTGCCCTGTCGAAAGAGGGAGATTCTGTTTTTGTGCGCGATCCCTTACTTGAGTTAAAGCTATACTATTCTCATCCAGGCTTGTTTTTCTAGGTTTAACTGTATTAATATTATGTTCCATGTATTTGATGTTCTGCAGCTGCGAAGGTGGCCTGAATTATTTGTTTGTATAATGCTTCGGTATTCCAACGTGACGTTCATTGACATTGGTTATTATACGTCGTGGATAGACGATCGGTTTATTTCGCAAGTAACAGAAGGGGGTTGGAATCGATGTTGACGCTAGAAAAATGCTTTTTTGTCACGTGGGTGTTGTCAGTGCGATTGACCGTAACTTCATTGTTTGATTTCCACTTGCTTTTTCAAATTTGATTACGTGGAAAGTATGTTCTAGCTACAACTTGATTAAATCTAAGAGCTAGCTCGATGGTGCATATCCCGTTGTTGTTAGGTGCTAGATATAGGGGTCCGGCCAATGGTACCACGCCGCATACTATCTGCATTGTTGTGGAACTTTGTTTTAAACATGTTCGAGCTGTCCACATAATATGTCTTTCACATGTTCTAATTTCACTATTGGGGCATGTACGTTCACAAATGGGATGTTGAAAGGACGCATATCTGAGTAAGCATATCCGGTTGTTTGCAAAAATATTTGTAAAAAACGTTTTTGACCAATTATCACTGGGATCTCAAAATTTATGAAAAAGCTCCTTGTGTGCGGGTTGCATGGGTAAACTCGATTTTATATGTCGTATATGCTAAATCTGGAAATTTTCTTAAAATTTGAACGATATCCAAATCAGTTTTCCTAAATTTTACTACATTTCAGCCGAACTTTGGAATACATCACGTATCGTATTCAATCGAGTTTTCCAGGGCTTTTATGCCTGTGGTTTTTTTCCAGAAGTCACGACCACTAAGAACTTTCGTTTCAACTACTTTTCAGTCATGCTGTGTTTGAATGATGAAAGTATTTCAGATTTTAATATTCGTTACATAAACATCTAAAATGTTGGAAGTGTTGGAAATGTGACAGCTAGTCATTATGGTAATAGCTATGGTGGTCTGTTCAATGTATTTGATTTATCTATGTCCGAAATTGGACTTGTCGGTTGTATATCCTAAAATATTGTGTTTACGATGTGGGTGGTGGTAAAGTGTTTAAAGCTGATCTGCATATCGAAATGCATAGATTCATTCTTTAATATACTTTGAAATAAAGATCTCGAAGTAAACGGATTCAATGGTCAAACAAATAGGAATATAAAAAACATACAGTAATTGTTATCCAACTTTATCGTTCCCCCCCGTAACAACTATATACGTTTTTATGGGCTTCATTCAATCTAAGAAATTTATATTAAGGGATGTAATATAAATTCCGTGCAATATTATATCCACTCTGAAATAAATCAAATTCCTGTATAATTAAATTTTGTAATGTTTTTTGGTTAAGTATTTTATATATTTCCGAACCGAAGATGAATATTACAGCAATAACCATTTATTTTGGCGCTTTTTATGTTGCTGCTGCCATTGTTATTTTTCGGAAAAGAAAAGTTATCCCTCTGTATAAAATATTTCTATACAAAAAAATGGCGGTGGTACATCCATACATCACAAACAGAAAAAGCTCAATAATTCAATTTGAATGTATATATTGTTTCCTTCTGCGGAATTTTATTTATTTATATTTTTTGTAATAATTATGACATAAATTAAGTATTCCAACAACAAAGAAACAAAAATCTATTTTTTAGATAAACAAACGTGTATCTTGTAACTATGAGATAAAAATGGTAATATAGAGGATTTTTTTGTTGGTGTTGTTTTGTGGAATCTCGAGGAGATGATACAGGATTTTGAAAACCAGACCATACAACGTACACAAAACATAAAAATTTATGACCAATAAATAATTGAAATATAAATTCAGAGCTGGTGGTTTTAAATCATAAGGAATTAATATTGGTATTTGTTGTTTGAATTTATTTATTGCTTTTTATGCGGATGGCTCGTTTACGGGGCTTTCAAATATTTTTGTTGTTGGTACGAAGCAATATGTCGGTTTGTTTATATTTTATGATTATTGTTTTAGAAAGTTTCGTATAATAATCAATAAAATTATTTAACATTAATACTGTCTAGAAATTGATATTGAAATACACAAACTCTATTCGTAAGCATGAAAATTTCTAAAGTTTTTGTCTGAAAGTTATTTGTTGTCAAGACCGGATACGAATCATCCCCTTTTCTGAACATTTCTGTCTTTACAGATAATTTTTATTCATCATAATCAGCTATTTGTTTTATATTGGAATCCAATTTTCATTTAGTTTAATAAATGATTATTATTTTCCAGAACAGTATCGCAATTCCATGTTCAATATTTTATCATACCTACCCTGTTTATCATACCCTCTGAATTTTATGGCACCGAATATTTATTTGATTTATGGTTAAAAGTATTAAAGAATAACCTTTTCAAGCTTAAAGTGCCAAAACTCACCTACCAACTCTAAAATGAAGACATCTTGTTCAGTTTCTTTTCTTGTTCAGTTTCTTAATCGTCAGTTCAATTTTATCATCAATATAAACCTAAAATTGCAGAAAACTGATAATCGAACTACGATTTTAACCCTTTAATGCATGTGTTTTTTAGGTAAAAAAAAATATTAGTATTTAATGCTGGTCTGGTAATTAGGAAAATATCTATAAATTTTATCGACAATTAACAGTCAGAGATCTAACTGGAATCGTTGAAATATCGGAAGGATCAGTGAAAACCATTTTGTTCCAAAATTACTCAATTTTTTGGAAAACCAGCATCGCGTTGACGTCTGTGAAACAATGCTTTCCGACTACCAGGATGTCATGAAACGTATTATAACTGGCGATGAGTCTTGGATCTATGCTTATGATCCGGAAACAGACGATCAATCGGCCGAATATCGTGCCAAAGGGGAGCCGAAGCCGAAAAACCACGTCAAAGCAAGTCAAAAATCAAGGTGATGTTGACAATTTTCTTCGATTATCGAGGTGTGGTGCACTCCGAATTCCTTCCGACCGGCCAAACTGTCCACAAGGAATACTATTTGAGTGTAACGCGTCGCTTGGGCGAAGCTATTCGTAAACAGAGGCCGGAGTTATGGGTCGAGAACTCTTGGTTTTTGCACCACGATAATGCACCTTCTCATACTGCATTGGTTTTACGTGATTTTTTTGCCAATGTGATTCCACCCAGATCGTTTCACAACCACCGTATTCGCCTGATTTAGCTCCGTGTGATTTCTGGCTGTTCAGCAAACTCAAACGATCGCTCCGGGGAAACCGTTTTGAGTCACTTGAAGACATTAAACGTGAATCGCTACATTAGAGGCTCTTCCGGAAATTGACTTTAACAACTGTTTCGAGGATTGGAAAAAACGTTGACACAAGTGTATTGAGGCCGGAGGACGATGAGGGGACGAAATAGATTTGGAGAAATAAATAAAGAATTTTAATATTATGAACAAAGTCTTACTATTTTTTGCCCACAATATTATTATCACGAAAGGAAGAAGAAGGATCCGCGGACAACCTAGTAATAGAAAAGGAAAGTCAAACTGATAATGTAGAACCACGAACAATACCTATAAATATATGGTATAGTGGTCAATTTGAACAGCGTCATCTTGAGGATAAAATCAGCCATCCATTTCCACAAATATAAAGGCTCCATTGGAATATTTCTTAGCATATTTTTGTGAAATGCATTGTATTGAAGCCGCTAGATGCACGAATCTTTATTACTTAAGAAGTCGCAATCAAAAAGGTGAATGGCTCAGTTTATGAATGGGTCGTATACCTTACTCACGCATCAATATTCTTTGTACCTTTTCCATCATCCTTACATATGTTACCTTATTCAGAGCTGGCCACCACACGCCCACCCCATACATCAGCACAGGTCTTACCACTGCGGTATAGATCCAGTGCACCAGCGCTGGTTTCAAACCCCAACTCTTACCTATGGCGTTCCTACACGAGTAAATGGCCACATTAGCCTTTTTCACCCTTTCTATAATGTTGGGCTTCCAGCTGAGCTTACTGTCCAAGATTATGCCCAAAAATCTTGCTCTATCAGCAAAAGCCAGTCTAATGCCGTTCACGGTAGGAGGGCTAACTACCGGAACTTTATATTTCTTTGTAAATAGTACCAGCTCTGTCTTGGAAGGGTTGATCCCTAATCCACATTTGCTGGCCATCTAGTAACGATCAGGAGTGCATTTTGCATAACATCCCTAATCGTATCCACATGTTTGCCTGAGATAGCTATCGCTAAATCATCTGCATACGCTACAACTCCTGTTCCCTCCCTCTCCAGCTCCAACAGCAATTCATTCATAACATGGACTGAATCTTCCAATAAATCCTTTTGGATTTGGTATTTATTTGCAAATTATTATTAACTAAATTATTACTCTAACGAAAAATGTATCTCATTTTAAAGGAACAACATTTGTATTGGACCAAATTGAAAAACAAAATATTAACGATAATTAGAACATTGACATATAGGTATAGGGAATTAAACAATTTTGTTGTAAGTTTAAGAACAATTTTCCACATCAACGAACGCAAATTAATGACCCGATTCGGAAAATGTAGAAACTCTTTTTAACTTTATAGAAAAAATTGTACAGCTGTTAAACTACATATTAGTACAGTTGGCGTCATTCTTCAATATATTTCTGCGCATACAGCAGCCAAATTATTTGTTTCGGCTGTATGTATGGTATTTCATTATCAACATTTAGGCGTACATAAGAAAAGCACAAAATCTTAGACAAATAAATTTTATCTAAAAGCTCAATTAGGTTTTTACTCGTAACTATCATAAGCGATTTTAAAAAAGCGTGTAGCTATACTCGTAATGTAAGTCATTATGTCTACAAACAGTCTAATGGAAGCATTACCTTCAGGAATATAACCTTCAGGAAAATTAAAAAAAAAATGTTGCTGTTATGGGTAAGTAAGCAGGTGGACAGACAACAATTTTCAAAAAGCATATTTATTATGTTGTCTGTTTGATCTTTTGTTGACCTACCGTATACCTTTCTTAAATATGTATAATTATGCATGCCGAATTTATTGGCATTTACATTTATCCTTACGTAAATACATCAAAATGGAAAATATTGCCTAAGTACAATATTTTTTACAGGTATACATTTTCATTAAATGTATTAATTATTTCTAAGAAATTTTTTGTGGAAAACATTTTCAAAAGTACAACGGTATACAGTATATTTATTGGTCTGGATGTGTATCATGATTTAAATTAGGGATTACATTTTTCTTTTTTTTTTCATATACATGTAGCTTCTGTACAAGAAGATTTTGGGTCAATTTCGAAAAGGATACACATTTTAAGAAAATGTAAATTATTCAAATCTGCATATTAAGAAAGAGAATTAAATTGTATATCAATACACTTGACAATTGTTTAGGCAAATTCATAAAAAATATTGTTTCATACACATTGAAAAATTTTACCTTGATGATTGGTGCCGCACAATAGTCCTCTCATTGTGCTGTGTCAATGTAAATAATTTACAAATATCACTTGCTGTGTACTTAAGGATTTATATTAAAAATGAAAATGTAACCGGGATAATTTAAAAACCCCATTATTGAAAGTAATCGAAATAAAATCTTCATAATATCTACATCCGCCATTCAAGTGAATAGATTTTCATACATTTTTATGGTTTTTATATGTAATTTTATTGTTTTATAGGTACCATAATAGCTGTATGTTGCCGCATTGATGGAGAACAGCAAAATGTGATTTTTTATGTTAAATGATGTGGAATGCATAAAAATAAGGAAATTTTATATGTTTTACTTTCGCTGATTCTTGTAATGTAAACACTCTCGTGTAAATGATATTATATGCCAGTATAGAATTATGTATGATAAAATTCGCAACGGAAGGTATAGATGAACAGTTAGATAATTTATAAGCGCTACTCTCGGCAACGGGTGCGTCCTATTTCCAGTTAGCTTTCATTGTATGTCTAAAATTATATTCCTAAGACCAATTTGTTTGTGCTGAATACTCCCATATATTGCTGGGTAGCTAGCAATATCTCTCAGGAATAATGAAAAATGCGGGTAAATAGTAGAATAAAGATATAAAAATTAAAAGTAAAGTTTATCTTTCCGATTAGGACAGATAATGACAGTGTTTATGACAGATACTAGACGAATATTTTGTAACATTTCGGTTAACAACAAACAACACCAATTGAGGATTATTGGGTTTTTTGGCAGAGCGAACTATGTTTTAAACACGAGCACAGCTAACCAAACCACAAATTATTACTTTTACCAACTACGATTGGTGACTATATGTTATATCACTTATATGATAAGATTATATACTGTGGTGCAGAACTATAAACATTCGTGAAAAGGTTAAATGTATAATTCATGAAATCCAGAAACCTTCATGAAGAAGGTGTCAGTATTCGAGAAATTTCTCGAAGATTGAGGCGGTCTTAATTACGGACAAAATAAGTAAGGAGGGCTGAAAGAAAAACTTTCGAAACGTGATACCCGCCAAATATCAAAACTGCCAGTAATTCTATGAAAAGCGGAGCCCAAATATCATGAGCATGCCACTTAAATGTATCTCGTTGGACCGTGTACCTGGTTTTAAAACAATATCCAAGCCTTGCTCAAAAAAAGCTTAAGTCTGTGCCGAGATTATTGCCTCGTCATAAAGAAGCCCGCCTAGAATTCGGACGAATAAATTTGAGTACGGACTGGAAAAAGGTAAACCATTCTCGCAGTTTGAAAACTATATTTCTTTTAGTATTTTAAATTTTCGTAAAAAAAAATTTTAGATTATTTTTTCAGATGAGAAAAAATTTAATTTAGACGGTCCGCATGATTTGGATTCTTACTGGAGGGACCTGTGCAAAGAACCATTCTATTTTTCTAAGAAACATTTCGGTGGCAGTTCCTTGATGGTTTTGGGAGCTTTTTGTATTGATGGAATGCTATAGTTAGCTTTCCCATCCACCCGCATGAACTCCAGAGAATACATAACATTATTGAGAACAAGCGCTTAATGTTGAGGTATTGCAATGGCCAGCCTGGTTACCAGACCTAAACCCAATTGAAAACATCTGGGGAATCATAGTTCGAAAAATCTTTGCTGAAAACAAGCAATATGAAAAGGTTTCGGACTTGAAAGTGGCCGTGAATGAAGCTTGGGAGTCAATTAGTGATGATGTTCGAGTAAGCTTAGTTGCGAGTATGCCGAGCAGGATATTTGAGCTTATTCAGAACAAAGGAGGCACATTAATTATTAATTTTTTATTTTATGTTCCCTACTAACGTGCGTTTATAGTTGTGCACCACTAGAAAACTAATCATTGAATTATTACGGTGAATAAAATAAAACCATTTTCCAATTTCCTTTGGAAATTTTGTTGTTTTACTATGCCTTTTTATACTGCACCATTGGCTCCTCAAACTTTCTTGGAAACAAAGAGTGTCCTAAAAAGTAGATCCGTCTATAGTTCTGCACCACAGTGTATTATAGGCCGCTTCAAACCAAAAAACACATGTTGGGTTCCATAGGATTTGAGAAAACTTAGTAAGTAAAGTATTGTAGTAAAACCTTAGAAGGTATTTAAATCCCGAATTTAGTCAAGAGAAGACTATTAAAATGTGTCATTTTGGTATTATGTTTCTACGATTTTCTAGGAAAAGTTAGGGAAACCGTACAAGTCACTTATAGCGAGTCGATGCCAATTTCGATGTCCTAAACACACTAAACCTAAGCCAAAAATGAGAAATTTTTTGAAGAAACTTCAAAGATCCTGTCCCTGAGAAAATCATATAAAGATTTTAAGTTATCCAACGAAATCTCTGCCCAGGCAGCTTCAATTTCAGCCAACATTCAGCTCTTCGTTGTTTTCAAATTATTTGTCTTCTTCATAAACTTTACGAATGAGCCGGGCTAAACTTTTTTGTTGATACTAAAATCAGGAGAATTTGATGGCAATGATAATAACCCAACGTTTTGACTCGTAATCCGCGGTTTTACAGCACGGGCGTTATGTATGGCAGCATTATACTGTTGTAAAATTCACTGTAGAGGCCTAAAAAGCTCCTGAGTTTCTGGAAAAACTGATTGCAGCATATCCCCATATGAATTTTCAGTCATTTTATTGGAAACAAATTTCAGTTTAATAGGGTTCCAATAAGAAATTGCACACCATACCATTACTCTTCCCTTTCTGGCATGATGGCGAGTCATAAATTGTCCTTCTTTGCGAATGTCATGAATATAATAATCATATAGCCATCTGCAACATCTAAAATAATTGTTTTTTCATCCGAAAATGATTTCCAATTATTATTTATGCTTTGCGAGTCACATCCCAAGTCATGCGCTGCTTGGCGGATTTTCATTTGTTGCTTGCGTACAGGGTGTAGCGATGTTTTTATAATTTTTTTAATTTTAAAAATAAAGCACTTAAAATGTCTCTACGAACTATTGATTTTCTTGGATTAAGCCCAGTTAGCGTTCTGTTTTTGTTGGTGGAAAGGTTTGAATTAGACGCTAGCCTATGAATTCGCACAGTATGCTCACTACGCTCGATTTTACGAGCCATAGCACGGTTGGAAAATCCTGCCAAGTGGCGTACATCGAAATTGCAGTTTTTTACAGGTTTCAGTGGTTGCTTACTGCACACTTAGGCCAATTTTTTAGGCCCATTGTGATACCACTCATTCACTCCACGTCATTAACCCACCTACTTCACCTACTCACACAACTACAGTATACCACCTGCACAATGCAAGCTCCATGTCAACCTGTACATTGACATGGAAGGTGGGTCGGCGCGTGACACGGAATTCTGCACTTCATCAGAGGGTCTTAGTTGTACTTATTAGCATCACCGATCGTAATCGATGATGAAAATTCGATTTGCATCTAGCCTCTGATGGGATTCGAACCCAGCACCTCCCGGTCCAAGTGCCGAAGCTTTAACCACTGCACCACTTGTCCGGTAAATTGCAGTTAGATCGCTATGTTTAAATTTGAATTTATTGCTGTTTTACGGAGTACTAGTTTCCCTCTGTCCTCAATAAAAATATATACCTCTAATAAATTACTGTAAGTACTGTAAAGTAAAATTTGTAAAGTAAAATGTGCGTCTAATCAAGTAAACCTGCAGTGTATGCCATTTTGCTGTTGGGTTTCTAGGATTTTCCGGGAAAACTAGGAAAACTGTACAAAAGATTCATAGAAAGTCGATGCCAAATTCGCTGTGCTAAATATCTTAATCCCCAAATTTAGTCAAAATTTACGTGTGTTTCAGTTTGATGTGGCCTAACCAGATATAAAAATGTAAGTCATTTTTGTTTTGGGTTCCTAAGCTTTTCTGAAAAAAAAAACAAAGGAACACACAAGCAAACAACAAGAAAATCACTTTGATATGGAGGGTCGATGCCAGTAATAAAATTACTAAAACCCCTAATTTGATCAAAATGGAAGTATTTTTTGATCTGATGTGGCCTACTAGAATCTTAGCATATATGCCATTTTGGTGTAAGGTTCCTAGATTTTTTCGAGAAAACCGTACAACTGATTTATAGATATTCGATACTAATTTCAATGTCCTAAATACTCTACACCTCAATTTATAGGTCATATAATGTATGTGGCCTAGAAAAAAATCTTGACAAATATATCATTTTGCGTCGGGTTTCTAGGATTTTCTGAGAAAATTTAGTAAAATCGTACAAGTGATTTATAGAGAGTCGATAATTATTTTGCTGTCCTAAATATCCTAAACCCCCTTATTTTTCGAAAACTGAAGTTTTTTCGGATTGATCTGGCCTACTAGAACCTTAACATGTAGATCATTTAGGTGTTGAGTTCCTAGGTTTTTCTGAAAAATCTTAGGAAAACCGTAAAAGTGATTCATGGAGGGTTGATGCCAACTACGCAGTCCTAAAAATCCTAATCCTATAATTTGGTCAAGATGGAAGTGATTTTGGTTTAATGTAACCAATAAAGATTATTCATTTAAGTCAGTGTAATGAGAGTCAATGATAATTTTGCTGTCATAAATACCATAAACCCCATTATTTGATCAAAATTGAGGTGTTTCTTGGTTTGATGTGGCATGCTAGAACCTTAGCATATATGTCATTGTGGTGTTGGATTTCTAGATTTTTCCGCGAAAACTTAGGAAAACCGTACAACTGATTTAGAGACTATTTATGCCAATTTTGCAGTTCTAAACAACTTAAATTTCCAACTTGGTCAAAATGAAGGTGTTTGTTGATTTGATGTTACCAAGTAGAATCTAACATGTAAGTTGTATTGGTGTTACGCTCCTAGGTTTTTCCAAAAAAATTTAGGAAAACTGTACGGGTAATTTAAGGAGAGTCGATGCAAACTGTGCGGTCCTAAACATTATAAACCCCTAATATGGTCATAATTGAGGGTTTTTTTATTTGATGTGGCCCAGTAAAATCTTAACATAGAAGTCAATTTGGTGCTTGGTTCCTAATTTTTTCCATGTTAAATTAGGAAGACCGTACAACTGATTTAAAGAGAGTCGATGCAAATTTCGATATCCTAAACACTATAAACACAAATTACATGAGAATTGAGGTGATTCTCATTGATATATAGTAGAATTTTAACATATAAGTGATTTTGGTGCAGGTTTGTAGAACTCTCCCAGAGAACTCTGTTTGTTTTCGATGTTTGTCGATAAGTGATTAATAGAAGATCGATGCCAACTGCGCCGTCCTAAACACCCTAAACCCCAGTTTGGTCAAAATTGAGGTGGTTTTGGTTTGACGTGGTCTGATAGAAACCTTGCATATTACTCAATTTGGTATTGGATTACTAAGTTTTGGCCGAAGACAATTTCCATGTCCCAAATACTCTAAACTCCGAATTTAGTCATAATTGAGGTGTTTCTCCCATTTACATAGCCTAGTTGAATATGAACATTTATGCCATTTTGGTGTCCCTAGGATTTTCCGAGAAAGCTTAATAAAATCGTCCAAGTTATTTATGAAAAGTCGTTGCCAATTTCGCTGTCCTAAACACTCGTATCGCCCAATTTGGTCAAAATTGAGATGTATTTCGTTTTAAAATGGTCTAGTAGTACCTTAATATTTAAGTCATTTTTATGTTGAGTTCCTAGAACTTTTAAAATAAACTTCAAAAAACCGTACGACTTATTTATAAAGATTTGATACAAATTTTGCTATCCTAAACATTATAAACCCCACATTTGGTCATGATTGACGTGTTTTTCGGATTAATTTGGCCGTTTCATTTCGATGGTGTTTCGATTTATAGAAGTTTAAGTTGGCAACGCTTTTTTCTGAGACAGCCGATAAGACAGCTGACAGTTGATGTTTGGCTAGTTTGGCTTGCCATCTCATGATGAATAGACTCCCGCCAGAGCAACGTTTACAAATTGTTGAAACTCATTGCGAGATACGTCCACTTTAAGGTCGACATGATCGTCCATAAGAGCAGTTAATTCGATTAATAATGGACCACTTTCGCACCACGTTTACTCTAAATCATACTATGAATCCCGTAAGACCCTAAATGGTGCGCGCAGAGCAGGAGGTGACAGCTGTAGTGCGTAGTATTGAATTTAATCCAAATGAATCGATTCGTCATCGTACACAACAATAGGGACTTGATCCAACATCTGTATAGAGGATCTTTCTAAGATTTAACTTGTGTGGGAATTAAAACAATATGACCATCGTTCGCGCTGCCAATTCGGTGAATAGGCAGAAGCCAATATTGCCATCGATGGAAACTTTCGTAAAATCATTACATCCAAAAAAGTTACTGTTTGGTGTGCTTTATGGGCTGCAGGAATCATCGGATCATACGTGTTCAAAAATGATGCTGGTGAAATCGTTAAAATCAACGGAGACCAGTATAGAGACATGAAAGAAGCATTTGATGAACGATTAATATCGAGAAACGGACCTGTTAACTGGTCACCGCTTTTGTGTGATTTAACACCGTTGAAATATTTTCTTGAGAGAATGTGAAGTCACTTGTCTACGCTGATAAGCCAGAGACCTTTGAACGATTGGATTGTGAAGAGTTATCAAAAATTGAACTATTCAAACATTAATGGCATACAATTATATTTCAAATAAAGTCACATTCGTGGCCATTAAATTATTTTTCTGTGCTTTATTTAAATTTAAATTTCTACGTCCTTTAGAATCATAACATATACGAGTATGTCATTTTGGTAGTCCTAAGATTTCTCGAAAAACTTGGAAAACCAGTACAGGTGGTTTATAGAGAGTCGCTATTTGTTTTGCTGTCATATATGTCCTAATACCCCAATTTGATCAAAATTGAGTAGATTTTCATTTTGGAGTTGAGTTCCTAGGAATTTCTGAGAAAACCTAGAAAAACTGTACAAATGATTTAAGAGAGTCGGTGCAAATGTTGCTGTCGTAAACACCCTAATTGTTGTTTTTATTTTTTTATTATTATTTTTAAAGAAAGTACTAATTGTCCAGTGGATTTAATGTCCTTTGAAGGTCAATTAATACCCTCCTTTTCATTCACGCACACACCAACCATTCACACTATTACAGTATACCACCTGCGCATTGTAAGCTCCATGTCAACCTGTACGTTGGCATGAACGGTGGGTCGGCGCTGAATTCTGCTCTCCAACAGAGGGTTTTAGTTGTGTTTATTAACATCACCGATCGAAATCGATGAAGAAAATTCGCTTTGCATCCAGCCTTTGGTGGGATTCGAACCCAATATCTCCCCAAAACACCTGACTTTTGACCAAATTCCCCAATTTGGTCAAAAGTCATGTGTTTTTTGGTTTGATGTGACCTAATAGAACCTTTACATAGAGGTTAATTTGGGATTGGGTTTCAATGACTTTTCGGCAAAACATAAAAATTCCGTACAGGTGATTTATATAGGCTCGACGCCAATTTAGGTGTATTTAATCCTTTGATTTTCATAATTTATAAAATGCTTTTCCCTACATAATTGGAGAAATAAAGAATTACAGACTATTGTAGGACCAAGTTGAACCTAAATATGTTTTCGTTGTGATTTGGGTATCTGAAGATTTTGCCATGAACTTCGACTTCGAGAACTTCCACACACTTATTTACACGTTTTCCGTTTTTGTTGGTTTTAGGACTTTTTGGCCAAAGTCAATAAAATTAAACCAACTTTCTAAATGCAGACTGGTAAACCATGAAATAATAGATTTCTTCCTTTTTTGTGAATTATGTACTCTCTAAATTTTGTTGTTTATTCAGTTCCCTATTTGACTATACGGTAAGGATGTAGTACATACGCCGTTTAACTCAAATTTCACGTATTATATTCGAAAATATGTTAAATTGAATCAATTTACTTACATGAATATTCATAAATTGAAATTAAAGCGCTATTTTAAGGTTTGAAAAGTGGAAGAAGACATATACGAGTATAAATCGACCTACACACAATAAAACAGCAGAAAAATTAAATAAACATCTAAAATCCATTAACCCCATTTTTAAATTCTTGTATAAATTTTTGGTTCATTTAAAAAACATTTTTTTGAATGGTGTATATCCAAATTAGCATAATTTACATAACAAAAGTTTATTTTTGTGCCGTTACATAAAAAAAGCAGCGAGGAATTAAAGGTTTTCATTATTTCCCCGCGACTCGAACCACAAACATTAATAACTCGAGTGGAAAATGTGTAAGTTTAGTGTAAGTCGTTTCGCTTAATCCGACTTTTCTTAAAAAAATAAATAGTCTGAACCTCATTTTTAAGAAATATGGAGTGTTCCGCCACACACACAGCCTTGAAGCAATATTCATGGGCTAATCAGCATATCCAAACATCCCGATCTATTTTGAATTATAAATCTTTACCATCACGTAAATAATATTTACATTGAAAAATGTTTATACGTTCCCAGATCAATTACGAACATTTTAAATTCAGCCCCTATATCTATCTATGTGTATTCAACCTAGTTTGAAAAAATAACATGTATAGGGATAAATAAGAAAATCTTAAAGATGTTGTTTGCTTATATGATTTTATAATAGAGAGATATACTAACAAAGTGTTTAGTTTTTGGAAAAACTGAAAAGTTTCCTCTTTATGTGTATATTCCCATATTATGTGAGTTGTTATATAGTTAAGTAATTTTCCAAACAAAAATAAGAAAATAGATGAAAACTTTTTTGAATTTCAGTGATAATCTTAACTTCTCTTGTCACTTTATTTTGTTTATGTTTAATATTAAAGTTTTGCTGCTCTACTATACTTGAAACAGCTTTTTACTGTATATCAGAAAATATACTTAGTAAATAGAAAGTATATATTGGGACGTTACATGCGAATTTTCGATGGAAGGTTTTTAAAAATGTATTTTATACAAGAATTTAGAACTTCAGTATAACGCAAACAGTTTTGGATCTCTGCGGCAAATTTTTTTTTGTCATTTTACGTTAAACAAAAAACAGCCCGAAAAAAAGGAAACCTGAACCTTAGAAAAAATCACGAATATTAATGAAAAAATTGAAAGATGAATATGTACAAACGCAATGTACAAATTAATCTCAAATATCCCTTAATTGATTTTGAAAACGAAAAAATAAGCTTATACTGGACGTTTGGTAAAACTGTCTTGTATTTACATCAAAAAACATCATCTCTGCTTAAACTTCAGAAAACCAATAAGGTCGACCGATGTTTCTCTTCTCGGCGTTGTCGACAAGTTGTCAACACGATCATCTCTTCTCCGAGACGTCAATCGACATAACTTTGCAAAGGCACTATGCTTTCAGTGTTAAAGATGAGGCATAATATCATCAACAACTCTATACCTCCGACAGATATTCCATTCGATCAACAAGAATAGACATACAATCGCTAGAAGTGTGTGGACTAAATTTGGAAAATTCGTGCTTCTCACATAGACAACAGTATGTGTCCTCTTTCTTTGAGTGCCATTGCAATGCTTGGTGGGTGGGTACTCGGACCTAATATATTCGTATTATCGCATTAAATTATGAGTGCTATCATAGTAGAATGATTCAGTATTCTTAGTATTGTCACGCATTTGCATTTTCAAATCCGGTCCGTATCACTGGATTATCACTGGACACTATGTACCTATACTTATACGCCACCACTGTAATATTCCCAAAATATTCCAACAATAATTGTCCCACTCTTATTTTACCAAAACTAAATCACAACAACAAATAATTTCCACAATTATTTATTAATTCACTATTTACACCATACACCATAAATTTCACTTAACACCACTTAACTCTTATGTATACATCAATCGAATAGTCTAGGTTCGCCTAGATGTTCTGTTCCGGACTTTTATAATCTGCTACACAATAAACTGATATAAAATTCTACTGCTAAACCACGGATGCCACCAATTTCGCACAAAAGATAATATTTAAGTTTTAAACCTTAATTAAACAATTTTTGTAAAATAAGCGACACGTTAACCCAATCACCCAATCCACACGAGGGTGCAAAATACCAGCAATTTTCTTTGTTTTCCTCCTTAAAACCGGTTTTCAGAAAACCGGATCTAAACTATCGCCTCTGTAGGCTAGATCACAAAAGAATTTAAATTCGCATTCATCCTCTTCTCCCAAAGCCATTCATTATGCCGTTGCTCTCCATGTTCCTCTGTATCTCAACCACATCCTTCATGTCATGATTTCTTTCTATCTTCGATACGATCTGCTCAGTATTTCTTCATCCATACTGTCATCCTTGTAAATAGTCGCCTTACCATTGCCACTTTTGACCTTTTGGCATTTCATAAGCAATCTTTTCCAAGTTTGTCTGTCCCTCTCGATTTTTAGTGACCTTAGGTTTAGCTCGTTCAACTTATTATCACTGTCGCTGTTCCTTATTCCTGGTCGATTGTGCATCCTTTCTATAACCCATCTCCATTTCATCCAATCATTTTGGGAGACGGGTTTCACCCGATGCCAATCGTCAATCCCCGCTTCCGATGACTGTTCCTATCCTACGAGTTACTACTGGTGAACAATCTCTAATTTCTACTCGTCTTGGCCGGTATCTCCTCCAGATACATTTCAATGTTCTATCTAACAAACTCCGTTCCAACCAGTGTTGCGCGCGTAAATTACACGATGTAGTTTACACGGTTATTAACATGTAATTTACATGTAAATTACATAGCTTATTTTCTACAATATGTAAAGTAAATAACTACTTTTTCATGACAAGCGCGCCGCTATCTGTTATATAGTTTTCTAATTATTTAATTATCAATCAAAATTGACTGGGTAACGTTGAATGCCACAATTGAATTGCCACCGAATTTGATGATCGTCGTCAAAATATATAGAGCACAGTTTGTGTGTATGCATAATTTGGATCTACATCGACTGATTCGTCTTGTGGATTATAAAATGCAAGTCCACTTAGTTGTACCATTGCTGGGGTTGGTTGCTGGCTATCATCATCACCGTGTACAATGGTAACTCAAAATAATGTTGGTAACCACGTTAGATCAAAAAATCGGCTAAAATATATTTGCAAATAGGAGTCGTCGACGTAGATTGTTGTTGTTGAACGACCGGTGGTTTATTTACTAATATTTCACCTTGACCAAAGACAACTGCAATTTCCTTTAAAACGTACAAAAAAAACTCGAACAAGATTATTGGCTCGTTTTGAATTTGGTCTTGTAACTCCTTATAGAAGGCATTCTGATTGCCCATCAATCTCCCGAACATAGTAGTCAGTTGTCCAGGATAAAGAATTCCCAAAATGGAACTCGTGCAAACATATGTAACTCCACCATATTTAAACTCTGGACGACCCAACTCTACTCCCGGTTTTCGTTTATAATTTTTAAGTTTCTCCACCAATAGACGCAATTCTTTCCCACTTTCATGGATTTTTCTTCTTTAGTGTTTTAACAGCGGTACTACAGGATGGGGTTAAATAGAGGGAATGCTTTCAATTCCATGGCTGTTGGAATAAACGGGTCTCGCTTTTCAACTACCGGAGTTGAATGTTGAATTAAAATTTATCTTCCGTCTTTGAGTCTCATGGTGGTTTCTGATGATTTCGGCATGTAATAAAAATCATTCGATATATTAAACGGATCACTGTATGGATTTTTTAGTGGTGGAAATAAACTAACTTACTGATATGTTGATAACATTTACTCGACTGTTTGATATTTACGAAGAAACCGTGTAAAATGATAAACAATTTTAAAAAAGATGGCACGTATTGCAAACTTAACCTAAAGATGTCACTAATGGTTTTTAGAGCTTCTTTAAGAAAAACACAGATGTCAGTGTAGATACATATATGAAATTCTTCTTGTGATTGTAGATAATTAAAAGTCTAAAATAATTATGAATGACCGTCTAAATGAACTGTTTGATTGATATTGTTTATGCGTATAACCCTGATAAACAAACATTTGTTACATTTACACAATATTTTCAGTTATTCATGTTTTTTACATATTTTACGTAAATAACATGAATTTTTATGTAATTTACGTTATTCACCTAAAAATGTAGATAACGTTATTCACATGTACAATGCCTAGCACTGGTTCCAACCCTGAGTTGGTCACAAGTTTCAATTTGTTACGCCCGATTTCCATTCACTTTATGTCCCTCTAAACCGTTTAACCGTAGTTGCAGCCATTGCTTTTCGGCATCATCCGAGAGTATCTCCGTACCTGCATCGAGTTTCTCACTTTTCTTTAATTCATACTTACCAACATCATCCTTGCATTGCAATCCGTCTTTAATTAGCATGTTAACCTCGACAACTCGAGCATCATCATTTTCATCAAGTTTCCGATCACTTTCTGTTACAGAAATAATATGTGTACCAAAAAAGTTGAAATCATCCCTACCAGGGAATCCGCAGTTATCTTCACTCACCATGAGCACTTCCTCTTCTGTCTCTCTCTGAGCAACAAAGTATGTCTCACTATGAGACATCGATTCTGAATCCGGTTAAGCGTCCAAAATCCCGAGCAGAACGATCCGTTCTTTTTGAAATGTGGCCATATCTCGGTTGAATTGTGAATCATTGTCGAACTGGCTTCTCGCCAACAAACGATTTTACAAAGTCCAATGGTTCCTCCCGATCGATGGGACCCGCTCCATGATCTTCATCCAGTTTCATCTTATTACCAACATTCATTTTCAACATCTACTACCCATCGTTTTCTGAATCCCTGATTTCGTTTGCCAATGATTATGTCTACCATTTGATCCAGTTTTTTCTCGAAGATTTCGTTGTCTGTTTTAATTTCTTGTTACATTTCTCTAGTCAAACCTTTTAAACACATCTTCTGATATCCAAAATCACGCAATGATTCTGATGCCGATGTGCCCGAGCTTCCTCCACCCATCTAACGTTTTCAAGTCTCGACATAAACTCATTTCTATTTCATTCCGATGAAAGCCCGCGGCTCAACAGCATTTCTCTTAAGTTCTGTGATTTGTAGTAGTTTATGTCTACTAAGCTTGTCAAATTTTCTAGACTTAAATCTTCTTATATTTATAATCCGGTTCGTATCACCGGATTAGAATAAATATCGTAGAATATTCGCAAAAATAGCGAAAATAATCTCTGTATAATTTCCAAAAATTTACCAAATTATACGCCACTAGTGGAATATTCCCGAAATGTACCAACGGTCAATTGGTGAAGTGACTAAAGCTTCGACGCTTGGACCGGGAGGTAATGGGTTCGAATTCTAGCAGAGGCTGGATGCAAAGCGATTTTTCGTCATCGAAATCGATCGGTCATGTTAATAAACAAAACTAAGACCCTCTGTTGGAGAGCAGAATTCAGCGCCGACCCACCGTCCATGTCAGTGTACAGGTTGACATGGAGCTTGCAATGTGCAGCTAGTATACAGAAATAGTGTGAATGGGTGTCGTGTGCGTGAATGAAAAGGGGATGTAATTTGACCTTCAAAGGACAATAAATCCACTAGACAGTTCATATTTCCTTTACACAAAAAAATAAATAAACGGCTCAATTGTTAATTTTTACAAGTTATTTCCAAATTTTGTTACAATTTCATTTTGTTTCCATTTTCAAGCTCGAATTATCTATTTAGGTTATTATAGAATTACAAAGGCGAATCCTTAATTTCCCGAGCTCAATCATAGTATAGAAATATCCATTCGAAATAGTTTTCTACAAATAATGAAATAAATCATCATCCATTTAGTTTACAAATCATTTTTTCCGGGCCTTCAATTATTATTTGGTCCATCACATCAAAGTAAAATTTGAGTTTATGAAAAGTATTAACTTCTGTGATTTCAATTGGAAAACATCACACAACTCTGTCTTAATCAGCAACCATTTGATTCTTAATTAAATCAATTAAATATAAATTCAAAACACTTTTGTAACATTAATCTCCAAATATTTTAATCTACACACTCATTACACAAGTATTTATCTTAATTTTATCAGGGAAAACTTTATTTTCACTTAATTCAATTTGGACTAAAATTGATTAAGTAAACTCTTCTGAATGCTCTAATATAACAGACAGTGAATGTATTATACAGTTTTTTCATACGGTATATAGCTAGTTGTTGTCTTTTCGTAGAAATCTAATCATTTTAAGTAGCAGCAATGAATTTATCTCTTCATAAACAAAATTAAATTTATATGACAAGGTTTTTGCTAACCCAAAATTGACTGGTAAAAATGATAAAGAATTTTTGTGTTTTGTCATGTGCAAAAAAATAAACTTTTCGATGTGCCTAGTAAGGTATATGTCCTTGATGTTTGCTTGTCCATCTATATACTAAAGCTTGTTTATGGTTTTATTACATATGACCTTGAAATTTTTCTTTTACACAATCTAGATTTATTGAGGGCATTTTATTGGAAAATATCATAACGACATTTGAAAAAAATTTCGATGGAAATTTATTTTATTACATTTTCCGACCATAAATCATTTAAGTTGTTTGTGCTTTGTATAATTCTGGCGGCTCGTGAAATATTACGGTCTTGTATTCTTTTACGTAATACGTATGTCTGCTACTAATTTCTTCTAAAAAATTTTTTTTGTTAATAAAACAGCCTTTTATTCTGTCAATATATTAAAGCACAGCATTTTTTTATTGCCCAACAAACATAAAAAATCGGTTTTCTGTTATTTCTAGGTGATTAAGAAAAATGAGAAAGCATTTAGAACTCGCAAGGTCAAGATAATTTTATTCTCGTAATATTGCTCTAGTTTTTTGATTTATATGTATATCATTGGCAGACCGTGCTCTCTGTGGGTGAGTGTGTGGTTCCGTGCAGACTAAATGTTCGCAGCTTTTATACAGGCCAGACGAGTTGACTGAAATGATGAAACTTCATACTTAAATTGTTCCCATATAAATTGGGAGACCCCAACAGATTCTTAGCTGAAATCGGTCCACCGGAAGCGGCTGCCTCCATAGGTGCTTTTTGGTTTTTTTTCAAATATTTACTACACTAAAAGATTCTAAATTAGTTTTGCAACAATATCGACTTAAACCAGTTTTTCAAAATGCGGAAATGAAGAGTTTTGACAAAAAAGGTTACTTAACATAATCCGATTTTCCGGAACTCTTAATAAAACGTTAATCGGAAATCTTTCCAGCGATAACATCCTTTTCATAACAACACTTTAAAAATTAAGTTTTTACAAATTTCTTGAAGTGTATTTTACTCCCCTCCCAGTGAAGTTCCAACATGAAACTTGATGATATAGCACATTAAACATGAAGTTTTTACAAATCAACAAGTTTCTCACATCAACTAATTTTACATAACTCCCAGAATGGAAATTGAAATGAAAAATTTACACGCCCAATTTTTCTGGACTGCCACAATTTGTACTTAAAAATTTCCCTGCGAAACTTTTTCAAACATAACACGTTAAACGCAATGATTTTACAATTTTTTAACGTATATTTTAGAACAATAAATTTTCCCGAATTCACAAAATGAAACTTGAACGTGAAAATTTTCCAGCCATAACCATCGACAACCCAATTCAAACGAGAATTTCTTCAGATACAATTCGGTAAACGTTAAATTTTTAAAGATTTTTAAAATTTGCATGTCTATTTATCTAGCCTCCAATTTTGCCGTACTCCCGACATAAAATTTTCCAGCGATAACCATCAACGTATTAATTCAAATGAGACCATTTCCAGACATAACTCTCCAAGCGTTCGGTTTTTAAAAAGTTTTGAAATTTCTACGCGTTTTGAAATTTCTTGAACTCCTAATAAGAAAACTTACCCGGAAAATTATATAACGACAACCATCTTCGAACCGACTCGAATAATACCTTCTTCAGATATAACACTTTAAACGATAAGTTTCTACAAATATCCACGCGTGTTTCACTCCTTCATAACCACAGATGTAACACTTTAAACGGTTTACAAATTTTTAAAGTTGTTGGTGTATTTCTCTCCCACCAATTTTCCACAACTCCAAAAATAAAACTTGAATACTAGAAAGTTTTTCAGCGATTACCATTCATGAACCGATTCGAATGCATTCTAGAGCTAAATATTTAAATGTTAAGATTTTACAAATTATTGAAATTTCAAGATGAATTTCGTCTAATTTTCTAAAGCTGCCCAAATGAATCTGGAACTTGAAAATTTTCAAAAGATAAACATTAACGAACCGATTCAAACGAGACCTTTTCTAGATAAAGCACTTAATTTCAGTTCTTCAATTATTCTGAACTCCCAATACGGAAATTAAACTATAAAACTTTCCAGCGACAACTATTCGACGAATCGATTCACTTAAGCCCTTTTCCCGACGTAGCACTTAAAACGTTAAATGCTAGTGTATTTCACTCGCCCCGATTTTCCTAAACTCCCAACGTGAAACTTAAATTGGAAAATTTTCCTGACAAAATCATTCGACGAACCAATTCAAATGAGATCTTTTCCGATTATAACACTTTAAACATTAAACTTTAATGAGCTTTAATGAGTCCTTTTCAGACACACTTTGAAAGTTAAGCTTTCACAATTTTTTTAAGAATGTCCGTGCATTTCACTCCCCACCCCCATTTTTCTAAACTCACAACACGGAACTTGAACTGGAAAATTTTCAGCGATAACTCTTGGGCCGTCAATGACCTTTTCAAGACAACACTTGAAACGCTTCCAATTTTTTAATTTTCTCGTTTATTTCACTGTCTCCAATATTCCTAAACCACCGAAATAACAGTAGAACAGAAAAATCTGGCAGCGATAGCCATCGAGGAACCATCGATTCGATTGTGAACTTTTACGGACATAACAATTAAACGTTACGTTTTTAAAAGAATTTGCACTTGCATTTCACTTCCTCTAATTTTCTCGAACTCACAACACGGAACTTAAACTGGAAAATTGTCCACCATTAACCATTTGATGAACCGATTGAAATTAGCCTTTTCTATTAAACTTTAAGTGCTTACAAAATTTTGAAAATTACACGTGTATTTCGAACGCGAAAAATATCGACATACCGAATCAAATGAGTCGTTTTCCAGATATACAAGGTGGGCCATCTGTTAGTCCTTTTTTCATTTTTAAATAAAACATACATTTTGGGATGACAAGTCAACATTTTTTATTCATAAGAAAAGGTGGTTCTAAGCCATTTATGTATGAAAAACAATATCGTTCATATGCCCATCACGGCTTTGTCTATAAGCCTGTATCCGAAAATCAAAATTGTAGATGACTTTTTCCAATAAAACCGGATCAACGACCTCAATTTCAGCTCGAATGTTGTTTTTAAGTTGTTGAATTGTCTGTCGATGATTAGAATACACCTTACCTTTCAAAAATCTCCACAAAAATAATTAAGATCTGTTTAGTCCGGGCTTCTTTGTGGCCAAGGAACTTCACAATTTTTTGATATTATGTGATCAGCAAATTTTGTTGACAATAAATGGATTGGGCACGATTTGTGTGGCATGTCTCCCCGTTTTGTTGAAACCAAAGGCCATTGGCACGCAAATCATTAAATTTGGGCCACCAAAAACAGTTAACATGTTGGGATAACGTTCCCCATTCAACCCATAAATCACACAAAACTGTGACTCTTGGAGGATGAACTTCTGCTTCCTGAATAACATGAGAATTCTCTGCTCCCCAAACTCGACCATTTTGCTTATTGACCTACATTTCGTCCAAGCATCTAATCAACAAAACGACGGCGATTTAAATGGTGGCTTCAAATGTTGAGTTAGTTGAATTTTGTATGGATGCAAATGAAGATCAACATGCAAGATGCCTGGTTGATGTACTCGGTTCATTACGAACACTTTCACTAACAGCTGCCACTGGATTAGTAGTACGAATTGGATGATCATGTTGATACGGTCTACGACCTTCCACTAAACCAGTTTCTTGAAAACGATCAATGATTTTGCCAATTTCACTGCACGCTCAGTAGAACGTCGATGTCAACCAAAACTCTTACGCAATTTACGATATGTTTTTGAACGATTATTTTCATAATAGATTTGAACAATGAAAATGCATTGTGTGTTGTAGCGACTCCATGATGATAAATAGCCTATTTTTCATATGACAAAGAATTTTTTAGAACATATAACATTAAAATTCATCGATTGACAAAGGACCAACAGATCGAGATGAAGTTACCAAGACAAAAACGTTGAAAATAGTTTCCACTTACAGACAAAGTATAACCACCGTGTCTTAGCGAATTATTATGTTTCGCTAAAGCATTGAACCTCACCTCGGTGTAAACACAATACATGGCTATCACTCTGATAGCATGTACCGTAAATTTCATACTAAATGTTAAGTTTTCACAAATTTTTGTAATTTGTTTTCTATTCCCAAATTTTTTTGAACTCGCAACATGAAACTTGAATCAAAAAATTTTCCAACGATAATTATTCGGTTCAAATGATCCTTTTTCCAGACATAACACTTTAAACGTTGCACGAGTTATTTAACCCTTTCCAATTTTCACGAAGTCGGGCTTTTTCCGCTTCCTTTAACAGTATCAGTCTGAGCACATAGGCCTGGTGTTTTATGGGTATAAAATCTGTGACAAAGTGGCATATACAACTACCCATCAGAAAGCAAGCTCCCAACTCGTGTCTATCGGACTTGTTACTTTGTTAAAGAGTAAATCCGTGGCAACGGTGATCAACGATTTGGTTGCAGACATCTTCTGTTTCTTGTATAGTGGAATTTGATCGAACTGTACTGAAATGCTTGCATACACTCAATTATATTTTCATAAGGACACTTAAATCATATTTTTCGGAAACAGCAATCATCCCTTAGCCAATCATAAAGAAGTTGTGTATGATAGATAGAAAAGTGATTCTTAAATGATTTTTAAATGCAGGATTATGAAGAAATTTTTCATCGTGGATGAAAATAGAGTTATAAAATATATAATAAAAAATTCCTAGAATTTCGGAACTGAAACTCGGTATGTTGATGGATATGGAATTTTGTACAAAAATTTTGCAAATATAGCTGAAGTTAGGTTAATGCTTAACCAACCCCGAATTTCTGGAATTACAGTTTACTAAAATAGGGTAATGCCGGATGGCATTGAGGTTCTGAAATGACGTTTGGAAGATGGTTTAATTTCAACGCGAACATTATGAAATGACCCAGTAATATAATATTTGACCATTCTGTAGAATTTCTTTAAAAAGTTGTTTTGAAATCTCCATTCTAATATCCCGACCCAGTTGTACCATTTATTCTCATTTCACCCTAGTTGACCAAATTACAGAAGTTCTTCCAAAAATCAACTTTAAATTTAATTCAATTCGACCCAACAAGTCCATTTTCAAAATTTTTTAGTTCCGTTCCAGTTGGGCATTCTCTAGAACTGCCTACATAAATCAGGCCACACGATCGCATCAATAAGAAGAGTAGCAGGTAAGTCCGCATCAATAAGAAGAGTAGCAGGTAAAATATTTCTGACTACATAGGCGGTAATAAAATTGTTGATCTTGCCACAGACTAACTATGACCCTAATGCTGCACCAGCACTTGTAGCACAATCAACGTAAATGGTACTGGAATTTTTTACAAATTTGTTACACAGTTAGAAAATTGTTAACAGGTCCCATTATCCTGCGATTCGTGTGTGGGCTGGAATTAAGCTACACCACACTTTCCGTTTTTTTTGTGAATAGTTATTGTATCGTGCTGGGGGAGGTACTGTAATTTTTTACAAATTAATTACAACATATCGGCATAGTTCAACTCCCCAAAAACTACCCCTAACGGGTGCAATTCTATAAAAATCATATATTACAACACGCTTATCGCAATTCTGTTAATTTTTGTTGTATTGTATCGGGTATGATACTCTCATGTTTCACAAATTAATAGTACAACCCCCAAAAAACTACCACCAAGAGGTGAAATTCTTCAAAAACCACATTTTTCGTTAAACCATGCTTTTGGCATTTCAGTTAATATTTGTTGTATCGTACTGGAGGTGGTACTGTATTTTTTTACAAATTAATTACAACATATCGGCATAGCTAAACAGTCAAAAATTACCTCTACGGGGTGTAATTTTAAAAAAATATATTTTTAATCACACCACGCCTTCTGTATTTCTGTGAATTTTTGTTGTATAGTACTGGAGATGGTACTAGAATTTTTTATAAACTAATTACAATAAAATGGCATATTTAATCCGCTAGACAACTTCTCAGAACGGGAGCAACCGTTTAAAATCATTTTATCGTACTGAGAGTGATACCAGAAGTTTTTACACAATAAATTACAATATGGTGGAATAGTTCAATTGCCAGAATCTGCCTCTAAAAAGTGAAGCCATTTAAAACAATATTTCTCTGTTAAAGACATAACCTCTTAAATTATCACAACATCGAACTTTCTTCCTATGCAAGAAATAGGTATCCCTGAATTTATTGAAACAGCCCACACCAACAAAAATCGATGGTAATGCATTGTTCTTCTTTCTTTTGCAAGAATTAGATATCCCTGAATTTATTACAACTGCCTACACCCACAAAAATCGATTACAATGCATCGTGCTATGCAAGAAATTGATGTCCCTGAATATATTACAACAACCCACACCCCACAAACCCACAAAAATCGATCAAAATGCATCGAAATTTTTTTCTATGAAAGAACTAGGTATCCCTGAATTTCTTATAACAGCCCACACCCACAAAAATCTATCAAAATGCATCGAAATTCCTCCATATGCAAGAAATATGTATCCCTGAATATATTACAACAGCTCACTACCACAAAAATCCATCAAAATGTATCGAACTTCAGTCCAATGTAAGAATTAGGTGCCCCTGAATTTCTTACAACAGCCCACACCCTGTATTTGTTGCATGTGACGGAAGTTCGATTCATTTTGGTCGATTTTTGTGGGTGAGGGCTGTTATAATAAACTCGGGATACCTAATTCTTGGATAGAATAGAAGTTCGATGCATTTTGATAGATTTTTATGGGAGTGGGCTGTTGTAATATATTCTGGGAGACCTATTTCTTGCATTGAAAAAAAGTTCGATGCATTTTGATCGATTTTTGTGGGTTTGGGCTGTTGTAGTAAATTCAGGGGTACCTATTTCTGGCATAGGAAGGAAGTTCGATGCATTACCATCGATTTTTGTTGGTGTGGGCTGTTTCAATAAATTCAAGGGATACCTATTTCTTGCATAGGAAGAAAGTTCGATGTTGTGATAAATTTAAGAGGTTATGACCTTAACAGAGAAATATTGTTTTAAACTCACTTTTTAGAGGCAGATTCTGGCAATTGAACTTGTAATTTATTTTGTAAAAACATCTAGTATCACCCTCAGTACGATATAATGATTTTAAACGGTTGCTCCCGTTCTGAGAAGTTGTCTAGCGGATTAAATATGCCGTTTTATTGTAATTAATTTATAAAAAATTCTAGTACCATCTCCAGTACTATACAACAAATATTAACTTAAATGCCAAAAGCATGGTTTAACGAAAAATGTGGTTTTTGAAGAATTTCACCTCTTAGTGGTAGGTTTTTGGGGGTTGTACTATTAATTTGTGAAACATGAGAGTATCATACCCGATACGATACAACAAAAATTAACAGAATTGCGATAAGCGTGTTGTAATATATGATTTTTATAGAATTACACCCGTTAGGGGTAGTTTTTTGGGGAGTTGAGCTATGCCAATATGTTGTAATAAATTTGTAAAAAATTCCAATACCAATTCCATTGGATTATGCTACAAGTGCTGGTGCAGCATTAGGGTCATATACTAACCTGCCACAGAAAATTTTATTTGAAGGATTGAAGGCACCAAGTGCTTTGAATATCTTTTTCTGCACCACTTATAACAAAACCTGGTTTTTAGGTTTTGCATCAATAAATACTTGCGTGGGTGATAATAACAATTTAAAGATTTTGTCTGTAAAATATTAATACTATTTGAACACATTACTTTACTTTTGAAATGAAACCGTTTATATTATCATAGTACCTGACGACGTCCCACAAAATAATTAAATTTAAAACCGCACGCTCGTTTATTATAAAAAAAAACCTCAAAATTGAAAGTGTTGGCCTTAAAAAGCGCGCTACCCACGCTACCACACATCATCTTACTTGTAAAAATGTTGATTTTATTAAACCGAATCATTAATGCAATGTTGCCAACCAACACAATAAACAGATTTTTTCTTATTTGTCAGACTTCTTCACCCACAACACCCGTTGTGTTATTTTCTTTAAAAAGCAACGAAGCATTATTCCCATACCTGCGGGAAAAGCTTTCCGCATATGACATAACGAAAACGATGGTAATGAGAAAAAATGTATGAAGGCTAAATAAATTTTGTGTTGGGGTTTTGGTTTATTTATGTTGTAGTCTATGCTAGTTTACAGAGTTTTTCATGTGCAGTGGAAAATCGATATCCTCTCGTTTCGGTAACATGTGTGTTATGGGTTGTTTATGTTGATGAACATTGAACATACTAGATGTGTTTTTTATGATGTAGTAGATAGTTTTTTACGCATCTGGTTGGCATTATCCCGAAAAATTTCTTATAGGCCAACTTGATAATAAGTTGTTCGGTTATAACTTATATACAAGTTAGGCTTTTTAGGTAACTCCAGTGTTGAGATAAAATCATATGGGTTAGCAACAGAAATTATTATAAAAATATTCAATTCTTTAGATCATTCACAACTTTTTACAAGTCAAGCACAATTTTTTGTAAAGCAAATTCGTATTTTTCAATATTTTAAAAACTAAAACTTCGTTTAGTGTTTCAACTTCGTAAATTTTTACAATTCAAAATCAACTTTTTGCAAACCAAATTCAGTGCTCCCAATTCTTAACCAGTTATGATCAGATTGGGTATGTTGGATGGAAATGGGATTCTTATATGATTTTTGGAAGAAGCTCTGGAATATGTCTACCTGGGACGGAACTCGGTAATTTCTTAACCGACTATGATGGGATTGGATATGTTGGATGGAAATGGAATTCTTAAATGCTATTGGAAGAAGTTTTGGAAAAAATTACCTCCATCTCGGCCATTCTTTAACCGATTATAATGTAATTGGTTTTGTTGGATGAAAATGAGGTTCTTACATGATTTATAGAAGAAGTTTTGTAATATAGCCACCTTGGGCGGAACTCAGACAGTTTTTAACCGATTACGATGGGATTGGATTTGTTTAATGGAAATGAGATTCATTAATGATTTTTTGAAGAAATGTTTAATATGATCCCGTAGAACGGGATAGCTTTTAACACCGTCCTTTGAAGTCGCGGGTGACAAGGTGACGTGTAATGTTAATAATAATACGTCGGAAATTTCCCTGTATTTAAATATTGGGACATTTTTGGGTGAGACAGCTTTTGTTCAACCATAACATTCTTGTTGTTGTTGAATAGTTTGATTTTGAGTATATAGGGGCGAAAATGATAAAAAGGAGGACCCAATAGTAAACCCAATAGTAACAATTAAAAAAATATAAAAAAGGAAAATCTCGAAACAATATCGAACGCGCTATTGATATTAGGTGTAATAAGTTTTTTTTGCAAAATAAATAAAGTCTATGTTATATAGCTAGTTAGCATATATAATACGCACGTAAAGAAAAATAATTTTTGTTTGGTTCATAATTACGGTACTCCGGAGTGTTGTAACCACAAGGTGGTAGTTTTTTTGTATTACGAAAATAGAGGTGAAAAAAATATATATCCAGTAATCCGATAAAGCTGGGCAGTCCGACCTATTCCGCGGGTTTTTTCGTGGTTGGTGAAAGGTTGAGAGAGGTGGCGCCAGGTGGTATCCGTCCAATCAACTTTTACTTAAAGCATTTTAGAGTAGTTTCGACTCACGCAGGATAACTTGGCCTAAATTGTTCTACGACGATATATACCTGGTTGAATTCGAGCGACAAAAACGCGGACGTTATCGTGAGCAGCCACTGGAAACGCTGCCTGAAAATAGTAACGGGAATTTGACATCAGGAAGATTGGTACAGGACTCCGTATCAAATAACAGGTACGTGTGGTCTACTTGAATTTTTTTTCTCGTACCCCGTGAAAACCTATAAAATATTGACTACCACAAATTTTTTTTCTCTTTGGTGATTTGCGAGACCTGAACGATTTGCGGCCAGACCGGTTGAAGCAGCCCGTATATATGTATGGTGATTGTCGGGACAGTACATCAAGCATGCCAGTTTTAATTTATCGTGAAGGAACGAGACCATTAAAGATGCCGCTACTACGAGGAATGCATACCACACGTTAGTTGAAATTAAGGTTGATATATGTTTTTTTCATTAATCAATTAATCGTTATCGTTCTTAGGACGGTTAGTTCAGTTTTATTTTTCAAATAAGTTAAACATTTCAGATTTCATTAATTTCTTTATTTTTTTATCTCGGGTATTCTTTTCCCCCTTAGTTGTGTTTTTTTCTTGGTCGTTCACCTTTATCGACAATAAAGGTGAAAGACCAACAAATTTCAATTTTGGCACCTGCCCCTTTCGATTTTTGTTTTGCTTTGGTCTACTTTGATTATTTTGAATATGAACAATTAAATTGTTTGGTATGAGTAGATGGTGACATTGGAGTAGCGTTTAACATAAAGGATTCGTTGTCGTTTTTAATTGTTATTTTTTTTGCGATGTATGCAAGGATTATGCAAGCCTCAACACCTTCCACGCCAAACCCTGAGCCTATCCGGCTACCAATCATCGCGTCGAGGCCTCTGCATATTCAATTCTGTTAGCTTCTGCTTCATTCTGTTGGATAAGAGAAAAATTATTGGCTGTTTTATGGCAATAACTCCCAGATCATTTATGCTCTTGCATTTGCAAGTACCTCAAAAGTGTAAAATTCCGCTTGGTTTGAAAGGTTCTGGAGATCTCAAGGTCATAGAAAACATCATATTTCATGTCTTCGTGAACAGTTTTTGAGGTTGCTGTTGATTAGAATACTATAAATTTATCCGAGCTCTTTGTGTAGGGTTCATAACGCGATTTTTTGTGACCGTAGGTAGTTGGTCTGCCGTTCAACCCACTAAATACATGAGTGGGTCACGTATTGGGGATAGATGTTAAGGCATCCAGCCTCATTTCCATCCACAATATCCATTTTCAGAATAATCGGTTAAGAAATTATCGAATTCCGTCCTAGGTGGCCATACTCTAGAACCTTTCCAAAATCACTTAAGAATCCCATTTTCATCCAACACACATAATCCAAGGACTATTAGTTTAGAAATGGCCGAATTTCATTCCAGGAGGCCATATTCGAAAACTTCTTCTAAAAATCATTTGAGAATCCAATTTCCATCCAACATAAAAATCTTATTATAATCGGTTAAGAATTGGGAGCTGAATTTGTTTTGCAAAAATTTGTTTTTGAATTGTGAAAATTTACACACTTGAAATACTAAAAGTATTTGAATTTATTATTGAATTTAAGTATTAAAATTGTGGTTGACTTGTAGAAACTTGTGAATGATCTAAAATATGGAATATCATTTGCAAAATTTTCGAATTTTAAGTGCAAAACCTATTTGAAAAACGTGTTCGTGAGTGTTCACGAGTGTATTTCTTACACTTCACACAAAAGCATGGTTTTGATTTTTCCGTCCGTAATCTTTTATTCAATGAGCATATCCACACTACAGTAACTTGTATCTGGTAACTTCTTCGTTTTATTCCCCTTACCATCGGGTTTATTGTGGCGCAAAAATACCAGTTTTATAGGTAAAGAAGAAAAAAACGGAGAAGTTACCGAAAACAAGTTACTCTAGTGTGGATATGCACAATTGGTGTACAAATCTCCTACTATTAACCTTTTAACTCTCTAATTTTGCTTCAAAAAATCTTCCTCCCTGCTTAATTATTTTTAATAATTTTAACGATAATGCCAGCTATTGTGAATTATTATAAATAAGGTTCGTTGAATAATAATACGAAAGTATTTTTTTTTTAAATCCTTATGACGAGTATACGCGACATTATGCGAACATTTTTCGTTTCGTTCTGACGAGTATACTCGACATAAACAGTTAAACTGTTAAATAATGGCAATAAATCGAAACTATTCGGGCTCTTGCATCAAAATCCAATGAAAATTAGAAAACAGTGCAACGTTTGGCGGCTTCATTTCAAATTTCAATATTTTTTAAGTGAGACTAAAAACTATCTCGGCCCTGGATAATATAAATTTCCCAAACGAGTCTAACAATTCCATTATTTCCAGTCACCGGTTGCACAATTTATTAACTAGAAGGAAAATTCAATTTTATTTATATTCAAGAGAAAATAACTTATTTGGGTGAAGAATTTAGCAACCTTCGCTCCATATTTTTTCGACACCGTTGTTTGAATGCATCGTATGTTAATATTCAATTTGTAGGACTTTTTTGAGTACAAACGATGCTTAAGATAAGTGTTATTTTTATTACTTTATTTTACATTATACATTATATTTTATTACATAATAATCAATGAATCGTATGGATGTGTTATTTGTGTTGTTGTGGTATGAAACAGTTTGTGACGACAGTTGCTAGCATTCATTCTATGTAATCTGTTTCTATGAAAAATACTGTCGTGGTCTCTAATTTATAGTTTTTTATGTACACAGTGATTTTGTTGAATTTCGTTATATGAGTAGATGGTATTTTCTTGGAAAAGTTAAACAAATCACGACCAAAAAGCTAATTTAAAATTTGGATATCAAGTCTTTATTGCATGTTGTACTGAAATCCTTATTTCTTTTAATTTTATTATTTAAGGATATACATATAAGTGAAAATATGGTATATGGGATGCGCAAAATATAAACAAAATGATCGTATAATATTCTCTGCTCTCTCACGGTTGTATTTATATTTTTGTAGTGGATTACACTAAGACTTCGTATTACGTTGTCTAAATGGGCGAATTTCTTTGGATTTGCACTAAATGTTCTTGAATGTGGATGATTCAATTTGTGAATTGGGAAAGTCGATTAGACTTTAATTGTTCATAATTTGTTGATTTGTTATATGTATAATAATTTAGACTTTTATTAACTTTGTGAGATTTTTTGCCGTCGTTGTGGAGAGGCGGCTGACGTTGACCTCTCCTTGTCGACCTGGGTTGGCGTCATCGGCAAGGGGTGGATGTTGTCGCAGGTCGAGATCGCGCAAAATGAATATTGTACATATAAAGGAATGTATATTTTTGGCGATTGGGAGGGGGTTATACTTTTTCTCTGTGGTGCGAAAACTGGATTAGATTTTGACGAATGGTGTATGTGTGTGATTGGTTTACACAGGATGTGTGGCGAGGATGTGCTGCAGCTGTATTGCAGTGAATCTTTTTTGATATTTGGAGTGATTTGAATGGGTTTCGTTCATGGTGAATAATGGCTCGGTGTCTGCGGTTTGTTTGGTTGTTCGTTTGGTTGTTCGTTGAACGTTGTGTTTCTCAACTTGCGGAGAGTTGTGTTCATGTGTGTTCTGTCGTTACCTGTATTTATAAGGTATTTTTGACTGTTTTGAGTTGTTTTGTTTAGGTCTTGAGGTAGTTCTCATTTATTAGTGTATGAGGGCGGATTTGCAGTTTTGTATTGAATCATTGCCTGAATGTTGGATTTGTATGTCCAAATTGGTTTCTTTGCTGAATGCTTCGGGTGTTTTTGTTGGAGTTTGCCGTCGATTTGGCGGGGGCTGAATCATTTTGGGAGTTTTGGTATGATCGGTCGTACGCTGAAGGTTTTGGGCTGTAGGGTTGCCATGGTTCGTTTGTGATCTGTCATGGATTCGTCACGGCTTTGTGAAGCGTGGTCTGTTGAATGGTGGTGTTGGCAGGAGGTCGCTTGGTGGATGGTAGTGGTTTCATGGTGGGAAGATTCATGCCGTCTGTTGGGATCGTTTCGAGGTAATTTTAGCTCCTGGATGGACATTGCATAATTCTCTTGGTACATTTTACTACGATTGTTTGTAGAGGTGGTTTCTTCCATGCTTTGATGATTTATGATTAGCTGTTTTCTATATTGTATTTCCTTCATAATCCATCATTTTTGCAAGATTAATTGCAACTATGTTGGAGTTGGTAACGAATCCTATTATTTACCGCAAAATTGCCTTTTTGTGACACTCAATGGGTTACTAGTATTTTCTCACAGCTTATTAGCGATATTTTTGCTTTATAAAAAGAAATATTATTTGCATTGGATTTGGGATTTTAACAATCTTAACATAAAGAATTGTTTATCGGCAACATCGTTATATCTATGTAACTGAAAAGCTAGAAATATATGATATAATTAATATAATTATTCAAAAGAAAGAGAAGGTTTGTATACTTCAATCCACCAACGACTGGATGTTTGTCATAAAATGCAACGTTGCCAATCTTGACTGTTTTAGTACAAGAATTATAATTATTAATTCCCAATTTCAAATCAACCCTAAATATTAATCTACATGTACAGTGCCGAGCTATTATATTAAAATTATTCGGTTCTCGGGAAATCTCATTCAAATATATTTAATATACGAGTACATATCATCCCTCTTGTAAGATACTGGTACGATTTATATTTAATTATAAAAATTATAAAATAAACTTATTTATCATTTATTTTAGAATAATTTTTTCAAATTTTATCTAGTTGCCTTTACTTAAATATTACCTTCCAGCAGAAAAGCCATTGACGACACACTAATTACTAATTTACGTTTGTCGCAAAATTCTAAATTATTTAGGATATTTTAATGGATGGATATTTTAAGGGATATTTGAATGCAATCCGGTAGTTAATCTAGTTAATCTGTTTTTTTTTTTTTGCTATTTCGTGTTCGCCCAATTCAACGGTTAAATACTAATGAATTTTAGAGTTATTTTGAATATAGTTCAAATAACTTTGGTTTCAGGAAATTCTACTGTAAGTTGCGGAGTTGCAGAATGACTAAATTAATAAATGTTTCAATTATTTAGGAAGCCGGAAAATATGAATTTAGAATTAAATTTCAGGAAATTTACAGATGCTTCATTGTAATTGCTGATTGTGTAGTTTAGAATTGTGTTGTCATTTTATTACTAACGACTTTACATAGGTGTCTGTAAGGGGTCGAGTCAACCAATTTTGGTTAGGAAGCCGAAAAGTATTAATAGAATTAAATTTCAGGAAAATTCCAGATGCATGTGAAATAATAATATTTTTTCTTAGGTTGCCGTTTTAAAGAAGCAATTGTTGAAGACCAATACCATCGTTATCCATTAACCTATTAAGCCTTTATCCTTCATCTAGTAGATTAGAATTGTGTTGTCTTTGTGTTACTAACTATCGGCTATACCTAGGTGTCTGTAACCGGGCCGATTCTGTTCCACTTAACTAACCTATCCAATCCTTCGGTTTAGTTATGTGTAAAAAAGGGTTTACGGTGGACCCGGCGTCATCCGGGAACTCAAGCCTAAGAACTTGTTCGTACATTCAAAATCAATCAATCAATCAATCAATATTATTATCCACCACGGCGCGGAGTGTTATGTGGCATCGTGGTGGGCGATAGCGCTGATTAATGCTCGAGAAGCGCAATTGATGAGAAAGTCAACTCCAATCTGTGATATTCGATAAATTTCAACAGGTGGAGTAATTTCTCTAATGGTGCCATTTCTTAGAAGTCTTTAGAGAGATTCTTGGCGTTAGCATAACAGTCTTTTAAATTTCCTATAGTTTCGCTTAGAATCTGATCTTTTCGATGAATTAGTTAAATGTGCGAGCTTCATTTGGCGGCGGTATTCAGTCTCGATGGTCTTCTTCCGAAAGTATTTTGGGCACCTGAAGTTATGGCTGGGGGTGGATTTCTTTGTTGTTATATAAAAGCCTCACAACTATTAAAAAGAACTCACCTAGGACTGAATCGATTTATCATTGACCCATTTGAAAATCCTAAACCATTTAAAAAAATGTATTAAAGTCAATTTTTATTTAAGGATGTCTCACAACTTGTCCGAGAAGAAATGTTTAACTGAAATTTTTTATAGTCATATTTTTTTACAGGGAGGCTCAGGACAGCTCTTCCGACTATGATAAAATTATACCTTTATGTAAAAACATTTCTAAAAGTTGCATTTCCATGAACAAAAGTTTGATCACAACAAATATATTTACCATTTTTTTAAATTTCCAGCATGTACTTTCCAACATTGTTATTTTTACTTCGTCTAAATTGATGTAATGCACAGACGATGATTGTATACGTATGAGTCTTTATTTAATCCAAATACTATATAGAGATGAAATTTTTTTTCTATTTTTCGGAATCTTTTCCGGTTCATCCTTCTTTTTTGGTGCACATATATCGAAATAAATTTTTACTTGAAATTTGCATACCGACAATTTAAAATTGTTGATGTCATTTCTAGGTTATTTACCAGACAACACAATATAAAAATAAAATACAAAAATGCATACGAGTTTATATGGGAAAAACTTGGAACAGGTTCAGCCTTTTTCCGGACTCATTTAATACGGTTGAAAATTTATTCCGGCACATATTTGCATATGATATGAATGGCAGTACAAGCATTCATTGTAATTTGGAATTGGTATATAGTTTCTGCAATTACTACTTTACAAAATAAATATATTCACTATACTCGTACCATGGTTTCAACGCTCATTTGCCGAAATATAATTCAAGATGTTGAATATCCATTTATGAAATTTTAAACTCTCGTCCCGAAATTCAAACAGAATAATAATTCGTTAAAAACTGTATCGTTTAGCTGCTTACGAGTATATCTAGAATAATGGAATTTAGTTTGGCAGTAATTCTGAACTCAACATAAAACTAAGTATCTAAGGTTTCTTCTCCTGTGAGCCATTAATAAACAAAACTATTGGTACGGTTTTGTTTATCATCATGATAAATATGCACATCCTTCTGGTGGGGTAAATTGTACAGCATGACAAATATATAAAAGGACGCGAGCTACCAGATTTAATCTATGTGCAGTACGATCGACCTTTGAACTTTTAATTTTATTTTTAATTGCTCCCATATATATTATCTTCGAAATGTCAATCGAGTTGCTTCAATTTTCTCAAGGCAATAATTTGAGATAACAAGTAGTACATAATGATACGAATTTTTCAAACAATAAATGAGAAAAGAAAATTTTTCTTGGAACATAAAGTTTTGTGCAAAACTTGGTACACACAAAAATAGAAAACGGAAACGTTTACGAAAACACAAAGGAGCAGCAACCAGCTTCATCCGTAATCAGAAGAATAAAATGTTTTGAAGAAAATTCTTTGGAAACTACATTACGTTTTAATTAAAATAATTGTGCTTTTTGAATTTGTTTTCGTGTTGCTGTAATTCTCTATTGGAAATACATTTTTGTTTCTAAGGATGTGAGAAATATAAAATTATTGATCTGTTGGTGTTGCCACTAAGTGACTGGCTTTTAGTTTTGGTCGGTTTAATTAAATTATAAAATGTTATTTACAAGTAAATAGCTTATATGTAGGAGAGACGGGTTCCTTTTTTCTCTTACTCTAAGCGTCCCAATTTAAAGGTTGAATGGGTAAACGACCGGAAGTCGTTTACTATAGACGAGCATCTCTCAAACTTCATGGTACAAAGTATTATAATGCCGGTACAATCTAGCAATCTTCCAGAGAACACAAACTGTCTGCTCGCAATTTACTTAGGTTAGGTAAATAAATGTTTAAATGTAAATTATAGTGATGAGGACACAGAGCAAATAGTTCAAAGCACTGTTGATTGTGTAAAAGTTATGAAACCGACAGCAACAGAGAAGAAAATGGACCACATTTATAAATGTTACTGTAAAAAGTGTTCAAAATCGTTCAATCGGCCCTGGAAGAAGGATATAAAGTTAGCCATATTTTCCCAGTTTTTCGATTTAAACTTGTATAAGACGACACCAAATTTTAAATCTCGTAATTATTGTTTTTGTACTCTACGTATGTCAAAATAATTATAAGGTACTAATTGTTTATTTTTATTTAACGGATATGATTGGTACTGGTTTGAATTGGTAAAATTAAGGACTTACAATGACTAAGAAGATAGTACAGAAGAATGATTGTCGTAAATGGCCACGTTTTATATGACCCCATAAAAGCATAAGAGAAAAAAGCGCCGTTCTCCTATGATAAAGACTATAACTGTGGCTGGCCTGACAGTACCAACCGTATAGTGGGATCTCACAATCGGCTAGTTTTCATATGACCCAACATAAAAATTAATAATTACTATTTTACTCGGAATAAAATTTCCCGAAAATGATCATACTGTTTTAGACAGCAGTACCAGGGGTATAGTAGCATTGGCGTTAAAGGCCACGTTCCAGAAGACCAATATATTTGGCGATATGGAAGCAGGAAAATTCTACTAAAGGACTGGTACTGCCGTTTGGCCAGAAAATGGCCTGTTAATCCTTACAGTAGGCAATTGAAAACCGAAACAGTAATTACTGATAAATCATAATCACATAAGAGATTGGCATCCTTTTTCAAATCGAATTGAGAACTACCACTACCTAATATTCTGAATCTTCATCATAAATGTTTTCCTACCACACTTATCAGTCATTCAAATAACAGCCCAACTCCTTGTTCTCAAATATGCTAATATTGATACCAACACCAGAAATGTTCAACACAACAGCAGCAGCAATGTTAATCTTCCATGCATCCTTTACCAATAATTATATTTGTATCCAGGTTGTGCAACAATACAACTAATGGTGATGTGGCGTCACACGAGAATGATCCCTGAAGCTTTGTTTGACCTATTACTTACCCCAGAATCAAGAAGAACGCCCGAAATAACGTATCTAAAACAATTTGTTGATTTTCGAAACATTAACAATAACATGGCAGTACCAAAAACTCGCTTGCCCCTTTACACTATCAGAAAGTAAGACGACTGAGAACTAAATCTCACGTCGTTTTCTTAGCAATTCAAAGACTTCTAATTGTTATTAATGCACTTACCGAAATTAATTTGAATAATAATTTCAACAGTAAGGTTTTTTTTTCAATCGGCTTCCAGACTCAAATTTAACCGGTTGATGGATTACTATTGCAGTACACATCAACTTTGATAGTCAACTTTTCTCCATTCCAGCTAGACAATTTTGAAGATGACAGTTTTGTGGTGGATGATTTCAATCACCCCGGCCTGAAATAGGATTATTCAGATGATATTAATCATTATGGAATGTTGAATCGAACGTACTAACCGCCTCTATTCGCAAAAAATATGTTAAACTGTTAACTATTTCAGATCAGCAACGTTAAGAACAGTCTGATGCTTCTTCTTGTTAATGTTGATGGTTTTTTCCGTGATCAACAATAGCGTCGCTTCTGAAGCCAATCTAATCCTCTGTGCCATAGATGTATACGATTTCCCATTTTAACCAACCAACCTTTGTCTTGAACAAGGTAGTCTTAATGTCGGCTCTGAAACTCCACCACGATTCAATTTTCGTAAGGCCGACTTTGTGAAATTTAGTGATTTATTGACAAACATCGACCATGATACAACATTTTAAATGATAACAATGACATATAAACCCAAACTGTTAACGTTTATTCTGCAGTTTTTGATTGAATGTTTTGAACAGTCCATACCGTATACTCGTCAAAAACTGTCAATTACAAATATTACTCAACCTTAGAAACAAACGTTAGTTTGTAGTTTGTCAACTTTATGGAAATTATATAAGTCTCATGCAACCGGGAAAAAACTGAGAAGATAAACTCGATGAATACACTTCCACTCTGAAGTATAAAAACCATTCCTATAATGATCATAAAGTCATAACAAATCATGTCGCTGAATTTTTCAGTCTGCCATTGGCAGGTACAAAAGATTTCCAAACTTAAAGTCGATTTAATATCCGGTCCTAACGGTCTACCATCTATCGTCTTAAAAAATTGCAGTGACGCGCTGACGGCGCTTTTACAAAAATCGCGTTCGCTTGGTATTTGTCCTTCCATTTGGAATCGTGCAAATTACAGACCGATTGAAAAATTGTCTTGTATTCAAGCTGCTTGAAAGTATTGTGTATGATTCACGGTAATTTTATTGTACACCGTTGTCTTTTGGCAATTAGTATGGCTTTCTCAAAGCCTGATCCACAACCCCAAACCTTACGGACTTCACTTCACAAACATTAAATACCATAGAAGCAGGAAGTAAGGTTGGTGTTAGCTTTAAGTTTTAGTAAGACGTTTGGCAGGATTTGACGTTATTTTATATACACTTAGAGCTCTTGATTTTCCACCTCAAATTCGCTGTTTGGTGGGCTCTTATCTAAAAGACCGTGTATATCTATGTCCAAGTCATCAGTATCAGCTCGTTTATCAGCAACAACTGTAGTGTGCCAAGGCACTCATCTGGAGTGGATTTTTTAAATCTGTCTGTCAACGACGTTGAATGTTTAACTAAAAATTGATCCATATCTGTATACACAGATGACATGAATATTTACAGCAGAGCAATCTTGAGTTGAACGTGAGCAAACACAAAACAATCACCTACTCTCAAAACGTGAACAGTCAGTTTATCATGACTATTATATTAAATAAGATGCTGTGGCCAGAGCCAGTTCTATTCGTGATTTGGGAGTCATTTCTGACAGGGAATTTAATTTCGTACACCACATCGATTGTGTCACCAATCAACTTTGTGCTCGGTTTTATCAAGCGTTGTTTGGCAGAATTCGATGATCTGGTCTTATGTTACAAAGGCACTTTATTCAACTTTCGTTCGACCTCTGCTCGAGTATGCTAGTCACGTGGGGTTGCCTTATTATGAGGTTCACATAAAAAGGATTGAAGCAGTTCAACGTAAATGTATTCCCTTTACATCGAAGATCGTTAACGATCGTCTCAAATTAATTGACCTATAACCACTAAGTAAGTGCCGAGTTGTTTTAGGCGTGGTTTTCATTCCTTAATTACTAACCAGCGGTATTGATTCTCCTGTTCTTTCAGAAAAGATTAATCCAAATGTAAATTCGTAAAATTTGAGAACTGTACCTGTCTTGTGAGTCGACCATGCCCATATAAACGATTTATCTCTATAAGGATGTTCTCGTGAGTGCAATTGAGAATCGAATCGCCCCAGCGAACCGACGAGTGTACTGTTAACCCTGAAATATTGTATGAAACGAATTGCGTCATCAATCAATTGAATCGATTCGTCGAAATAAATTGATGGACTCAAAAAGATAATTATTAATTTATAAATTTTCAGCTGTTTTCTGACATTGCTAAATATTCGGCTAACTCGATTTTCTAATTTTAACAAATAAAAATTAATATAAAAAAGTTAAAATATAAAATATAATAACTTCAGAAGGCAATTTATAATAAAAATTATTCGATTATATTTCAACATGCCAGAAATTAAAATTACTGGAAAATGATACACATTGGGATACATCACTAGCGAACGCATCAATCACTTACCAACCGCACTAAATTCGCACATTATTTTCCAACATTTTGACAACTTCCTTCCCGTCTAATCTGAAAGATTTGTAAAGAGTGTGAAGATATTTTACATCGAGTGCGCACAGCCAGAAACAAGGCAAGAATGCAATTCTCACAGGAAATGTATAACGTAGCGCTAATCAGGATTGAGGACAATTTTTTATCAATCGTCAAAAAAACGTTCATTCAATTAGGAGTGGTTTCATCAAATTGATTAGTCAATGAGCTGCAAACATTAATTCAAAGAAATCTGCCAAAACTGACGATACAACAACACAATGCATATAACCACAGTAAGAATGCGGTTTCACAACAAATTGGCGGTTTGTTTTTCCTCGATACACCAGGTGGAACAGGCAAAACATTTCTGTTTTCATTGATATCGGCGACCTCTCTCACACAAAATAGCATTGCATTGGTCGTTGCACCTTCTGACATTGCAGCAACTCTTTTGGATGGAGTTAGAATAGCGCAGTCTGCATCCAAATTGTCACTAAGGCACCCACATGCAACATAAAAAAGAATTCAGGAATGGGAAAAGTTTTGCAAACATGTAAACTAATAGAGCCATTTGGAGGTGCACTCATTCTGCAGGCTGGTGATTCTCGTTAGACTCTACCAGTTTTACTACGTTCCACACCAGCCGATGAACTAAACGCATGTCTCAAAACATCTGTTCTTCGGCAAAATGGTAAAAAAAGTATATTCTGAAAATGCTTACTGATGACACCACAAGCTTCATTGCCATTTCACCAGAATTTTGTAACTTTACACAGACAATTGACGAATTGACTAACAGCGTATTTCTAAACATTAATTGGAATTACAAAAATTACCAATGGCTAACCGAACCTGCAATATTGGCGGCCAAAAACAATGAAGTCAATGATACTAACACAGCCATTCAAAATCAAATAGCTGGTAATTCTACAACGTATAAGTCAAATGATTGCGTCATGTAACAAAAAGAAGTTGTCAATTACCCGGTCGAGTTCCTGAATCCACTTGAATTGCCATTCGAAATAATATCGATTAATGTAATAAAATCGGGCGAAATAATATCGGGCAATGGCTTGTCAGGCTTGCAATCAAAAAATTGATAAATAGCATTATCGAGGCAACAAAATTGAATGGCAAATTCTAAGGAACGCTAATACCAATGATGCCGACCGATATGCCATTCGAATTTAAAAGATTGCAATTTCTAGTGCAACTCGCATTTACAATAACCATTTAACCATTAATAAAGCACAAGGACAGTCGCTTCAAAATTGTGGATTGAATCTACAAAATCCGTGCTTCTCACATTGACAGGTCTGTTCACATGGCGAAAAACCCGCCAACATATTTATGTATACGAACCTAATTGCAAAACCAAAAATATTGTTTACCCTAGAGCATTACAATTTATAATTGTCATTGAAAATATGTTCATTAACAATACATTCATATTCATTAACACATACACGCCTACAAAAAAAATCATTTAAATTGTACGCCCGGTATCAGCTATATGTTATGCATATGTAAATACCCTTTGTCACCAATTCAACTGGAGTATTTCAGAAAATCTACTCCATTTCATGTAATTTCCATAAAACGTGGGTATTTCGATCGGTTTCAGCTTTATTTATGTTGTGTGACTGGTAGCTGATGTTTCTTCCATCGCAGTGGTATTTTAGATTGCCATCATTGCGTAACTTTCTTTTAACGTTTCATAATCCCTTCTTGTATCCTAGCCTCTCATGGTCATCGTCTGAGACCTAAACACAAAGCTCTTCATGCCTATAAGTTATTTGATTCATCGCCATCGTACCTTGTCTTTCATCCAAGCCGTTTCTGGCCTTCGATATTTCTCTGTACAACTCCCTCATTTTAAAATCTTGTCTTCGTAGAATTTGGTTGAGCGTGCTGTTGTTTCTTTGATCTACCGGTGTATTGGTTTGTTGTGCGAGCTTTTTATTAGAATCCCCTGTCTCGGATGTTATGAATTCCATGCTGCATGCTAGTGATTGTGGTGTTGGATTGTTTAATCGCTGGCGCATTTCTTCTATAAGTTTTTTGTATGTTGCCGCCACTGTAACTCTTTAGTTGTGTATGGATGATCTTTATTGATTGATAGAACAAGGTTGTATATTTGTTCATCCGTTTTTACGAACTCTGTGTATAGAGTTTTTAATTTGTCTATTTTCATCCCCAAATATTTGCTCGTCATAGTGTGGCTGGCACCAGTTATAATAAATGCAAAAATATTGATGCAATAACTATGAACATTAGGAACAATTTGGGGCACACAACTGCCCACTGAATTAGAAGCAACATGGATTTGATATGCTACTCCTTTTGCAGACGTTAGAAAAAGTAAGGTTAGAAAGAAGGTTAAATCACACCACAGACCACACAGGCGAGTTACACAGCTTCTGTGATGCAGAAGACGCATATGCAGCAGTAATTTACTAACTCCAAATCAACTTCAGGAGCAAGTCAAACAAATCATTCCTAACTTAAAACCAAGTAAGGCTATGCCATACCGAATTGAAAATATAGCCGCCATCTATAAAATAGCCACCATCAAAACCATAAAGAAAATGAGGCAACAGTTATATTAGAGATCAAAATTCCTCTAGTACAGAGGACTCGATACAACATGGTAGTCCCAACGATTCATCAGCCCATCATAACATCAAGCCCTCGAGTTATTTATTGATTGCGATACAGGAGAATCAATATATACGTCTCTCTTCCGTAGAACTGAATACTTGTATCAACCTCAATGATAATATTTTTGTGGTATACATCAACCACTGAAGCAGCTGTGAGATGCAACTTTTCTAGCAAACTAGGACCGTTCCAACTAGTTGTGAAACTAGAATAAACATTACCTCATAACCACAGAATAAACATTACCTCACTATGGATTCCGTTACGCTGACACAACGCATGGATCTTTATAATCAAATCCGAGGTTATTTACAACGTGATTTGCGAAAGTAGCAGCGGAATGATCAATGACAACAACCACTCTCATCCAAGGAGAGGGAATCCTAACACTAGATCCAAGCTGTGTGCTAAAAAGAGAAACATTTACGTTGACACGGTACAGAGCTGCAAATGTAGATTGGAACGAGATTGGAACGAGAGTTCATGCCACAATTTAATTTGAGTGGTCATATGATGTTAGATCTAACCTTCAAAACAAATTGGAATTCACAATTTATCTCAGATATCGAAACGATTAAAGTGTCAATTCAAAATCAACAAAGGAATCAAAGAGCATCAGCTACCGAAGTAAGCATGCATGAGGGTCATCACTACACAACATTTTACGTCATTATACGATGGTTAGTGATCGCAGCAGCCATCATATATGTGAAGCACAGAAGAACAATTCAAGTTGCTACAGCAGATCTACTACCAGATTCGTAGCAACAACTGCAAATCAACAACTAAGCCCGGGAATATGCTACCAATTCAACTGGTAACAGAAAATAAACATAAAGTGCTGAAATGCAGCATTTACTTGAATCAAGGAATTTTGCTATAAAAACTGTAAAAATTTTATAATAAAGTTAGAAGTTATAATGCCTGTAAAGACATCGCTTCTCATTTATTAAAATATATTGTTTTTAATTAGTGGGCAAGCTCCGACCCAAGGTAGGTGCACTAATCTCATTCCAATACACCCTTTGCTACAAAAAGGCGTTGGTAGCGCACGCCGGGTATCCACTAGTTATATGTTATTTAACTCATTTCTTATTTTATTTTATTTTGTTGAATTTATTTTAATTTTTATGTAATTTTCTCACTTAATTGGTATCTTTTGTAATTTAAATCTGTTTGTACTAAGCAGACTCAACTTTCATTTTCCCTCCATTAGCTATCCACCTAGTTTGCCTTTTTATAACCAAATTTGATTTTTAAATACTAATATTTTGCTAACTTCCAAATTTTCTCTAATTTCACTGGCAAGCAGTTCGATTTCCATGTTTATAAATCACATGAATTATACTCAAAAAAAAATTATAATACAGATGGGAGTCTCGTTAAAATTTTCAAAAAACGTTTAAGTGTATCCTACAAGACACAACTGTCCTTTAGAAAGCATAAATAGTCTGAACGCAGTTGGGTAAAACACACTACTCATAATTAAGCATCAATCTTCAAGTTCCCATATTTACTATACAAACATATTTACACGAAAATTAGTATTCCCATCCTAATGATCAATTAACCAAACAGAAAATAATTAAATAAGACAAAACTCTCTTGCCCAGGATTCACATATGTATATGCTTGTATATATTCGTGTTCAATTCTATTAATATTAATGAACATTACCGACTTATGTATTTCTGTTCCAATCATCGGATTTCATATACACGAGTATGACTATATACGTGTTGTACATAGCGCTAAAGGCAGAAACAACCCATGCCTAAACAGAAAACGGTTATCCGCAATTAAATCTAGCAAAAAATCGTGACATGGATTGAAAGTATGTTGTAGACAAACATTTTCGGTTTTATGCTATGATGTTAGAGCTTTTTTCAACAATTTAATCTGCCAACATATTTGATGGATTAGAAAGTGATTTAATTCAATTTCACATGAAATAAAGCATAAACGAAAAGTTTCATGGGAATTTTAATTCCTTTTACGTATGTGTGTGATAGCAAATTTATTTCTTCGTCATAGAAGACAGCGGCGAACGCCGTATATAATAAAAAATCCATAAAATATTAGATTTAATTATTTTAGGATAAAACTTCTAAGAGTTCGTAGAGAAAATGTAACTTTACATTTTGCTTTCGTTTAACATTACAACAACCAAACAAACAAGTTTAATCGAACCGACCAAACGGTCTACAGTGGGCAAAGCTTTGGCGTTTGAATCGGGAGGTACCGAGTTCGAATCCCGATAGGGGCAATATGCAAAATGGAATTTTGTCATCAGACTTCGATCTGTGATGAAAATGAGCACATCTATGATTTCTTGTTGCAGTGCAAAACTCATGGACCGACCCATGTTCCATGCCAAAGGCTGGCATGTGGCTATGCGCAGATTGTTCTACGAAAATCGGTCCTATAGCCGTAGGTCCTCGAATTGGTTGGGAAACGGCGAAAAAGTAGAAGTGTACTTTATTATAGAAAAAAGCTCAATCACATTTAAGTTTAAGGTTTTCATAAGAAAATTATGGTTTTACGCTTGTTAAATCAACTTTTTTTAAACTGTGCTTTAAGTTTTAATTATTTCAGAATACTTCTTATGAGGATTTATGTCATTGTTATTAGTTTAGATAATTATATGCCGCTCGCTATAGGAGCTAAGGCAATATAGTCATATCAAATGACTGGATGGGTTGAGTCAATAGATTTTATATTATTATGACGACCAATAGGCGTCATAAGGCGATGCTAATTATTATAGAAATTTTAATCTTATTGACATAATTGCAACAAATTGTTGATTTTTGATTATATAATAAAAATAATCTAATTATTGAGTTTACTACACAGTTTGAGCTGCAATTTTGAAACGATCGTGGAGCAGGCGTAAAACGGCTTCGCTCTTGTTCATTAGGTGTAAATTTATATTTTGCACATTCGCTGATCAATTTTCCAATAAACATCTCGAATCCTATTTTTCAATTCATTTATTGTCATTAGGTTAAAGGAATATACGCGAGACTTCATCAAAGAATCCAACCAAAAGTCATATGATTACAGGATCTAGGAGGCTAATTTAGGAATTGTTTCGCTTGTCGGAGAGTTGCTCAGTCCTGGTGTAACTACGTGTCGTTCTCTTCAGTAACGAATAAATGTGTATCTGTGAATTATCATATTCTAAAGGGTGTTTTTTAAGCCCGATAGAACTTGAAATTGTAAAAAATAACACAAAAAATTAAATTGTAATCATCACTTTTTCGTGCCCTGATGCCACCAGCGTGTAAACCGTACCAAACAATGCATTTTTCTGGATGTAATGGAGTCTGTAAGGTCTTTTGTGGATTGGTCTCTCTCCATATGCGATAATTTTGTTTATTAACAACCCGTTAAGCCAATAACGAGTCTCATTGCTGAACTAAATTTGACGATAAAACAACGGGTCGTTTGTCAACTACTCTAGAGTCCAATCGGCGAAAGAACTACTTTTTAAATGGTTTCGAGACTTTAATTCCTGCGCCAGCTGGATTTTGTACTGGTGCAGGCCAAGATCTTGGCTCAAAATTGTCCATGTAGTGGACGGACAGAGCCACAATTACTGCGAATGACTACGAATGGATAAATTTGAATCTTCTTCCACACTTTCGTTTACAGCGGCGATATTCTCTTCAGTACGCCCGTACCTTCGACGTGTTGATGTTATTGCGTCCTCTAGAGAGTATGTGGTACAGAATCTATCTACAGTTCGACAGATGGCTTGCTCAGATGGACGTTTATGTGCGCCATGAAAATCCCGAAGTCGTCTATAAGTTGCGCGAACCGACGACTGATTTCCTTGATGATTTGCCAGAGTACAGTGAGATCTGCCAGAGTAAATTTTTCATAAAAATTTTATTTTTTGTTTTATTTTTTACAATTTCAAGCTCTATCAGGCTTTAAAAACCACCATTTATAATATTTGTTTTGAATTTTTATATCCATAACAAAAAGTTATAGGCAAGCCAAAACGTTCGATGCAAAATGTATCCTGAATTTAAAGTGAAATTAAAACACTTTGAATTTATTTATTGCTGCGTTTTGTTACTGATAGTACTTCACAAAATAATATTTCCTTAAATAAGTAAATTTAACAATATGTTCACTCTTTAATTTGTTTGCAACTTAACGATCGTTGATTTATGCAATAATGATTTGGCGATTTCCTTATGTTTGGGGGAACTAAGGTTTGTGTTTCTACATTAATTACTAAAAGAAATTTGAACTTGAATCAATTCTAATTTCTAAGACTTCTAAGTTCCTGGAATTCTCTTTTGGCTGTCGTTCCTTTGTTTTCAGTTTCCAGAATCACTTTGTGATTCTTTATTGATAATAGTGGTTCAAGCCGTTCCCAAATAAGGATTTCAGTAATTGTATTGTACTTTCATACAGCCTTTCGTCTTTGTTTGTCTGTCCCCGGTATTTTGCAACCAAATTTTCAATAACTTCCTGACTTGCTATAGCACTCAAAATTATACAGCAGCTTAAGGATCGATGATGATGCAATATTCAATCATTTATAGAGCGTTGTGATCAGTATTTGAAGCCATTTTGAGAAAAATTACTTTTCCATTATGTATCTAATATCAGGTTCGTCGCTTTTTCTTTTTATGTGTATTGAAATTGAAGTTCTTCGTTTTACAACAATAATATATTTAAAATTAGGGACATCTGGTAATGTGTTAAAATTCGGAACAGAGACAGCCGTCATATCCAAATGGTGGTTTAGACTGAGAATGCCCGTCATACTAAAAATATCTAATTTTAAAATTTTAGAGTATTCTGGATGATAGCCAGAATGGTCTTCACATCTAGGTGAGGTTACCAAGACATTAGAAGGTTGGATTCGAAGTATTGAAACTAGAATTATTTAAATTAAAAAATTCGGTCGTCTCATCAGACTGTAGTGACCAAACTACAAAAAGCACTTTGCACTTACATACAAAGCATAATCACATAATCACAATGCCTTAGCGAATTATTATTTTTCGCTAGCAATTGTCAACCATTTTGTAACTTCGAATTTTATTATATTTGAACCTTCAACATGAATTTTTTTTTTGCTCATCTAGTATAAAGAATATCTGGCTATCATCCAGAATAACCCAAAATTGCATATAGAAATTGAACGTATACGTCAAATACAATAAAATTTGAGGTTACGAAGGGGTTGACAATTGTGTAGCGAAACAAAATATTTCACTAAGGTGTTGTGATCGAAACAGGTCAACTCGGCGAAACCAACTCGGCGACGGACAACTCGGCGACGGACTATTCGGCGACGGTCAACTCGGCGAAAACTAGGCGACGACAAACTCGGCGACGGTAAACTCAGGGACGATCAACTCGGTGACGATCAAATCGGCGACGGGAAAAAATTAAAAATAAAAATAAAAATTGACTGATTTCGGGATTGTATACCATTGGTTCGAGTGACGTCATTTTTTAAAAACTGTTGTAAATAAAATATTAAAATGACTTTGATTCATAAAATTTTATTAAACTAGACCACGTCTTAATCGATTAAGATGAGATTTGGTATGTTGAATGGTAATGAGATTCTAAAATGAGTTTTAAAAGAAATTCTGGAATATGGATACCTGGGACAGAACTCGGTCATTTCTTAACCAATTATGATGTGGTTGAGAATGTTGGATGGAATGGGAATTTAAAATGAGATTTGGCAGGAGTTCTGAAATATGGCCAGAAACTTTTAACGGACTTGGAAATATTCATTTAAATTTACCTGCACATATAGACTGCCAAGCAAACGTAAGTTTACTTTTCTTACACACTGCACTGTTTTATATAAACTAGAATTTTTAGTAGGCACGATAGAAATAGGTCGATAATAGTCGCATTCTCAATCCATCCAACATACTCAATCCCATCATAATTGGTTAAAAAATGACCTAGTTCTGTACCAGGTAACCATATTCCAGAACTTCTTTCAAATCTCATTTTAGAATCCCATTTCCATCCAACGTACTCAATCCCATTATAATCGGTTAATAAATCACCGAGTTCCATCCCAATTGGTGATATTCTAGAACTTCTTTCTAAACTCATTTTAAAATCTCATTCCACCCAACATAACCAAAACCGTCAGAATCGGTTAAGAAATAACCAGATTCCGTCCCAGGTGGCCATATTCAAGAACTTCTTTCAAAACTTAAAACAAATTTTAGAATCCCATTACCATCCAACATACCATCGATTAAGACACTATCGAGTTTAATAAATTTTTAAAATGACGCCACTCGAACCAATGGTGTACAATCCTGAAATCAAACAATTTTTATTTTAATTTTTGATTTTTTTTCAATTTTTCCCCGTCGCCGATTTGATTGTCGTCGAGTTGGCCGTCACCGAGTTATCCGTCGCCGAGTTGTCCATCGCCAAGTTGGTCGTCGCCGAGTTGTCCGCCGCCGAGTTGATTATCGCCATGTTTCCCGAAACATAATAATTCGCTAAGGCATTGTGGTTGTACTTTGTATGTAAGTGCAAAGTATTTTCAATACTTTTGTAATTTGGTCACTGCAGCCTGATGAGACGACCGAATTTTTTAATTTAAAGAATTCAAGTTTCATTAGTTCGAAACCAAGCTTCCAACGTCTTGGTAATCTCACCTAGAAATATCTAATTTTATTGACTGTGCGGTCTTATGCCATTTTTCTGAGGAACAGAATGATTTGGAAGGATGTCTATTAGTAAAGCGCAACCAAATGCATCAACACACGCATACTTGGTACAAAAACCATTTTCAAATGTGTTTTTTAGTCCTTCCTCGCTAGTTATACCAACAAACTTGACTTCTAATGAATTCGACCGAAATAATAGACGAACTTGCATCTTGAAGAAGCGAGCTATGTGACAGCAAATACTATTACCCACTTTAGGAATTATGGAATGAGAATCACAACATACAGGCATGCGGAGAGAATGAGACAAATGTCTAAAATTGTACAGAGTACGCATGCGAATTTTTGGAGGAAAAGGAACTATCAAGCGCATCATCCTAATTAAAGTGTGTGTTCTTAAATACACGAACGTCTAAACAGCGATTCCATATCCCGCGAATTGATGGATGTCATGAAATGGGTGTTTGTACTTATATCCTTAAGCTCCATGAGAAGCAATCAAGGTTCATCTAGACTATAACCGTAAGGAGATGCGTCTGGTGGAATTTGGCTGACAGGAAACAGCACGACAACACTGAAGTGAGGGTCGATGCTGATGAGTCTGAAAAACCCATGGTATAGGAGAAAATAAATCACACTCACGTGGTAAATTCTGCTATGTTTCGGCAGTGCAAGTGTCTCCACCAGTATCAGCCCTATGCATAAAGCGTCCCTTGCTCGCAAATCTCAACCGAATGTGAATAATAAATACATACTGACCATCCGAGCGATAGATTAGCAGCTTGGGGATGCTTTCACTCTATCATTCAACATCCTTGAACTATTATATCATTTGTGAGAGGCGGAAGTCTAGGATGAAATTAAGGACTACGTCACGACTGATTAGAAACTCCAGTAAGCAAGAACTGTAGAGCAATGGGAGCCTGTCACAACAGTAACTTTGCATACAGGGCCGATTTAATGGTCAAAGGAGGAGTCGCAATACATTGATTTTTAATGTTCTGTGAAATCAGTTCAGTAGTTGCTCTGAAAAATAAGTCATGATGCGATTGCAGCATTAACTAGGGTAGCTGCAAAATTAGTATAATATTCACAGAAAACTACCGGAAGACGATGAGAAAACAATGGATGGATACCCAACACGTCTTCACTTCGATGAGGGTTCAACGACAATTGACGAGAAGTTACGCGCCATACTCACGGCTCTCACAACTGAAGAAAACCCGAAAGAACCCTCCGGATGCCTCAACTTCGTCGTATTGGGTAGTCTGGGTCATTTCCGGTCAGTGAGAGGAAACCAGCGGTTCCATTCCAAAAGGTGATCGGTGATTTTCATCGATGTTTACAACCGAATATCGTCAACCAACAATAACGATTTTTCTCTATTACCGACCTCTGGAGAGAACTCGAACTAGTAGAGCCGACGGAGAATATGCGTTAATATGAGACCCACATTTCTCTACAGCACTCTAGTTGGCGACATGTTGATGTCGAAGAGATTGAACATCCTCTTTATCCATAAAAATTAATTTCTGAAAAATGTAATAACATAAAATTAGATAAAAGTATTTTGAACAAATTTAGTTTGATTAGACTTACCAATTGTTTTATTGATCTCTTGTTTTCATTCAAGTTCGTGTCAAGTTTTTTGAATAAACCAAGATCGTTTATCATTGCTAAAGTATAAATTTTTATTTGCACTTCATCAAGTGCTAAAAAAAATTGTTATGTCAATCTATTAATAAATAAATAAATAAATAAGTGCAGATGCACTTCATCAAATGATGAAACTGGTCTTTATCCATTGCCACAGATTTGTTAGTTGGCTCAATCTGCACTGCGACAGATGATGTTAGTGGCAACAGTTCATTTTCATTTATTTCAAGTCCTTTTTATACTGAAATAAGTTTAAATAGTAAAGAGTGATCAAATATGAGGTACTTTTTGCAATTGGAATTCTCATTAGGATTCATGCGTAACAACTGTCATGTTCATATGCTGTATAAGATAGCGGAAATTTCTCAGCGGAAAATAAGAGATTTCGCTACTCGCCGCAAGTAGCAGCACCATCACAAAAGATAATTTATTTTGTTATATAATTACCAGCGGAAATATGTGTCTTCATTTTGTATCTCTTTTTTCACTAAATAAAACACCCCAGCGGAATAAAATATTAAAAGTGATCCTTAAAATGACAAATTGATTGATCTCTGAAGTAAAGGAACTCATAAAATTCATTCTTCTCTGAAGTAAAGGAATTGATAAAAAAATTAAAATTTTCAAAAGGATTGGTTATGAAATGGCCTAGTTTAGTCCAGCATGAACAGATCCTAGAATTTTTTCCTATGTTTTGGACCCCTGATCAATACTTTTGTCCAAATTTCATCATCATTAAACGAATGGTATGGCGGAAAGACGGAATATTGTTAAATTTCAAGATTTGATTTACCGAGTTCATTTACTTCGAAGATCAATCAATTTGTCATTTTAAGGATCACATATAATATTTTATTCCGCTGGGGTATTTTATTTAGTGAAAAAAGAGATACAAAATGAACAATAAATTTCCGCTGGTAATTATATAACAAAATAAATTCTCTTTTGTGATTGTGCTGCCACTTGCGGCGAGAAGCGAAATCTCTTATTTTCCGCTGAGAAATTTCCGCTATCTTATACAGCATCATGTTCATATGACATTTGTGTTAAGTATTCATTGACATTTCACCATGAATAGACTTACGTGAGAGCAACGTTTACAAATTATGGAAATTTATTTCAAAAATCAGTATTCAGTGAAAAATTGTTTTCGTGCTGCGATGAAGTTTTCATCGGTGAAGCTCATTTTGGGCTGAATGGATACGTTAACTCAGATACGTCTCGTCAGATTGAAGAGCTTTTGTGGGCAGGTGACATCATCGGACCACATTTCTTTAAAAATGCGGAAGGACAGTGTGCAGACATCAAAGGCACAAACTACAAAGCAATGATCAATGAATTTTTATTGCCAAAAATTCAAGATATTGGTGTAGCTGACTTGTGATTTCAACAGGATGGTGCAATGTGCCACACAGACATTTTAATCAAAAACATTTAAAATTCTGGGTCAAAATCGAAATTATACGAGTATAATATTCCCGGATTATTCAGGTTGTCCTTGTTTCAGCGAAACTGGTTGTGCTTAAAAGTTACACAAGATTTTGCAACTCTGCAGAAAAAATTTTTTATTGCACAATGGTGCACAGTCAGAAGTATTTACTTTACGAGGGTCCTTCTATAAAATGTATTTTGAACGGTTTAAATCATTTACCTCGGTAATAATAATTCAACTTGATTGCACTATTAGCAAAACTTTATAAAGCAGTTATGTAGTTATTAATTGCCACCATAAATTTTAATTTGATCTAAAAATTGAACTACATTGCCATTACTAAACGTATTAAAGATTTCAAATAAGTGATTCAATCGTATGAACGTTAACCAATCTCATATACATCTTCCAAATAGAATACGTTATGCCGTGTACCAAAATAAAGGAAAACTTTCAAAATTATAAAAAAGTAACTGAAATTAAATGTTAGAACAGAAAGAACTTTTTTTCCAAACGATTAATCTTTTTTCCAATTTCTCGTCGTCGCAAAAAATATAATAAAATTATATGAAATAAAATTTGCAAATGTTCGTTACGCTTAAATTTTCCTATTTTATTTCTACATGAAGTTGTATTTAGAGCGCGCTTGTGTTAAAAATGTATTTCCACTTCATTTAAAAAAAAATTTCATTTTCACCTTTGTTTTAACGTACATGTTTGTTGTTTTTGTCAAATTTAAATATATTTTTTGGTGTGTTTTGAGTTTCAACAAGAATTCAAATTACACGATATGATGAAAGCCAATAAAAGTTTTTTAATTTAAAATATACGGTTTTTCATTCGGTTTGGTATGTATGCGGTATTTTTACCAAATCAAACTTTTCATGTATACGTGAAATGAAACTACTCGTTCGTCGTCGGTATGTTCAGATAATGATTGATTCTGATGTTTAAACTTTTTCACGACGTATACATAGAAATATAATTGATATTCTTGATAGGATTGAACTTTCAAAACAAAAATCCAGTTCAACCGGATAAAACACTATAAAGTCACTCACTAGTTCCATAAACGTATACGTTTACATGTTACAGCAAACAATTTTCTAATTTTCCTTCTTCGTCCGTACAATAAACGAAAAAATCGTAAATTGTCTGTATGAAAACTATAAAATAGTGTTATTTAGTATTCCATCCATGAAGTTGCCGGATAGCACAGAACAAAAATTTTTCAAATTAAAGCACGAAATAAACTCGTTCCAAAGTTTAAATAAAGGATAATTTAAGAGATAAGAACAGTTAAGGTTTTATAACAAAAAACTAAGCTGATAAGATGATAAGATTATAACGAACTAGGGCAAGATCAACAGCAACAGCGTATAAAAGTGAATTTGGCATCATAATTTTTGAATATTTTTGAAATAAAATGAGAAGAATGTATATCAGGGACATTTTATGGTGAGTAGAAAATTTAAGCAATTTGGATTTTGTATTTCGTTTAAAATAATTGAGGAAATAAAAGTTGAGACGCAGTTCCGAAGAAAAAACAAGAATATTCTTACGATTTCAACGCAAATTGATCAACCAAGTCGGAGAGGATCTTTTTCTATGTGTTACAAAACAAGGACTTGCAGATCTTAAATTAAAGGTGGCGGCTCGTTGTGAACACGAAAACATTAAGTTTATGTAATTACCTCGTACAAATGGTAATCGAACCTTCGATATAGTTTTAGTTTCTTTTACATAGTAAATGTAATGAATTTGGGAGATCCCAGTGAGCTTTTACGGGTTTGGAAATATTTTGTACAGACACATGAATTTACGAAAAAACAATAAAATAAATGGGGCAGACCAACACTTTTATTTTACGGATGTGCATATTATATATCTCAAATACACCACACTTCATTTCTAAACCGATAAATTAAACTAATCGGACTTTTGGAAAAACAGAAATTTCCGAAAACCTTCACGATCAACTATTGTTGGTTGAAAATTTATGTAAATCTTTTATCTCTTCCAAAAATTGAAAAAGCCTCCATCGAAGCTACCACTTCCGGTACACATTTCCACAAAATGAGTTTTTTTTTATCAAAACTCATCTTTCCAGGTAAAATTTCAAAAATGATCTGAACTAATTTTCTTCTTCTCATATTAGTTTTTCTCGTTAACGATATACTTTTTGGGATCTTTCATTTGCGGTAAAAGCTTAAGTATGTTTAGAAAAAGTATTATGTCAAAACTCGACATTTCCGGTTACTTTTTTAAACATGATCTGGACCGGGATTGTTGCAAATTTACTTAAGAATCTTTTAGTTTATAATCATTTTTCTCGTAAATGACATACTTTACAAAATATTTGCAAAAACGAGAAAGCTTCTATGGAAGCTATCACCTCTGAAAGACCGATCTCAACCATAAATTACTGAGTTTTCCCAGTTTAAAAAAAAAGCATAAGTGGAGACCAAATTTAAAGTAAGAAACAATTTTTTGATACAAATCAAAATTTCCGCTTAAATTTTGGAAAGCTGATTTGGACCGGTATTGTTGCAAACTTAACTTGCAATCTGTTAGTTCATAATCGTTTTTCTCGTAATGGATTTACTTTTCAAAATACATGGAAAAAACGAATCAAAGCGGCCACATCCAGTGGAAAATTGAAAAAGCTCCTATGGAAACTGTCACATCCGTTGGAACTGAATTCACTGCGATCTCCAATATTGTAAATTTGGGTACAGATTCTGTCAGCCCATAGGGGTCGACTATTTAGTTGAGAAACTAGATTTTTGTCAATAGTCGTCATTCCCTTTTAACTTTTGGAAAACTTATTTAGGACTTTATTGTTGCAAATTTTATTGTAAAATGTTTAGTTCATAATAGCTTATCTCGTAAATGACATACTTTTCAAAATATTTGCAAAAACAAAATATGCTCCTGTGAAAGCAGCCAAATCCCCTAAACCGATTTCAGCCAAAAATCACTGGGATTTCCAAATTTATTGAAAAAACATGAACATTAAGTTTCACCCCAAGCACTCATTACGTCTGGACTGTATGGCGCCAACAGACATTTAGTCTACAGAAGCATACGTACATACGCACACACTTACATAGATGTATTAAATCTGCAAAAATCACGAGATCAAAATTTTGTGATGATAATGAATTTGTCAAGTCGATGAATACTATAAATTCTTTTTTGGCAGCAAAAAATAACAATTGGTCTAATCCTCTTTTAAGGATGAAGATAAATGTATAATAGAGGTATTAATCCATGTTCATAAAACTTATATTGACTATCGCTAGGCTTTAAAGATGATCGCTTTTCAAAAACGTAAAAATCAATTTTCTTAATATTTTTTCTTTAAATCGCAAGAATTTTTGCGTCACAGTTAAATCAAGGTATTAATACACGATTATAAAAATTGCCCCTTAACTAACATACAGAGTGGAAAATTTAGTTGAATTGAAAAATTACGTCAAACAATAGGTTATTTGTGTTTACGCCGCAATGATAAATCATCACTTATCACCATAAGAAATTTTTTATTGTTCTTAGATGGAAAGTTTATAAATAATGAATGCGTGTCCAAGATCAATGATTAGTTATTGATTATAATTACTTTATTACTTAATTTGTAATTGATTATGTTTAGAACCAAAACTAATGAAAATTAAAAAATACAGCTAATTAATTTTAAACATAAGAACCACATAAAAAGCAAATTAAATGAATGAACGAAATATCGTCGGTAACACTGCAATAGTGTATATCTGCAAAATTCGTCAAATCCATTTTACTACATTACCCTTAAGATCGCTACTGTTTGATTTGTTCCCTAATTTCAGTATTCCACCCAAACAGGTTTGTAGCTTGTCAAATCTAAAATTTTGTTATTTGATTTTCATATAAGCTAGAGTAAAATCAAAAAGTTTTTTTCGCCTCCTGTAAAAAACTGAAAACGTAGATACACACTATTGCATTGTTACCGACGATATGGTTTTTCAAATTTATCAAAGATACAAATCAGTTTGACACAAAACCGGAATTTACCAATAAATGGCACCACCAGTCAATGTTCCTTTCAACAAACCGCATCATCAAGCCATTTTTTGACATCTTTCAACAATATCCAATTCATAACCCTACAAGTTTCATACATTAATGCATGTTTTTTACTTTTAACACTATGCGCCGTAGGTCCTTGGTGAAACACATTAACACTTAATAAACACAGTTAACACTTGTTTAATTATTCGGTGTGGTTTAATAAATTCAATAGTGACGATTTTGGCGTACGAAACGAAGAATGTAGAAGACCGCCAAAAAAGTTTGATGACAGTGAATTGCAATCATTGTTGGATGAGGATGACGCTCAATTGCAAACACAACTCTCGGATCAATTGAATGTGTCACGAGAAGCTGTTTCCATACATTTAAAATCCCTGGGGAAGATCAAAAAGCTGGAAAAATGGGTTCCACATAAACTGAATGAAATGCAACAGGAAAATAGAAAAACCACTTGCAAAAGGTTGCTCACTAGATACAAAAGAAAGTTATTTCTCCATCGAATTGTGACTGGTGATGAAAACTGGATCTATTTGTAGAATTCAAAGTGCAAAATGTCTTGAATTGATCCGGGATAATCATCGATATCGACTACAAGGCCAACTGGGTTCGGACGGAAGACAATGCTCTCTATTTGGTAGGATCAGAAGAGTGTGATTTAGTTTGAGCTGCTAAAACACGGTGAAACAGTAAATACTGAACGCTAACAAACGGAAACGAATGGAAACGTTGGAAGCACTTAATTGAGAAAGACTTGGCTTCGTCCGATCATCATTTATTTGCATCGATGCGGTACGGGCTTGCTGCGGGGAACTTCACCTCCTATGAAAATGGCCCGATAACGGTTTGCCTTTAATGAAGAACAGTTTTTTGGCGTGACGTCAACGCACTGCCAGAAAGATGGGAAAAATGCATAACTACTTCTACTTTTTACTAAAAAATTCCGGTTTCATATTTACACACCTGGTTAATATCGACAACAAAAAGAAATTTGTTTTATGAGTATAACCATACAGCCTTAAATTTCAGAAAACCAACAATGTCAAGCTTGTATAAAATATAAACTTTAATTTCTTTGAAGTTTTGTAAGTCTTTTTTATTGAAAAGCTCCCATGCAAGCTCCCACTTCTGGTACACCGATTTCCATCAAATTTCTCATGGACCTCCGAACTAATGGAAAATGTTTAAGGATAGTTTCAATCCTAATAGTAAATCTACCTGAACTGTAAAGATTGCGAATTTTGGTAAAATATATTTTTTTTATCAATACTCGCCATTTCCGGTATAATTTAAAAAATTATCTAAACTAATTTAGTTTGAATCTTAAATTGACATTTTGTTTTTATTAATTTTTTCGTTGATGCAGTATATGTACTGTTCAATATATTTGCAGATAAAGAAAAAGCTCCTATGTCGGCCAAAGTCATCAGTTCTTCTCAATTTATGAAAATAGATGGGTTATGCAATTTCTTCCTGAGCAATCTATCCGTATTCCGAGAGTATAATAATTAACATAGAAGAAAACAAGTATGTGTGTGCGAGTATATTAGCCATGGAACCAGCCTGGGAATTGAATGGACCAATCATGCTTTATCTAAAATTGAATTGAGTATACAACCTTAGAAATTAGGCGGTCAAATACCTCAACGAACGAGGTCAAATACCTCAAAGTTTTAACGAAAAATTTTGTTCTAAAAGAATAAAAAATCCTGTTAGTGATTTATGAGGAGATCTTGATGGTGCTTTATACAAAAAAGGCCAAGTGATCTATGGCCGACCCCTAGGATCGACCATTTGGCACTTTTGGTACAGTATATATACATCCATACATTTCCAGGAACCATTTCTATATAGGAGTCTTTTTATTTGTCTACAAGAATATTTTTCGTCCGATGTTTATGCCACAATCATTCAAAAAATGGCACTTCCAGATTTTTCCAGACACTTTCTTTATATTGGGGTCTTTTAATATTTAAACCAAAAGTTTTTATTAAAGGTTTATGCAACAATCGGTCTATGTAATGTATGTCATTTTTATCACCGACTGCTAGGATCGATTACTTAGTCCTTAAGTAGATAGCATAAAGTACAAAGACATTTCCAGAAATCACTGACTCTACAGGGGTTTTTTCATTTGTTTTAGAACAAAATTGTTAGTTTAAACTGTGTGCACCAATCGTTAAGCATATTACACATCCAGAAGTTTGCAGAAACCACTGCTCGTAGAGAAGTCTTCTATTTTTTTGAACAACATATTTCAATGCTTGTTATTTAGATGGCCAATGTCGTTGCAGAAATTTTTATCGGAGCAAAAAATTTGAAAATTATGTTGGGCGGGGACTTGTGAGCTTTGGAAATGACGGGTTGCAAATTCGAATCAATGGCTCAAATTTAAAGAGACTAGGTCACCAAATATCGAAAGAATTATTTGGGTAAGATTGGTGGGAGGTTTTGGTCACCCAGGTCATGGGTTGTAGAAACAAATGGATCGGAATAAGAAATTAGGGAAGTAATGATCAGAAAGAATTAATAATACCAAATAACGTAGAAAGAGTTTCAATTGTTATTAATCTTTTCGACAGATCAAAAACAATCCAGACGGGACACTCACAAGAAAATGTGAAGAGGTGAGTACACCACAGCAGAACAATAGGATATGATAAGACAAGATCTAAATAAGCACCAGTAAAATGAAGCGCATAGATTACAGAACGATACATGTTCCATTTTGGAGTTTTGTAATAAACACAGATTTAATATAGGAAAGGAGGATTGCCTTTGGCGATACAAAAAGAAGTTGATGGAATGATGAAAGGCATGCGAGCAACAGGAGTTATCTAGTCATCGCGCAGTCCGATAATGATGTGACGAAAAATGGTAGCATTTTTATCACAAATCGATGACCCATTAGACATGCATTTAATATCAACGAAAATGTATTCGGCAACACATCGGCAACGGATTATGGAAAATTTAATGTAATTCCACTTCGATCATGTAATCACTAAGCAACTATTGAACGATTATTGGAGCGTGTACTAAAAGAATTACCTTGAACAAAATGTTATGTATATTTAGATGACATTATGTTCAAAACTTTCAAAGAACACCTGAGAAAATTAGCTAGTCTTCGATTGCATACTATTCTTTCAAGGATTTCACCGTCGCACTGTATAGTCCTATCCGTCTCGGTCCATTACGTCTTGTCGGAGTCTTTCTCTGCTACGCACACCGGTTGGTTGATGTTGGAACACTTTATACTTACTATTAAAGGCCCAGTCATCTAACTCGATATCATCGAATCCGATGATATCGCTACCTTTGAAAAGCTGCTTTACATTGTGGTTGATACGAATGCTTTATTCGTTTTCTGCAATTTTAATTGCACCAATTTTTCCTGCAATATTAATTGCCGCCATTATGAAGCGTGTAATTATTAGTGGTATCAAGGATTTCACTCGCGGACCATCTAAGCCCTTGAAGGGCAAGTACGTCTAGTGTGCGTTTTCCGTGTACAATTTCCGAGTTTTTTTTTTAATGAATCGGATGTAGTACTCCGAGGCCTTTATGTAGGGTTCATAAATTAGTTGTTTTTATGAGAGTAGGTTGTTGGGAATGGGGGTTTTGCAATAGAAAAGTTGCCGCTTGATATAAGACAGACACCTACTACAGCCACCAATGTAATAGTATTGTAAAGATAATGTGTGTGTGTATGTAGAAAATTAAGAATATGGCGTCGACAATGTAGCGAATGTACACAACGTCGAAAATTATTATTTCTATTAGGAATTATCAAAATTTTGTTGTTTCTTTGTAATCCAATCCATTCCAAGATGGAGTTCATTCTTTCTTCACTTTGAAAAATTTGACCCAAAGCTTTTATATGGTAATGCAGCACGTTTGTGTTTATGTTACGGTTAAAGTGGGACATCTTGAAACGAAATCTAATAAATGTCAAAATATGACCGAAGGCTCACTTGATATTTTAAACAATATTTTTTACCTTTATCGGGGGGAAAGTCACCCGATTTCCCGTTGGGCTCCTTTTCAGAGATCTGCTTGTCATTTAATTCTAAGGCATTTATTTACCAAGACCTGTACAGCAACACTGATTTCACATACGAATTAAACATTCCTAGTTTGGTGTTCATGGGATAGGATAGATATGTTCCAGGCTTTGTGTAACATGTTGATTGTTGTTCTGGCTTTGTTGATTTGTTTATTTAGAATGTCATCTGTGCTATCCGTTCTCGCTAAAGTACAACCAACGTATACTATTTCATTTGTGTGTTAGGCTCATCGTCTGGTTTTCCTGATATTTATTTTGAGACCAACTTGTTTTGCTAGATCTTGGTAGGTGCAGTGGTGAATTTCAATCATTAGACTGCTCAATAAAGATGCGATTTGAGTTTATGTTATAATTTTAACTTGGTGTAACTTCGCTCTGGTTTGAAGCCAGCTTGTTCATATCTTAATTTCGGGTTGACTGTCGGTAAAATTCTATAGACGATGACCATTGCTAATATCTTTATGGTTATGTTGTAGAGGGATATATATCTTGCGAATTTATACATTCTCTTGGGTCACCTTTCTTGAGAATTGTTATGATTTGCACAAATAACATTATTTTTGATAGATGGTTTGTGTTCTTGGTTCTCGACTCGACTGTGCTGGTACCTATTTCGATATAGGTTTCTTAGGTTTGTTTCCAAGGTTCTACACTGAAAGCTGCTTCTTCAATGGTTTCGCAGGATGTGTCTCTTGTGCCCGGCATCTTTTAATCTGTCGGTATTTATTTTTTTCTGATTTGTTTTGATGCGTGTTACAACGAGTAAAATCAGTTGGTGATCACTGTAAATGTCTGCACCACTCATTGCTCTGACATATTGTAATGTCTTGAGAAATTTTTTGTTGGTGATTACGTGATCTATTTGGTTCATTATACTACACTTGAGGTGATGTCGATATGTGTATTTTAGTGAAGAAATTTACTCCCTTCTATGAATTATCTGATTTGTGACGTAAAGTCGATGAGTCGTTCTCTAAATCGTTCTATCGTTCTCTAAATACCTTCACATTTCTGTACGATTCACATTTCTGTCGAGTATTGGGTATTTGCCGGATTGCATTATTTATTATATTATTGGTTTCGGTAATCATTTTGAATACGGATCAATGAATTATTGGTCCATTGAATTGTAGCCAGCCCAGTGAAGCTATAAAAGCTTCTTAATATGGTATACTGGCTGGGGGAGAGGTGTTAATTCCGCTTCATTATTCACTTTTTTATTTATGTTCCCAAGCGGTTACCCAACCTTGTAAAATAATCAAACCAATGAAACCATCAAACCAATGATGAAACTGTTGTTGTTTTATCTATATCGGCCACTCGGCTTCAATTTCAAGAAATATAACTCAAGTGAAAAAGGACTAGGAAACGCAAACGTTGGTTAATAACCAATTGGTGTGAATTGAATTTCTGGAACAAATGTAATCCTGAGCTAACCTGAGCAAAATGGATATCGCTTATATTAAAAGACCCCACCTGTATTCTTGTACAAGACAAGATCATTATCGCTGCTAGTTTTGATCAAAATACAACCAATAAACAATCAAAAAAATTAATTTACGCTCTAAGTTTTGTAGTAACCTCAACTACGTTTATGACAGACGTCACATTTCGTACAGCGGAACCATAGCCGAATTTAGCCTCGTAAATCTCTAATGGTTGTGCTAATATGCATCGATTGACGAAGATTTTCAATCTCACCTATTTGGTTAATAAAAAATTAATTTTAACTGCCGAAATATATAGGAAAAACCCAATTTAAACTGGAAAACTAAAACATGTCGCCTTAAAGAGTAATAATCTACATTGTCTACGATTTGTCTACATATTCTACCGATTCTCGACATTTTATACACAAAAATCAATTGTCTACGCTATTTTTGACATCAACATGTAGACAATTCGGAAATACGCGTAGACGCACAACACTGCACACAATGTCTGTCTCACGGATCATTGGGAATTTCTACATTTTTACTAGCCCTACTACTAGAATTACTACATCTTCTACTAGCCCATAAGCTGGATACAGCCTACGTTTGCGTTTTGTACGTAATGTAAAAGTTTGGAATTCACATCCACGCCGAAATTTTTGAGAATCAGTTTTTAGGCAATTAGCATATTTTAAACGGCCGATAATGCTCCTTACCAAAGATTTTTACTCAGGTTCCAATAGTGCATTAAATAGCTAATTAAAACCTTCATTTTGCCTGTCTTAGAAATCAATTTTTTACCGACCAACCTTCACAGTGGTTAAAGCTTTGGCGTCCGGGTCGGGAGGTACCTGGTTCGAATCCCGATAGAGGCAGGATGCAAAAGGAATTTTGATTAACAGGTTACGATCTGTGATGATAAAGAACACAACTATGACCCCCTGTTGTGTCAGTGCAGCACTCATGGGCCGACCCATCTTTCATACCAGTACTATAGGCTGGCTTGGAGCAATGCAATGTGCAGATGGTTCTACGAAAATCGAACCTAGCCGCACATCCTCGATTTGGCTAGCAACGGCATAAAAGTAGGTCAGTTGGGAGTGCTTCGACGCCAGAATAGATTGCAAAGTAAGAAAAATTATTTTTTTGTCAAAATAGTTGTTGACAATGAGTAGTAGTAACGGCATTTTAATTTTTGGCATAGTATAGTAAAGCCCGTTCAGCTCGAAATTATTGAAAGCATTAATCCCATTTATCATCCTGTTTTAATCAAACAAATTGTTAGAAAATCGTTTCGATTAAGAAAAACTTTCCCTTCCCAGAGATTATACTGTTTATTTGAATATCCGTTACATTTATCCAAAAATCTATAAATAAACTGAAACCATTCATAATATTGAAATGAAAATATTGTTGAGTCTTCGGATGGATATATGCTCTATACACGGATGAAAAAAAAAATTCTTTATACTCGTACAATAACATATAACCGTTTATCAATTTTCTTTTTTACTTTTCCTTATCTGCCTGCCTGTACTGCTATTTATGCTTATTTCGCTTTATTTTTTGTTCGTTGAGCACAAAAAATATAAAATCCATCAAATCCCAATCAAAGAAGTTTTCGAAGAACGAGAAAAAAACGTATTCGTAATTCTTGGGAATGTTTTATGGGTTTATTGTTGGATGTTATTGCTTTTCCCGCTGGTTTTTTATGGTCTTTATTTGCTATAAAAGCCATAAAATACATACCATAAATATATAATTTTTTTTCGGTTGTTCGTTCATTCATTGTGAAGTAAAATATACACACAACATAAACGTATGCTTTAACCGAACAAAAATAGACGAAAATTTATATGTTTTTCATTACATAAATATTTTATGGATTTATCCAATATTGATTTGAAACTTTTATTGGGGAGCTTTGCGTACTAAACCTCGTGTCAATTTTCTTTATATTCAATCCAACTTTAAAATTTCCTCTTTCTGTCGCAGAAGTGATTGATAAAGTGTATTGATTAAAAGAAATCCAACATAGCTGTATCTAATGTTTTCAGTCTTAATTTAGTCACTTGTGTATGAGAAGAGGCCCATTGGCCAACTCCATTTTTAGGTTATTTACTGAAGTAGGCTTTGCACTGGTGTCCCTAATCCATTAAACAAATTTGTTTTGTTCGCCGCAATCGCTTTACTGCATGTGAATTGTCCAACATACCACGAAGGCTCTTCATTTGCGTGTTGATAAATACGCTGCCCATGAATTACTGCAAGTTTTTTATTATTCCTTCTTGAACCGTCTGGATATTTAGGTCCCTATAAACTAATGTACCACGTAGCACTTTGTTTTGAAAAGATTCTATTATTTTGGTGTTGGTTTTCTTTGTACAGCCCTGGGGCTGAATTCCGTAAGTCCATACATGCTTTAGCATCTGTTGATATAATAGCAATTTATTTTCGGCTGAAAATTTCGAATTTTTCCCGAGCAGCCAATACATTTTTCGATATTTTATATTAAATTCATCTTTTTTCTTTTTAACGTGCTCTTTCCAACTGAGCCTGAATTTAGATTAGTAAAATGACCTGCATGGATTTCGATTCACTGAGCCTGATACGCCGCATCTTTGTAGATTTAATAATTTTGTCACATGCTTCTTGAAGTTTTGTTCTCGATTCCTCGATAGTGTCTCCTATTGGGAGAACTGCGATATCATCAGAAAATGTTGAAACGGTAACATCGTTTAATTGAGGTAAATCTCCGGTGTAAAGCAGGTAAAGAATAGGTCTGAAAACACTACCCTGCGGGACTCCTGCCGAAATCTTTTTAGCTCGGAGTATTCTTCTCTTTGTAGTTTGTAGAGTAAATCTCTGTACCAGACCTCATCGAACTGCGCAAAACCTTTATCCTCTCTAATGTTTTCTCAATGACATCTGTAAGCCTATGAACCTGCTCAATATTTGAGTGTTCCTCTTTTCAATCTTTTGAGCAACATCCACTGAAACAATTTTGCTAGTGTTGGTAGAATTCAAATTCCAGTAAAATCTTCTATCATTCAGTGGCTTGCCGGGTTTCGGAATCATTATTACTTCTGCTACTTTCCACTGCATCGGTACATATTTTTTCCTGAGGAGCGCATTGATTATGTGCAGTAATTTACGGTTGCCTTTTTCAGGCAGCTCTTTTATCATTTGCCCTGTTGATTGTAACCAGGAGCCATCTTTGCTTTTATGATTTTAGTATCAGCTTTTAGTTCTTTCAATGTTGCAGGCCTGATATCTTCGAAGTCAGATGTTCTGGGCGTATCAGCAGTGTTTTTGTAACTGGTCTGCTGAGCAGAGCTTGAAATGTTTCTTAAACATGTTCAGCAAACAGGTCAGCTGTAGGTTTCGCGCTTCTAGCCCATTTCTCATCGTTTGTTTTGATTGGAAAATCTGCGTTTTTGGTCGTTTTAACCCTTTTGTTGCTTTCCAGAGAGAATAGTCAGTATCTTTAGTTGGAGCTAGAGAACAAAGGTATTTTCCAATTGTTTTATTATTCGCTGCTTTAATGAATGCCCTAAGCTTGATGCACAGGTTGTTTATGGTGGTTTTATCATGCGGCCCACGCGTAGTCTGCCACGGAGTTTTCTTTCCTGTATGATAATTTGGGGTGCATTCCAAACAAGCCTATCTAGTTCCTCTTCTATTTCATTTTCACTTTTGATTGGCGCTTTAAGTTCTATTTGTTTCTCTTAAAAAATTTCAACAACAAACGGCTGCTCAAATAATTTCCAATTTGTTTTGTTGTTTGTGAGCTGTGGTGAATTTGAGTTTTCTATTACATTTTTACTAATCGTCATAATACAGGAGAACGATCAGATATTAGAATTGCATCATTTTCTAAGAAGATGTTTAGCGTTCCGATATGCTTTTAGTGCCTTTAGTGATGTATAGAAATCTATATGGTCTGGGATTTTGTTAGGATCAGATGGCCAGTACGTTGGTTTCCCTCCTGAGTAAAATTCACAGTTTGAGAATTGGCCAGCTGCAAGTAATTTTTTACCTTTTGGAGGGGTTAATCTTGAACCCTATAGAAGGTATTTCTGGCATTAAAGTCACCTCCGAAAATGAAGTTACTTCCTAATTTCTGGAACAATATATTGCAGATATATTACAGGTCTTATGATAACCAAATTTAACCGTCACGGTGGTTACTTCCATGGATTATTTTTCTATTTTTAATTCTTCATGATGATCAATATTATCCCTAATAAATATTGCTGACCCTCCACTTGCCCGATCTGCTGGTTGTGTGGTATATGGTAACAAGTATATCTTCGGATTAATACATACGAGCTGCTGGTAAAATGTGTTCTATTTCTGCAAGGTGTTGTATTAATCCGTTTGCATTCCATATGGCTATTCTTAATGAGTAGTTTTGATGTCTGGTTTCTGCTCCGGAGTTATGAAATGAACTATGTATTGCCGGCATTATTTTTTTTAGCTATTTTCTAACTTGGTTTTTCCAGCAGATTGAGTCCAGATCCAGAATTAACATAGTTAGTTTATTCTGTGCCTCAAGGCTATTTAAAATTGTTTGGACAGTGTTTTTGAAATTTTCGATCCCGAGGTTCATTTAGTAATCGATCCTTGTTTAGATGATTAAGAGGAGGCTTGCGTCCCTCATTTTCTGAAGCTGCTTGGCAACTTCACTTCTTTGGTAGCTGGATGCTGCCCATTACAATTTATACATTTTACTGGTTCTTCTTTAGATAGTTTTCAAGTTTGTGTTGGATGCTTTCCAGCACATTTGATATACCTTGGTTCGCACGCGCAATATCCTTGCATATGGTTATAGCCTTGGCATTTTTTACATTGGACTATTATTGTACTGCCTCCTTTAACAGCTTCGAACTTTATTCGCATATTGTAAATTTTTTCTATTTGCTCGGATTTATCAAACGTTAGCATGAACAGGGGTTGTCCTCTTTTTGAAACGGATTCTAGTCGGTTCTCTCCGCTACGTCTACCTTTTTAAAATCCAAAAAAGGATTTAAAATCCTTTATTTTCTAGGTCCTCCATTATTGAATAACTTTCACAGGTTGGATGTATTACTATTACCATAATCTTGATGGGATGATCGTTTTTGTTTTCGTACTGATAATTTTCCACATTCAGCTTCATTGACAAGTTTCTGTACGAGTTTGGATGAAAGTGATAATCTTCCATACATTATCGTTCAGAGCAGTGATTTTGTACTCTTATTCTTATTCCGTAATAGTACTCATTACACTTTGAATTTCTGAATAGTTGGTTACTCCTAGCTCCTGGTGGGGCTTTTACCGTTAGCTGTGCTTCATTTTTTTGAGCTGATTGCCGATCGGGTGATTTTTGTACCTCTAATGAAAACTCTGCGTTTCTTAGTTTAGCTTTTTCCTTCTTCAACATCCAGTTAGTTTCCCTATCTAACTCTTCCTCGTCCGTTGAGTATATTCAGTCTCCTGCGACTTGTCTCTTTTAGGTTGTCCTTCGTTGTCCGATCCTTCTTTGTTTATGGTTTTGTTTTCCGTTTTTGAATTTGTTTTATCTGTTTTCAGGCAGATCAACTCGCGTTGAAAATTGGAGATTAGAAGCTCCATGTCTTCAATTTTATGTTTTAGTGCTTGATTTTATTTTTCTAGATTGACGTTGAAGATTTTGGTTTCAACACTGTTTCTGCTGCTGCTTTTGGCATACATTCTTGATGTATTTGATTGCTGTTGAAACGGATTCGCCGTTTCAAAATTGATTTCACTAACATGAAATATGTGGTTCCCCTCAGAACCTATGGAACCGCGTTCTGAAGAGTGTGGATTCGCCAATTTGAAAAATAGTGTATCACCTGAGGAAAATCCTTTGGTGTTTTGGTCCATTGCATTGTGTCTGATTGACTATTCGTTATATTGATCCACTAGTACGAAGGAATTGGTTACCACAACCGTTCGTATTACTATACATTGCCCAGGGTGCGCTCGTATCCGAGAATACTTCGTGGAGCCTGTCAATCATGTACACCCCATCTATTAGTAAACATAAGTTTGTTCAAACTGGAACTCAATTTAGTTACTTCAGCTACTTTAGTTCAATTTCATTATACAAATTTCATTTAAATCCAATTGAATAGAAATTTTCGTAATAAGGTTTGGTAATATCATCACACTTTTCCCAATTAAAGTATTTAACGAAAAGACCAAAATTAAAAGTTTTAACATCAACCTTAAATTTACACTATTAGAAATAAACTAGCTTGAGGCGGCCAATATGAAAATTGATTTTCCTTTTTTATAATCCTCCTCATCATTGCTCGCATATACACAACTATTGTGTTGTTAACGAAATGAAATGTTAATTTAAACCAAAACGTAAATGAATTTCGAAGGCTTGTTTCCGTGATTTAATAAATTTACAAAATACGTTTCCAAGGTAATTCTATAATTTTCGATTGTGTACGAAAGGCATCCATATGTGGTCATACTGTCACAAACTAATAAAACTCAAAAGGCAGGCATACAATATTTAAAAGCTTAAGACGTCTAGCTGTGTGACAGGACGTCGTTGAGTTTTCTATGTAGGAAATCTACCATCATTAATCACCTACGTGATATATTAACTTTTGGTTTGGATTGTGTTTGTTTTTTTCCAACAAAGCGTTTGTATACCTGTTGGATTATGTTTAGTTCATTTTCATTTTTGTATAGTTTTCAAACTGAAAATTGTTGTTATACTTTTATATTCGTGTTTGGCAGACAAAATTTATTTATTTTACGTTCTAATTTCGCCATTTGTGTAAAGATTGTGATTATATTAAACTAAGTGTTTAAATATCTACATGATGCTGCAAATTATTTCATTTACTAAAACTCGCACATTCACTAAAAATCAAAAATTGACGAAATTAGTTCAGCCATGGTTAACTAAAAATTTCACTTAAAAGATCTGCATTATCGATTATTCAATACAAGTTTGAGGAAAGTTGTCCCATACGTTACATTAATATTGCCAGGGGATGTGAATTGGTACAAGTTATCAAATCTTAAGCTTGTTTTAGCTAATTAACGTCCCCTTGTAGCAGTCAATCTTGAACCCCAAAACGCATGTTTGGCATTAAAGTCACCGGCGACAATAAAACGTTGATCCAGAGTTGCAAAAAATTTTTTCTATAGATATCTGCCGGAATGTTATTATTTTAGGAGAATATATTGAAGCCATAACTAAACTTTCTTTATCGAGGGCAACACACACAGATGTTGTTTGTCATAGACTTCGCAACCATTTATTCTGAAATTCTGTTTATCGGTTAAATGGGTTTCAGAAACTAGCATAAGATCTATTTTATGTTTAGCTAGGAAATGTTGTAATCCGAGTTTGTGTTGGCTTATGCTTCTTGCGTTCCAGTGGCATATCTTCAGATAATTTATCGGAGACATTCTAGTTCCTGGATAATTTTTTAATATTGTAGCATTTCTTGTAAAAAAATTAAAAAAAATTAAATCCTCAAAGTGCGAAATTATCACTCAAGCTTTCTGTTAAATTTTTCTTATTAGATTTTGGTTTAGCAGTGTAACACACATACATACAGAAAGCCATGGAATACTTCATATCCTTGTATACTATGTTATAGGTTCAAAAACAGCTTTTTAACCTGCCCTCGAAACCGTTACAAGAAAAAATTAAAACAAAAATTTGCTCCTGACGAAATAGTACATTGTCCCGTAATTAGCCAATATTTTTGAAAATTTTTTCATGTCGAGCTTTTTCGATTTTTTTTGTTAATCAGTATATATGCTTCTAGTGAGGTATGACAAACTCGGTTTTGACAAAACTCACGTAATCACAGAAATAATTTTTTTTAATATTTTCTCTAAAACGTCTTGCATGCCGATGTTGCTCCGTGCTTGGACTTTACTGGACGCGAGAGCGTTTATCACACACCAATTACGATAAGTATTTTTTGTGCTAAATGGCCGACTACGCAACCTTGAATGAATTTCTCGGCACTGCCGATTGGGACTTTTTACAGCGCAACAAGTTTCGTTCGCTTTAAAGGCTATACGTCGTAGAATACTATCCCGATTTCGTTAACACCCGCAATGAATTTAAGACCCTTAATTGATTACTTTTCAATAATTACGTAGTGCAAATCGAGCAAGTTTGGACTTCAAATTTTAAAAAAATTTGGTATTTCATTAACAGCAAGAAAATGGTATCTGGTTTTCCGTCGAACATATCTTAACAGACCTCCATCGCCAGTCAGCCATCCGACATTTGCAATTTGATTGCCAAATTCTTTGTATCGGTGTACAAGCCACTTCGGTCAACAGACACCGGGTCTCCTACTACTTCCACCTCCATTGGACTCGATCATTTAATACTTACCGAACAGGAGGTTCCGGATCAACTGCTCCTTCACGACGTTAGCAAAGGAGCGGGTTATGTCGGTCTTCCACCGATCCTATTTAAACGTTGTGCCGTAAGTCTGGCCTCTGCAGTGGTATTTTTCGAGATCCCTGGTAGAAGTGAGGTAAATAATTATCTTGGGATCGCCATTCTCGCTGTCTTACTCAAACTGTTTGAGTTCATGGTTCACAGAGTATTGCACTTCCATACCGAGAGACTTATTTCCCCTTCTCAACATGAATTTTGTCCCGGTAGGTCTACCGTGTCTAACTTGTCCTCATTTTGTGGTCATCTATTTGATAGTGTAAACTCCAAGCAGCAGCTTGACATTGTCTACACAGACTTCGAAAAAGGCTTTTGATGTGATTGATCACTTCATTCTTGTTAGCAAGTTGGAGAGTCTCGACTGTGATTTCATTCCCATCGACTGGTTGCGTTCTTATTTCGCATATCGTTGGCAATCTGTTAGGATTCTGGATTCTTTCTCCCCATTATTTCGGGCGCCATCCGGCGTGCCTCAAGGTAGCCATATCGGCCCACTGTTATTTTCATTATTTATTAACGACGTTGTAAAATGTTTTAAGCTTGCCAACTGCTTCGTCTTCGCAGATGACATGAAGATTTTCGACCAGGTCTCTAGCGTGTTAGACTGCCAAATGTTACAAGACGACTTACACCGCTTTTGCAGCTGGTCAATTAACAATTTACTGGATCGGGTTGAGTTCATTTCGGATCTTGGTGTGATCTTTGGATCTGGCGCTACATTTACCAGTCATGTTAACGCTATTATTTCAAAGTCGTACATCATGCTTGGCTTCATTAAACGAAACTGCAAGGACTGTAGTGACCCGTTAACTTTGACATCATATATCAGAATCGATGTAATCTTTTGAAACTGCAACTTCTAGGCAATCGCTGCGACGTAGCGATGACGATTGTATCGACGCTGTGACGATTGTATCGAGTTACTAGTACGTATTAACTTGTACGCTCCCGAACGTCGAATGTGTCAACGCGATGGAGCTTTATTCATCGACCGAGCGGTAACAAGCTACGGTCTTTCTGATCCAATTCCGAGGGTATCGCGGGTGTTCAACAAGGTCTACGGAGCTTTCGACTATCACTTGTCGAGAAATTCATTCAAGAAAGCTTTATAAAACCTTTTTTAGTTGAGCTCATGCGTCGATTGTTATCACTGTAGGCATAATTTATAAATAAATAAATAATTAGTATTCGTGTTCTCATATATTTGGTAACTTGGGACCAACCACTTGCACTCTAACCCTAATTTTCCGAAATGATTCAAATAAATTATGTACCTCATGACAACAATCCGTTTCAAAATCTACTTAATATCATATAATTTTATCTCTATGTACAGTAAAATAAGAAAATCGTTTGTGAACCAATAAAATATTCGGTACGCCGACAAAACGGGACACAGTGGTTAAAGCTTTGGCCTTCGGCTAGGAAGGTACTGAGTTCGAAACCCGATAGAAACTGATGCGAAAGGGAATTTTAATTGACAGATTACGATCTGTGATGAAAAGGAACTCATCTATGGCCCGACCCATCTTCCATGCCAGTACTTACTATAAGCTGCATGGCTCTATGTAATGTGTAGATGGTTGTACGAAAATCGGATCTATAGCCGTACGTCCTCGAATAGGCTGACAATGGCGTAAAGTAAGGACAGGTAAAGCGAACCGCGAAAGAGTTGGGAGAGCCTTGGCTCAGAGCAGATTGCAATGATAAAATAATATTAATACGATAAGGGGGTTTACGATTAAGTGCTTTACGACTAAGTCAAAAAAATAGTTTTGGAATAATCTGTGTGTGCTTTCGTATGTGCGAGAGCAGACTAAATGTCTGTTGGTGTTCTACAGCCCAGGCGATTGACTGTTCGAGTTAAAACTTCATACTTAAGCCTTTTTCATATATTGGAAGATCCTAGTAATTTTTGCCTGAAATCCATCGGAAGTAGCAGCTTCCATTGGAGCTTTTTCGTTTGTTTTTCCAAATATTTTAAAAAGTATTTCATTTTCAAGAAAAAAATTTATGATCTACAAGATTTAAATTTACATTTACAACGATACTATTCCACAATAGTTTTAAAATTTAAAATAAAATGACGATTTTTGCCTAAAAAAATATTTTCCAGCAAATATTGGGCCGGTACTACACAGACAAATTGATTGACCGGGACTAAAATTCATACTAAAATTTTTTAATTCGAGTAAATTTTCGGTTCGACTAAAGGTTGCAGTAAATTTTGTTCAATATCGGACTCTCGTAAGTGGCAACAAAACATCTTAAACTAAATTTTAAAACATATCGGTTCAAATCAGATTTCCGAAATTTAGCAGTAATGGCGGTTTTTGACACAAAATTATTTATACTTTATTTCACAGATTTAGGAGATTTAGTAGTTTTGGTGCATTTGCACGTGCAGTCTAAATTTCTGTTGGCGCTCTACAGCCCAGATGGATTGCCTGATTGGCATGAAAGCTTTTTCCATATTTTGGGGAGAGGCTTTTTCTATTTTTACAACGAAGATTAATTTTTTTAACAAATATTGACTTGGTTTGTTTTCTGAAATATAGAAGAAGCAAGAATAATGTTTTTGATTATACAAGACATTTTTATCACAAATCCGGCAGTTTAAATTTTTTGCTTTATAAATTAAGTGTGGTGTATTCAAGATCTATGACAAATATATGTCGTTAAGGAAAGTCGGGTGCTGGCCACAACAATTTCAATTTTCGACTTTTCTATAAGTATAATAATAAATTATTTATTTATTCAATTCCAATAAAATCATAATAAGGATGTCGCACACTTCTCGTACATCATGCAATATACGTATTGATAAAGTTAAAATTGGCAACACAAATGTTAGCTTAAACAACAAAAATAAATTGTCAATTGGTTTATTTGTGTTGAAATGTCAATTAAATTTTAATTAAAATTGACAGATTCGAATTTGTCGAAAGGCCCAAAAAAATAGAAGTATTTTTTTAATGTCACTCAATTATTTTTGCATTGAATGTATCGAAAAGTGTTTATTTTATTTATTAACAAAAATGCGGGGGGTGGCTTTATATCGGTTCAAAAATTTATTGGGATTGGTATTGGTATCGATAACTTGGCCGACAATCTCTCTACTGTTTATCTTGTCTCGCATTTTAATAAACTTCCTTTACGTCACCTTAATCCAAATTTACCTTTAGTGATATAAGATCATCTGTTCCCATTGTTAAAAAATCATAGTCACGGATAAAAGATGTAACAACAAATGAGAATTTATTGTTGTAATGCCATAACAGTGATTTACAATTTTTTACTTACTGGGTGAAAAGCTGTTTTTCCTAAAAACTTTACATTTTATAGTTTGTGTTATTCCTTCTGCATATAACAATACATTTATATTAAATTACTAATGTTGTTTATTTAGTTTTATGTATATGTTGCCAGCTAATTGAATTTCAACATTTTTTTTTGTAAAAGCTGTTAATAACGTTGATTTTATAAACTCGTAACAAGTGCATGGCATAGTGAGTATAACACGGTAATATTATTTTGCACGGTAGATAAACTTTTTTGTTTTTATTTTTTATTTTTTATGGCAAGCTGAATGTTAAAAAAAATATTTTTACCTTAATCGTGTAATTTAATAAAATAAAATTTAAAAAAGTCGGTAAATTGATTATATTGTATTTAAGTGAATTGGAAAACTAATCTATTAAGGGTAATAATATCAGGTACAATAAACAACGAGTGCGCAACAAATTATTCTCAAGATCATAAGAAAAGCAAAATTATTTTTTTTGTGTAATTTTAAATTGAAAAACTTTCACTAAATCACGTATATTTCGTATATCAGCAACATTATATGTGCGAGGCAAGGTGGATAGCAATGCCAAAATATTTTCTAATGAAATGGAAATAGGATAAAGCTTTTTTCGTGTTACGTTTTTATTTATTTTTTTTCGTTTCGAAATTGAAAAAGTTTAATTCTCTTGAAATCATTTTTTTAATGTTGTTTCCTTTAATTCTAGGCTTTTGGCGTATAAAATATTTATTTGCCATGAAATTAATCTAATGGTTAACAAAAAAAATGTTACAAGCGCAAAGTGCCTATAAATCTCAATTGGTGGGATTTTGATATAAACCATATCATGAACCTCCCATTAAACATTAAGCGCAATCACATAGACATATTTATGTTTATTATGTAATTGTTTTGTTGAATATTAATTTAAAATTAAGTTATTTTTGGCGATAATATTTATTTTAGGTAAAAGAACGTGTATTGGCTAAAACTATCATAAAATAATTTTAATCCTACAAAACAAAATAATTCTACAAATAACCAACAGACGACACCTTCAAATCCACAAACGCAAGGATCGAAAATAGAATTGCTCGAATACTCGAAACTGCAATATTAATATTGGGGTAAATACTCGATAGGCTAGGAAGCAAGCAATTTGCTAGCCAAATTTCTGACTACTCAATTACTTTTACCAAGGACATTTTAATTTTAATTTATATTTATTATAAAACCTTAGTTCAATGTTTCCGATTGCACAGTAAAACAACACAAACAATTTTACAGCAGCAAATTTTACTTGCAATCGGAAAAATAAACAAAAATTTTATGAACAATTTAATTAGAAATTCAAATTTCTTTAGTAAAATTAATTGAGTAATCAGAGTTTCGGCAAGTAAATTGCTTGCCCGCTACCCAATTGAGTATCTACCTCATGGTCATGCAGGAACAATAGCCGATCTCCAAACATAAATGTACAATTTGCGACATACAATAAGAATTTGGAGCATTACAATCACGATCTCGCTCACGTACTCGCAACGGTTCCTGATTACGCGATGATTCTCGATCCCGCAACAGTTCCCGATACCGCAGCATCGATGTACCAGGAATATACTGGTGCCACAAAAAACATTCAAAATCCTAGGTAGTGTAGTCCTCCGTGCAAATATGATTTGTCGACTTTGAAACACACTCGGACCAGACAAAAAACGACTAAATCGTACGCTCGCGTCGACAACTAACGAACTTCAACTAATGGCAACCCGGCTTTTGTCATACGACAAAATAAACAATTTGAATTTTTTAAATGACATGAGCGCTGATCTTTCGGTGCAACTCCTCAATCGTTTCAATACGCCGACAGTTTTGGAATTTGAAATCTAACAATCTAGTTTTATTAGCCGCCAGTGGCTCGAAAATCAATACTGGGATAACTGTTCCAACGACCCGAAATCTAGTGAAGTTTATCCAAACTGCTCCAAAAAACACAAGAACAATAAACTTATTGTAATAGTATTGGTGTAAGTAAACATTCAGGTGAATTTATATTTAGTAATTCAGTGGAGATGTTATTTTAAAATTGGCCTTAGGTACATCCCAAAATCATTCTAAGTATTTTCTAAGCATTTAGCATGAGCTTCAGTGCACTTCAGTAAAAAAATCCTATTTTTAAATCTCATGGAACACCCTGTCAGAACTATTAGAATTTTTAGAATTACTAAGAGCTCATGGGCTATTTTTTGTTTTAGTAGTATACCAGTATCACTGAAGCTCATGCTAAATGCTTAGCAAATACCTAGAATGACTTTGGAATGTACCTATAAGGCCCATTAAAAACTCACGTTTTTTTAATCTCATGGAACACCCTGTCAGACCCATTATTAAGTCTTATAATCTACTACGCGTTTGAAGTTAAACCTAACTTAATCCTAACCAACAAAACTAAACGAAAATTTATATGTATTGGTTAAAGAGTAAAACAAGAATGTCATTTAGGAGAAATAATGAGTTTGTGAAATTATTCCAATTTCAATTTATTACGTTAAACATTTATTAGGGTGGGATATAAGAATTTAGAATTTTCTTAAGAAATTGAGTATCTCAAGACCTAATATGTTTACCAAGAAAGTTATTATGTTTTTCTGATAGATCTAGATTAAGACCAAGTTATTTTAAGTCATTCGAAAAGCTAATAGTTTTTGCGCGATTAAATTAATTTTGTGCTTGGTTTTCGAAAATCGTATTGTGAATGGTATGATAAAAGGTCGTATAGACCAATTTGTGAATGAGGGTAATTTGTTGCCGGAAACCACGTTTGGGTTCCGTCGCAACCACTCTGCTAATGAATGTGTAGAAAAGTTTGTGTGGGAAGTGCGAAAGGAAAAAAGCAAGTTATGGCGGTAATTTTGATATAGAAAGGGTGGTGGTTCCGGGGAAACTTTATCAGATCCTTATGGGTCTGGGGTTTCCTTGAAAAATTTATAATGGGTGTATAAGTTCATGAATGAAAAAAAAATACTTTTGTGTGGTAGAGGGTATAGGTTTTTGGTGAGCGCTGAATATAGGCCTCCCCCAAGGCAGTAAAATTTCACCGACTCTCTTAAACCATGACATTGCTCTGTTGGGCAAGTGGAGGACCATCAAGGAGGCCTTAAGTCGGGCTCAAGAATGTGTGAATCAGGCAACAGAATGTTTTACGGAAATGAATTTGCATGTCAAATGAATTTGAGAAAATGTTGTTGTATGACGTTTCGAACGAATCGTATGGTTGACGTGCAAGTGTATAATGAGCAAATTGATGTTAAAATTTTAATAGGTATTTGAGAATCTGGATTGATAAGCGCTTGGGTTTTAAAATGCATATGGAAAAATTAGCCGTTAAATGCAAGAGTAGATTGAATGTAATCAAAAGGGTGAGTAAACCGAAATGGAGAGCTCATCCTGGTGTGACTGATATGTTTCCAAAGGCGCTAGTGTCATCAAAAATTGCGTATGGACTGATATGGTGATGGATCCAAAGTCGGTTTTAAAAAGTTGATGAATGTTGAGAATAACTGTGCCAGGGTTTTGCCAGGGTAGATTCAACCCGAATACATACTTTGTGGTCTGAATTGGGTGATTCACACCTCTTAATTATAAGAGGGAGTGGATCACCGTGCGAGAGACGGCGCGGATGTTGACTAAGGAAAAGAGACACAAAGATCACGGGGGATTTTGGAGAGTATTAATGTATTTTACAAAATTCGACTGTAAATCCAACGTGCCCTTCGAACAATCTAATTGTGTGTTTAAAGTTTGGTGATACAACAAAAGCGATGATGAATGAGTTGTCGGTAAAGAGTGAGTTTTTAAAAATGCGAATGAATTGTTTTGACATGTGGAAGTGTATACAGATGCTAGTGTGAATGATAATCGAGTGAATGCCAGCATCTGTATAATGAATGCAGAGTTGATTGGAATTATGGAAGGGATTAAGTTGGCAATGACACAAGGGAGGAGGAGAATAGTATTATTCTGCGACTACTGGGATGGGCAGGAGTTAATTAGTAGGGGTGGGGGAACTCATGGTAATGTGTATGTGAAAACGTTGTGTGAGTACCTTCAATCGTATGGGAGTGATGTCATTCTTCAATGAATACCTTCACACCTACAGATTGAGGGTAATGAAAAAGCCGATATACTTGCAAAGTGGGGTTCTTTGGTTGAGGAGGTAGGTAGGTTTTTTTTCGGTTTCAGTGGTTGCTTACTGCACACTTAGGCCAATTGTTAGGCCCATTGTGATACCACTCATTCACTCCACATCATTAACCCACCTACTTCACCTACTCACACAACTACAGTATACCACCTGCACATTGCAAGCTCCATGTCAACCTGTACATTGACATGGAAGGTGGGTCGGCGCGTGACACGGAATTCTGCACTCCATCAGAGAGTCTTAGTTGTATTTATTAGCATCACTGATCGTAATCGATGATGAAAATTCGATTTGAATCTAGCCTCTGATGGGATTCGAACCCAGCACCTCCCTGTCCAAGTGCCGAAGCTTTAACCACTGCACCACTTGTCCGGTAAATTGAGGAGGTAAATGAATATGAATTCATGGATGCAAGAGATGTACTTCGCATGTTTTAGGTGAATCTGTGGTGAAAATGGGAGAGAGAGTTTCTTGAAAAATGTCAGGTAAAAGGTAAGAAGTACTTTGAGTTGGTTAGTTTTCCGTTGAGTAAGCATTTCTTTAAGGTACTCAAGGGAGATATTAGAATGACAAGAACAGTGGAACGAGTGAGATTAAATCATGGAAATTGGAAAGAATGCTTGAAGAAACGCAATTTGATTGAGTGTGAATTATGTGACAGCTGCTTGGTTGTGGAGGACATCGAACATTTGATTTTAAAATGCTCTGCATTTAATCAGAGCAGACAAATGTTCGATGTTCTCTTGAGTGCAAGGCGTTTGCTAGAATTATTACGAATGGGAATGAACGTGTATAAGAATGTGTATGATTTTATTAGAATGAATCAGATAGAAGTATGAAAGGGGATCGATGAGTGAAAGGTGAATGATTGAAAAATTAAAAACGAAAAAAAATTGTAAAAAGTTGTAATTTAAAAATGGGTCAAATGGCACCAAATTTTGAGCTAGAGCCAAATAAATAAATTAAAAAAAGCAAATTAGTTATAGGTCGTCAATTTATATGATTTGTAATAATGTAGCTGAAAACCATCCGACAATCACATATATTCATTTCTGTGCGGAAACTATCTTGGGAAATTGCACATTAATTTTTTGGCCACAGATGTTATTTAAACAATTTTTTATAATATAGAAAATACACGCACATTCATCGTACATTTATGTGCACATCACAGAAAGCAAGAGTGATTGGCTCACTAGAGAGGTTAAATATAAAACAAACATTTCCGAAAACACAAAAATTATGCTGTACGAATTTTAATATCAGCTTTATCTACATGACACTGAAAATTAGCTTTGTATGAAACAAGCATCGTAAACCACTTCTCGCACCACGAACAGGGAATTGATTTGTATAATGTTGGCAAATCACGATAAAATATTAATTTTTCATTTGAATACGAATTAATCTTGAAGACAATTCGTTGTGTTCTATGTAGCTATATACAGTGTGTATACACCATAATTACGATTAAAATTTCATGCACGTATCTTTATCGTACATTTTCTACAGCTTTTCTTCCTATATGACTCATGTATGTATGAGTGTGTTTTGATAAGGCTGATGAATAAAAAATCTGATTGTAGAACAATATAACAATAACAAGACAAACATTAAGAATGGAAAATATTTAATTTCGAATCCAATTTTCTTATCTTTCCACATATCGTTTCTCATACTGACGTGTATGTGTGTTGTGTACTGATAGATTTTAAGCACAATTTACACTTTGCAAGTATTTTGTGTACGTGACAATGTTGAGCTTTTACTAGATAGAAGATTAAACACATCATATGTAACTTACAAGAATAATTACAAATCTATAAACAAGGTACTACGAATTTTATTTATTGGTATGCTTTAAGAAATCTGGCAAATTCGTTTAATCAACCTAAGCATTACACACAATAGAAATATTATTGTTACAATACATCTTGTGTGTAGTACACAGTTTCCCATTGATGTTAATCTTACAAAAATAAGGAAAACACTTAAATCAAAAAACGAATATTTTTATCGCGTTGCTAATTAACCCCCTAGTTTTATAAAACATAAAATGTCTCTCTCACCTTTATAGCATAACTAATAAATTTCCACGCGAACAAAGCGATAGGTAAATCTATTTAGAAAAGTTCAAAATTTTTGAGGGTTGAACACGTTATTTTATTTGCTAAATTATTAAATTTTCAATTTCAACACATAAAAGATAAATTAATTTAATTAATTACTAATATTATATTAATATATTCTGAAATTATTGTTAGATTGCTGTTTGTATAAAAATAATTTAATTGTTTGAAAAAAATGTAGAAAGCTTTCTAGAAAGTATAATAGAAAGCTTTATATTTGATACTTGTCAAAATTGGCAATATCTTGGTGTAATCACTGGAGGTTCGAGTTTTAACCAATCTTCGCTAATGCCATCCACAAAACCTTATTAGTTTCATATGCCGATATAATATGTATGTAACTTATTGTTTAGAGTGTCATGTCTGGAGCAATCCATGTGACCACACTGGAACACCACATCGTGTTTCCAAACTCCCAACATCAAATTTGACCTGGAAAAATGTACAGAGATAACCATCGAGGAACCGATTCAAATGAGACTTTTTTCACACATAACACTTTTAACATTAAGTTTTTACAAATTTTTAAAGTTTTGTTCGTGCATTTCCATCCACTCAATCTCTTCAGTTTCTCTACCCCAATTTCCTCGAACTTCCAAAATTAAACTTGACCTAGAGGTTTTTTCAGCGTTATCTATCGTTGAACCGATTCAAATGTGAGCTTTTGCAGATAAAACACTTTTAACGTTAAGTTTTAACAAATTTTTGAAGTTTGTCTATTTAACTAACCCCAATTTTTCCAAATTTCGAACATGAAACAAGACCTGGAAAATTATCCAGCGATAGCTAGCAACGAAAGTTTAAGTTTCTAAAAATTTTTGAAGTTTGAATTTTTACTTAACTCCCCACAGCTTTTCCTAGCTGCCAAAATGAAAAATGAGACCTTTTACGTAAATAACAATTTTAACTTTAAGTTTTTACAAAATTTTGAAGATTGCACGTGTATTTCATTCCCCCAATTTTCCCAAACTCCCGATAAGACATTTGACCTGGTAAATTATCTAGCGAAAGCTGAAGTTGAAAACAAACATATTAAAATCGCTTCTGTTCTAAACACTTTGATCGTTCGTTCAAATTTTTGAAGTTTTTACGTTTATTTCACTCCCCCAAATTTTCCCAAACTCGCAACATGAAACTTGATCTGGAAAATTTTCGAGCATTAACCATTGACACTCCGTTTCAAATGAGACCTTTTTCAGACACATTATATACTTTAAACGCTAAGTTTGCACAAATTTCACTCCTACAATTTTACAAGATCTGCCAACATCAAACTTGACCTGGAAAAATTTACAGCGATAACCATCGAGGAACCGATTCGAATGAGACTTTTTTCACACATAACACTTTTAACATTAAGTTTATACAAATTTTTAAAGTTTTGTTCGTGCATTTCAATCCACTCAATCTACCTCCACAGACATGACACTTTTAACGTTAAGTTTTCAGAAAATTTTGAAGTTTGCACGGATTTATCTACCTCAATTTCCCCGAACTCCCAAAATGAAACTTGACTTGGAGAATTTTTCAGCGTTAGCCATCGTTGAACCGATTCAAATGAAAGCTTTTCCAGATAAAACACTTTAAACGTTAAGTTTCAAAAATTTTTGGAGTTTGAATTTTTATTTCACTCCCCACAGCATTTCCTAGGTGCCAAATTGAAAATGAGACCTTTTTCATACATAACAATTTTAACGTTAAGTTTATACAAAATTTTGAAGTTTGCTCGTGTATTTCACTCCCCAATTTTTCCAAACTCCCGATAAGACATTTGACCTGGTAAATTATCCAGCGAAAGCCATCAGCAAACATATTTAAATGGGTTCTTTAATAGACACTTTAATCGTTCGTTCAAATTTAGAAGTTTTTACGTTTATTTCACTCCCCCAAATTTTCCCAATCTCGCAACAAGAAACTTGATCTGGAAAATTTTTCTTCCCTTAAACGCTAAGTTTGCACATATTTTTGAAAATAGCACACGTATTTCACGCTTGCAATTATACAAAACTGCCAACATCAAACTTGACCTGGAAAATTTTCCAACGATGGCCATCAAAGAACCGATTCAAATGAGACTTTTTCCTGCTATTACATTCTAAATGTTAAGTTTATATAAATTTTTGTAGTTTTTATGTGTATTTCACTTCCGCACTTTTCTCGAGATCACAACATTAAACTTGAACTGAACAATTTTATATAATTCTCTCGAACAGTGCGCCAATGTGGTACTGTTGTATTATTCCTCGAATTTTCCGTGCAGGTTCTAGAACTGCTGCACATTGATTAAATGTTTTACACTACTCTACTACCGACTGTTTATATCCGGACCAATAAAATCGTTAAGGAATATTTGTGAGTGTTTTATTAAATCCGAGGTGGTCTCCACTTACAAGTATTTGAATAATTTTATTTTTCGGCACCACTCTGTCCCATATTCGTTTTAAAATTTTCCCAAATGACCTTCACTAAATGTCTCTAATCCTACATTTCACTTCATTAGGTCGACCATCCGCTGATTTATAACAAAATATTATTGGTAAATCCGCATCTAGTATAAATTCTCCTTCTGGATTGATTCATCCGCCAAGGCCTCATCGAGTAGCACTTTCATAAGCCTTACATCAATTAAATCCTCCTTTCAGTCTATTCGCAACTGTAATAATTAGTCAACATTTTCATGTGTGCTTCGATTTTGATGCTCGATATCAACTCGTACATTTGTAGACGTTTAATCCGGTGTGCCAGCTGTTGCTGAGGATTTTTAAATTGTGGTAACCATCATAACGCCTGTAACGCTATACTAATTGTTCGTAAATGGCGTTTCTACCCATAAGCGTATTTATGAAAATGATTCAGGTATTTCACTTTAGCCAATAATTATTTTCGCGTCACACAATAGTTATGCTCCGGGTTTCCGTCCATTGAACGGAACGACGGCTGCTTTTCCTCGTTAATTCGTGTAATCATTTGCAACATTGGTGAATCCTTTCACAAATTGTCTATAATAAGTACAAAATCCAAGAAAGCTTTTGAAGAGTGAACATTTTATTATCCTTGAATGGATTGTATTCGTTTGAGACTTTAGCTAGGTTTCTTACGCGATCTTCGAAAGTTTTTCCATGACAGTAATATCATCTAAATATACAAGACTCGTTCTCAAATGCAATCCTTTAGTATGCGCTACATTAATCGTCACATTACATAGTCTAAATTGCATTGCAGTGAGCTCCACAGACTGCTCGTTGACTTGATAACTTCTGCCGTTGGAAGGAAGTTAATCACCTCATTCACATTTTCTTATTTTGTCAAAGGCAACCTTGTAAGTGATTGGCGAATCAGTGTCTCTGTTCCGGTGTCAATTCTGTGTTTCACCATAATGGTTCTTCGATTGTTCTCTGGTGTATTACAGAAAAAGATTTCAATAGCTCCAGTAATCGCTGCACTATCATTTGCTTCGTCAACCCACAAATTGGGTGGCTCAGAACTTTCTTCCAATCTTCTCCAAATAATTGTTTCGGAATTTGATGACAAGTTTCCTCTTTTTCTTGTTGATCAAATTTTTGGTTTTATTTGTTGTGTCAAAAGACTTATAGCGACCATTTTTACCGCCATATCGAAGGCCCCAGGTGGCGCGGAAACTGCCTCCACCATCTCCCGTTTCATTTAGTTTTTCCTCTATCACCTCTTCGAGCTTATAACTATCCGGATTTAATCCGTGCTTCTCTACAGCTTGACGTAGTCGCAATATTATTACATTATTGGAGTTATAACTCCATAACCGTTAAATCCTATACACTTATCTTCTAATATTCACAATCCCACCTCTTGGAAAATTCCCGCCCGAAAATACCAAAAATAATATCTCACACACTTACACCACTGTCGTAATACTTGTCTCACTGGAATAATCTCGAAATAATTTTCCCAAAATCCACTAACACTAAAACATCACAACAAATAATTTTCACAATTATTTACTATTCCACTATTAACACAATTTACAATTTTAATTACACCACTAGTTCCACTAAAGGCCACATATTATTCGCGCTACTCACTTGCGCTTTAAATTTTTCGCGTACTGAATCTCCCAAATGACTACTGTGTTCTGATTGCACTTAGATCTTTCGTGGACTTTCGATTTTGTTCCACACTAATTTTGATAAAACCTGCAATACTACAAAACTGTTATAACACTATCTCTAATGCTACTACTTAAACCTAGATGTCACTAATCTCACAAATTTTTTTATTAATTTTCTAAAATTTTTAATGAGCATCTTTCGTTGGACAAATGTCTGTTATTTTTATTTTTGGTAAATTTACTTGTGATTAAGAAAAATCGTAGTCAGCCGTAGAAATAAAATCACAAGTCGTTGGTGACACTTGTCATTGGTTCAGTCTGTGGAATTCAAAATTTACTCAGTATATTATATGGTACATCGATCCGGATCCCCAGTCGAATAAATTTACATTGAAGCGGCCGGTTTCCGGTAGATATTTTCTTTGATACATTTAGTCAAAATCCTTTTTGCAAATCATTATAGCCGGAGTAAACGTTAATTCCCTGCTAACTGAATATTAAGAGGATCAAAGCGTATAAGGTGTGTGAAAATGTATAACAAGTGAACTTGAAGATCGGGAAGCAAGGTAGAAAGCATTAAAGAGCATGCTCAATTCAATTGTAGTGCAAATGGCGAACCAATATAATTATGTGCTCGCTCCGGCTGATAAACTGGATATCGATGGTTTTCAATCAAAGTTAGCACTCATTTTCGAGATTGACCCTGGTCACGGTAGCAATATGATCGATTTTCCCGAACAATGTTATATGTAGTGGAATCGCGGTTAAATAAATAAAAACGAGAATACAAGGTGCTGAATCCAAAGAAAACACAGAGCGCAACCAATACCGCAGTTGAAATTCAATGACAATATACAGAATGGCTATCGCTTTACGATTTGTATGTAAAAGCCATACACGAAAATGAAAATTTGTCACCGGCGCAAAAATTGCATTATCTAAAGATTTTCATAAAGGATGTCAACATACTAAAGCTCCTCTCAAAAATTAATTTTAAGGCATTCCGAAAATTATGAGAAATTAATGTTGGGAAGATGCTAGCATTGAGGTTTGAAAGCATTAGGAAAAGACGCCGAATCGTGAAATAATTGGTTACTGTATATTGTAATGGGAAGTTAGATGCGGATACTACGGAATTACGGGTAATTCCAACTTGAGATAGCTTCTTCAATTTTTGCAGAACCTCAACCAAACGTTTAACTCACCAAAAATATGTATAGTTTTTATTACCACAGAGATGAATAGCTGCCTCTTGTGCAAACACGATCATTCCTTATCGAACTGTATTACATTTCCGAAATATTCGTTTCGAGAACGATGACAATGTGTTAGCAAAGAGCATCATATGATTTAGCATCACTCTAGGAATAAAAGAGTAAAAAGGAATAATTACTGATGCCAGTCTACCATCTCGTCAAGTCTTACCAAAGGCTTTAGTACTCGCAACCGTTAAAAGCGAATTACATTATAAGAGAACGGTGCTATTATATTCAAGATCCTGGTAGAGCGGCAGGAGACAAATTCAAATTTTAATCCAATTTTAGCTGACCCAAAATTTAATATTGCACAGGAAACTGATGTAATTTTGGGAGGACAGCACGTTTTTGAAATAATAATGGATTGACGGGTCAAATATCTAAATTTAATGGCCACGATATTTGGTTGGGTACTAGGAGGGAAAAAAAAAGTTACGATCCAAAATTTCGACCATAGAAGTAAAATATGGTGAAGTGAAGAAATGAGATTATTTGCCTCACCATGGAATTCTCCAAACCTCAAATATAGGGTTAAAGTTTAGAGTCGTGTTTGATACTTCAGCTAAAACTTCAACTAGTCTTTCATTAAATTAACTACTTATGGTGGGGTCTTCTGTGTAGCCGACTCTCTGTGCAATCATTCCTCGCTTCCACTTACATAAAATAGCAACTAGTGCAGATGTGGAAAAATGTACTGACAGATCCTACTGAGAGCCATGCAGATAGTATCAAGTGATCGCCTGGAGGAGTTTCTAATACCAAACGCACTAGAAGACAAATTTCAAGAGACTTTCTAGAATCCACAAACTGAGATGAACATATTAAATTTTTAGTATGTTCTGGTGTACAAACATATAGTGTTATAACCTCAAAACAATAATTATTTTATACTTTACCGCAATTTTCATTATTTGTCAGTGGTTTCATAAATCGTTCAAAATTGTTAATTACGCTTGAAGCAATATTAATTAATATAGACGAAGATCCCAATAAACTTTTTTTTATGATATGCCACCACAATCTCTTGTATCTGATTTTTTTATGTTTGTACTACATTAACACAACAAAATGAACAATCTCGCATTGAAAATTTGTAAGACATATTTATCCCCTAAAGATATACAAAAGCATTTTATACAGCTATACAGCTATTTTAGAATTCCTCTCGTCTCATTGTAATCTACTTTGCGCTTTTCCATGTTTTTGTTTACAAGTTTGCCAAATGGAAAAATACCACAGTGTACATATTGGTTGCGGAAATTTACGAAAAAGCTAAAAATATGTAATACAAATCGAATACCCCTTGTCGTTAAAATTTCTTTAATAAAATACGATTCCTGGTACAAATTATACCGGAATACGACACTGGTCGTACTTGTAATGTTAATTGATTTTTTATTAACAAGTTTATGTCCGCAGAGAGGCGTTTAACCGAATACTAAATTTTTTACGAAGATTAGATTTCTTGGGAATTTTGTGTAATCCCGACCAAGTGACCTTACCTGGAACGCATATTTCATTGTTTTTTTTATATTCAAGTTCTTAGAATTTCTAAACAAACATTCTTATTACTAAGAAATCATTCCCTTGTGTCACAGCTAAATCAAAATGAAGTACTTCATCTTCTTATGATTTAAGTGGATTGATTTTTGGTGTTGGCTACAAATTTACATTATCACCATAAGTTATCGATTGTTACACAAAGTCAATGAACATCAATTTGGTTCTGATTGAATCTATAATCGTATATTAACGGAGTTCACCACTGGTTTCTGTGTAATTCAAAAACTTGTATCTCACAAATAACCTAGTTACGTATCAGAACACTTGGTAGGGTCAAAATGTGGATCTAACTTAAAGTAGTAGCTGTAATAAAATTGACACCCTAACTTACGGGTCAATAAAAATAGTGTCAACCTTTGGGTTCGGTTGAAATGAGTTAACGACAAATAGTGAAATATCATAAACTTGATAACATGATTTTGAATGTAGACCAACCAATTAATCCATTTTAACACATCGCAAAACCAGATGAAATCTCATCCTGATAATAACATAGTCAATATGCGTGCAGCAGTTTTGAGTGAATATACAAAGCTTTTGACGAGGTTCTTTGGCGAAATTAATAACAAAGAAATCATTGTTCCTTAATAGATTAAGATGGTTTTAAGGTTGACAAGTTCTAAAGTTTTAAAATAACAGCCACAAACCCTGTTTCGAGCTATTCTATTAACTCTGAAAAAATTAAGGAGAAAATGTACAGTACATCTCTTCTCTATTTACCGAGTTCTCCCTTTTTAAATGTCATATTAGTTCTGAAATTACTCGTACTTCTTCGGTTAATTTAATTAATTAAACCTTTCGAAACTTTACTCTGAAAACCCAACCATCTGTTAATTCAGCTATTACTTTAGTAAAACAACAAACCATAATAAACCGAGAACATCCACCATCATCATCCCCTCGAATTATTACTCCTAAGTCCGTGCTAATTAGTGCTCACGGGGAAAAATTAAAGCTAGTCCACGAGCCGAGAATACCGAAAAATAACTTTCCAAATTTCGCCTTAAAAACGATAAAGCTTAAACCCAATTTCTAGAGCATACCAGAAATAATTTAAGCTTAATTTGAAACACCAATAAATTAAATTAAAAACTGTTCCAGAATTCTAGAAATTTGGCACATTTTATAACATATTCCTATTAGGAATGTACTTCGCCAACCGGAAAGTATAGTAACCGAATTTGTGCTAATCTGAAACCGGTCGAACTCGAATGAACAACATATACCGTTGAATGAACGATTTTATGGAAACCACTGAACTTAGCACTTCTGTTTGCATATTCATATAAGATATGTTTACTGCCATGCGAAGAATATAGTGGCTACTGTTGTACTAACCCAGAATCATCTCAATGGAATGTGGCCAGTTCTGAATTAACCAAATGGAACGACTATACTTTTCTGATGTCAATAAACATACTTGTTAGCAATATTCAATCAGAAATGCCCTACTCAGTTGTTTCTAGAACACATTAGGTTAGAAAACTAATCAAACAACGGATTCTTTTATTCAATGGAATTGCGTCAATTCTGGAGTAGCACAGATTCAGCAACAACATTTTTTGGACGGCAATGAACATACCTGATAAGAATATGCGAAGTTCATTAGTTTGAAGATCATTTTATGCCAGAAAATCAGCCATTCAAGAATCTTTGCTGTTCAAATAAATTCCGGAAGCACAAATTCTGCCACTATATTTTTCGGATGGCAATTAACCTATCTGATAGGAATCAGAACTATCAAGTTTCTTTGTTTCTAGAAATTTTTTCAATTAATAAGGTAGTTTTAATTGAATTGAAATTGAATTGAAATTGAATTGAAATTGAATTGAAATTGAATTGAAATTGAATTGAAATTGAATTGAAATTGAATTGAAATTGAATTGAAATTGAATTGAAATTGAATTGAAATTGAATTGAAATTGAATTGAAATTGAATTGAAATTGAATTGAAATTGAATTGAAATTGAATTGAAATTGAATTGAAATTGAATTGAAATTGAATTGAAATTGAATTGAAATTGAATTGAAATTGAATTGAAATTGAATTGAAATTGAATTGAAATTGAATTGAAATTGAATTGAAATTGAATTGAAATTGAATTGAAATTGAATTGAAATTGAATTGAAATTGAATTGAAATTGAATTGAAATTGAATTGAAATTGAATTGAAATTGAATTGAAATTGAATTGAAATTGAATTGAAATTGAATTGAAATTGAATTGAAATTGAATTGAAATTGAATTGAAATTGAATTGAAATTGAATTGAAATTGAATTGAAATTGAATTGAAATTGAATTGAAATTGAATTGAAATTGAATTGAAATTGAATTGAAATTGAATTGAAATTGAATTGAAATTGAATTGAAATTGAATTGAAATTGAATTGAAATTGAATTGAAATTGAATTGAAATTGAATTGAAATTGAATTGAAATTGAATTGAAATTGAATTGAAATTGAATTGAAATTGAATTGAAATTGAATTGAAATTGAATTGAAATTGAATTGAAATTGAATTGAAATTGAATTGAAATTGAATTGAAATTGAATTGAAATTGAATTGAAATTGAATTGAAATTGAATTGAAATTGAATTGAAATTGAATTGAAATTGAATTGAAATTGAATTGAAATTGAATTGAAATTGAATTGAAATTGAATTGAAATTGAATTGAAATTGAATTGAAATTGAATTGAAATTGAATTGAAATTGAATTGAAATTGAATTGAAATTGAATTGAAATTGAATTGAAATTGAATTGAAATTGAATTGAAATTGAATTGAAATTGAATTGAAATTGAATTGAAATTGAATTGAAATTGAATTGAAATTGAATTGAAATTGAATTGAAATTGAATTGAAATTGAATTGAAATTGAATTGAAATTGAATTGAAATTGAATTGAAATTGAATTGAAATTGAATTGAAATTGAATTGAAATTGAATTGAAATTGAATTGAAATTGAATTGAAATTGAATTGAAATTGAATTGAAATTGAATTGAAATTGAATTGAAATTGAACTGAAATTGAATTGAAATTGAATTGAAATTGAATTGAACTTGAATTGAAATTGAATTGAACTTGAATTGAAATTGAATTGAAATTGAATTGAAATTGAATTGAAATTGAATTGAAATTGAATTGAAATTGAATTGAAATTGAATTGAAATTGAATTGAAATTGAATTGAAATTGAATTGAAATTGAATTGAAATTGAATTGAAATTGAATTGAAATTGAATTGAAATTGAAATATTGAAATTGTATTCTAGGCGGAGCTGCGGCGGATGTTCCTGAAGTTAAAATTCTGTATATCAAATTATTAGCATTTTTGATAGGTCCCCATTCAAAGCTCTGATAAATACGTTCAGTGTCCAATTCCGGTAAGTTTTGACGATAACGTTGATGGTATTAGTTGTGTAATCTTCTTTTTTATTTTGTTTACAATAAGCGAAATTTGGTATTCGGCTTTTGTGTAGAACTCGCTTAAACTAGTGACTCACTCATACGGCATCTATCATCTAGAGACTAATGAGGTGCTAGTAACAGCAGTAACGCATAGTCGAGTGAATGTATTACTGAATTGTTTTATCGACCAATATTATCCACCTTCTGTTACCAAACAGGTTTTAAACGATCGCAGACGACTTAAAAATAAAACATCTTACGAACAAAAAACCTATAAGTAAAATTGCGTAGGAAATTATATGTAAGTTATTCGTTCGTACTTGTTTTAGCAAAAATACTTGCTATATTTACAGTAGGGTGAAATCTCATCTATTCAAATATATGCCTCCACCTACTTAATTATCTCGAATTAAATCCTCACCAAATCATTTTTGCAGAATTTATATTTTTTTTTGTGCTGAATAAAACAGAATATTAAAAGGATTAATTGCCGTTGGGTTATAATTAGGAATTTTGTTTTTGCATTGTTAATTATTGTAATTTTCTTTTCCGCTGATTAATCTAATATTATCAACGTATAGGATTGCAAAAAATACCAAAAATATTTTTTGTTTATATAAAAGGGTTCAAAAAGTTTTTGTTTTATTATCTCTGAACATACATTGGAATAATCAGGATTAATGGAGGCATGAGTCGAATATTTTTATTTGCATAACTAATTTTCATGAAAATGATGCGTATATTATATTCGGATAAATTAAATAGCAAACAAAGAGAGAAAGAGTAGCGCAAAGTATAATTTTCTATTTACTTTTTTCAATATTATTTGTATTTTAAGCGAAATTTGCAAATTTTTGAAAAATTCCTGGAATAAATATTTTAGACTTTTAATGAGTCTACACGAAATATTAAAATGTAATTTATATAAAACAAATAACAGAACGAATTAAAATTATAACATTACCTCGGTACTTCGGTCCCTATTGTCGCTTATTTGAAAATTTCATTATAATATTATTAGAAACAAAAGACACACAAAACGAATCAATCAATGAAACATGAAAGTTGATCAACATTCTTTTTGAGCTTTGTATTGAGAAGTGTATTCCCGAAATTTTTGTATGTGTACGGCGTATGATGTGATGAGAATTAAACTTTTATTCATTTTTTTAGAATTTTTTATTGTGGACAAGGTAAAAATTATTAATTATTAAATAAAATTTAATATTTTATCAGTAATTAATTTGTTTATACATTTTGATGTGGTTAATCGATTTTAATGTTTCTGATCAGTTTTTTTTTGTAATTTCATCACGCGCGTTAAATACTTCGCCAACTATAATCTTCACCAGTTTAACAATTGTTGGTGCTGTCTTTCGTGTTAGTCGACAGGTGTTTTTCTGCTCTGACTACAACTTTATAGTCATCGGCTGGCATTTGTTCAAGAGCAGCTCTGAACAATCGAATTAATTTGTTGTGTTGGTTTGTTTCTGAAGCCTCTGATGTCCTTTTCATCACAGTGAAAGCAATGCTTTCTTTTGTTCGGGAGGTACCTTAGATTTGAGCTCGGTGTGCAAATCATGTATGTCAAAATTGATTTAAATTTTGTTTAGTAAATTCTAGCAGTATGGTTTGCGCATAAATGGACTTCCTCCAAAACTTATATTAAATTCTTAATCCAATCCTGCGAACCAAATTTCATCGACATTCGATTAGAAAAGGCAGAATTTACTCCCGAATACATAAATTTCAAAATCTCGATCAAAATTGGCGTTAGCATAATAACACAATGTTTTTAAGAACTAAAGTTTATTATTATTTATCAATCCGATGGTCCACCAGAATTGGCAGCTTTCATAGGAGCTTTTTAGTTGCTTCCAAATGTTTTGGAAATATATACAGCAATTACGAAAAAAATGCTTATTAAAGTTCTTAATGTAATTTCAAACAAAATTAGTTCATACTTGAATGTTTTCCATTATTTGGGGACGATCTCCCGAAATTGGTGAACAGATTTCCGGAAGTGACACTTTCCATGAGCGATTTTTTAATTTTTACATTTATTGAAATTTTTACCAGTTTATAGCATTTACGAAAAATGATAAGGATTAAATTTTTAACCTAAAAGGATTGAACTTGTTGTTTTTCTGAAATTTATGATAAGGGATAAGGTTTAAAGGGTGCTCCTTTATTATACAAAAAACTTTTTTATACAAAAAAACATATAATGTACTCGTATATTGCAAATTCAATTTTTTTTTTATTGAAAAGAAATGTTGGTTTTATGCAATTAATACATGGAATACAAAATCCTGGTACAGGCCTGCAGAACACCAGCATTTCTGCTCAATTTATGCTCAAATGTTGTTCTTAAAATCTTGAGTTGTTTGTGGATCGCGATGCACTTTACTTTTCAAAAATCTCCAAACAAAATTATTTAACGGTGTCAACTCGCAGGATATTATGGTGGCCAATTGTCATCACTAGACACCACAACTTGGTCGCCAATAAGTCGAGTGTTTCACGATTTGTGTGACATGTGGCACCGTCTTGTCGAAACAAAACATTATCTAAACCAATTTTGACTACAAAAATCTAGTTAAAATACCTCATTATTCACTGTTACTGCACGTTAAAGTTCATTTTCGAAAAAATAAGGTTCAATGATGCCACCAGCCCACAATCCATACCAAACAGTAACTTTTTTTAAATTAATGATCAACCAATAAATAACATGAGGATTTTCAGTCCCCTTACACTTTTGTTTATTAACGTATCCGTTGAGGTCAAAACGAGCTTAATTTGAAAATATGGTTTTTGATTAAAAACAACCGCTCATTTTGTTCAAGCATCCAATCAAGTAAACGACGACGTTGCTGATAACCAGCAGGTTTAATTTTTTGAGTAATTTGAATTTTGTAAGGTAATAGTGGTGTGTAAGTCAACGAATAAAACTCGATGTCAAGTGGTTCCGAAACGTCTAATTGCTGTAAATGACGCCACAAAAATGCTTGGCTTTTTACGAACACAATCTGTAACTGATCCAGTTTCTTCAAAACGTTTAACAATTTAGCGAATTCAAGGCTCTGTAGGAGGATCATGTTTTTTACAGAACGATCTTTGTCGTAATTACTGCGGGGGATACTGCTTCGGCAGTAGCAAAGAGCTTCCAAATTCTTACAAAGAAGTAAAGGAGTTTACAACTATATTGAAAGAAGAATTTACAATTTTAAAGAAAGAGAATGAAGAACTCAAAAAGGCCGTTGAAACACGCGCAGAACTTTGGACGATACCTAGGCGTGCAATCGATGATGACATTAATCCATTATCCGTACGGATTAACAAGTATTCGAAAGAGAAACAAATTCCATGATGAACCAGAATAAAAGACCAAGAAAAGGAAAACTCAACACTCACCAGAAATGTCAGCAAATTTACCATAAACTGCAAAAGAGGTTTATAGAAACCAATTAATCATCAAGAAACAACTAGCTTTAGAACAACAATCAGCCTAACCAAAAGAGAAGACACCTCCACCAATAAATGTCGTCGGTATATAAAAATTGTCCACTATACAATCGAATATGAAATCGATTACGGTAGACGAGTTCAAACTCGTATCTCTAAACAATGGTGTCTGGAAAATTATTATTGTAAACTCTGAAACGTTTAGAGCTTTGGCTACAAAGCTTAATGGTATCAATGGTTTACCTATGAGAATAAGAATGATCGCTCAATCAAAATTATGGCTATAGGTCTTCACCAAATCCGCGCAAAAAAGGAAATTATTGAGGATCTCAAACACAAGGGTTATCAAATAGAAAATGCTGTAAACATCATTAAGAAAGAAGAAATCGAAACTGAACAAGCAGTTCAAACTACCAAAGAGGGTTCCTACTATTTATGCTCACTTTTAATAAAAAACAAAAAGTGGAAGATGTGTACAATATCAATGCCATACTTAGCATGAGAGTTAAACAGGGCCATTGAGAAGTGGAAAAAATGTAAAGGTTTCAATCATACGCAGAAATATTGCCAAAGAGAAACTAGTTGCGTGAAAAGTGGAAACAAGGAAAGCCTCATGCCTAAGTATTCCCGGTTAGTAAAAGTATTACTGCAAAATGTTTTAATTGCAATAAACTACATCCCGCAAACTACCGGGTATATGAAATAGCTAAGCAGCTACAAAGAATAAAAAATAAAACGAGAAAACAAAGTCCAAGAACAAAACCTCATAACGGGAGAACCAAAACTATACTCGCAAGTGGTAATAACAAAACTAGTTATTTCGAAAGGCACTGCCGAAGGTACAACAGAGCTCCAAAAGATACTAAGAAGTATGCACGCTCTTAACATTCGTCTAGCTACAGAAATGCGCGTGAAATATTTTCTAAACTTATCCTAAGTGTACAATTCTTTCAGGAAAGGTTTAGGAAAAATTGCGCACTCCTGCACACAGCCGTGAAATATTTCCTAAAAAATCATATGTATGCTAATGTTAGTAATATCAACATAAAAGCAAACATTTAGGCGAAACGATATTTTAACGAAACTCCTATCTAAACAAAATTATGTAAATTACCAGTTACAGAATTAAAAAATTTAAATTAAAGTCAAACACAAAAACCATCTTCAAGTAAACTCAGCAGGAGATTTTGCCAAGCACTCATCAATTCCACTATGTTCTCGATTAGCCCTGAAAGAGAGGATCTGAAGTAACAGTTCACCCAGATGTAAGATTCGATTGTACCTTAGACAAAATTCACACTATTCCTCTAAATCAGAAATCACCACTGATTGGCGATATTAAACGAGGATTTTTGTCATAGTTCTGGCAAGAGTAAATATGGCCCCAATGAATACGTGTTAGTTGTGATTTAAAATATGTCGCGATTCAAACGATTACTAATTGAGATTTCGGCCGGTTCTCATCAATCCTGTTATGTTTCCCAGGAAGATCTATTAAATGCCAATGCACACGTGGAGCATTAGAATTTTGTCATAGTTTTGGCATGGGCAAATAAGGCCCCGAAACGTGTGAGTTGTGCTTTAAGTATTTTTGCTATTCAAACGATTACTAATCGAGATTTTAATCCCAGGAAGATCTATTAAATGCAAATGCACATGAGGATTTTTAGAATTTTGTCATAGTTCTGGCATGGGCAAATAAGGCTTCGAATCGTGTGGGTTTTGATTCATAGTGTTTTTGTTATTCAAGCAATTACTAATCGAGATTTTGGCCAGTTCTCATCGATCGCTTAATGTTTTCTAGGAAGATCTATTAATACCAATGCAGTTGTCAAAAAATTTTCTAGTTGCCATCGCACAATACACACCCTGTACAAGACAGTTTTATCAAAATTCCATGTACATTCGTGATAATAGAAAATCGGGTGTTGGCCACAACATATTCATTCCTGTACTTGTATGTATCTCTATAAATCATTGTTTTGTATTTAATTTCAACGAGCAATTACTTTTTAATCTCTGAAAAGGTATACAGCAATAAAAACACAGTTCGAGTGATTCGAGTAGATCCCGTATTCTTATGAAAAATACAACTCACTAAGTAGATTATTTTCAATTTTGCATGAAGTACGTGCGCTGTTACTATCTAGATGTGGGCGAGTATGGATTTCGCAAGAAATTGAGTAGATAAAAACAAGTAACGAAGTGTAACTTGGAAACAAATCAATTTTGTAATTTCGAAAAAGTTATTCATATTTGCTTTTGTAGCAAAATTCGCGCTCCACCCAGTATTCGTGGGGGTTTATAATGCTCACACAAATTATTAGAATTTCAGTTGAAGTGGGGATTTAATCACAGTGAGGACCTATTAATTCGTCCAACATTGTAAAAAACGCCACATCTAATGCAAACCTCAATATCATCTATTAATGTAATATTGGATATCGATATCTTGTCATAAAGGTAATATGCAACTGCTATAAATTCTATCATAACATCCCGACACAGCATTTGAAACCTACTTGAAACTCAAATATTAATTCAATTGAAGATACAAACTGACCAAATTATAGTTTTTAACTTTTAATTGCCAAAATTTTTAATTCATTTTCCATTCAATTTTCTATTGAATTGGAATCTAAAAATGTATGAGGAAAAAGCTTTAGAATGAAATACCAGTACGAGTATTATCAGTGATATCACATCTTTCCAAAAAATATTTAAGGAATGAACAATTATTTTACTGTACGAAATTCACTTTTATAAATATTTTCAATTAGTCAAAAATATAAAATTTATGTGCCGAAAGAATATTTTTATATTCATACATTTTGGAACTCCTATAAAAATTTTCATCTTCAGGTGTTTTTTTGTCATGTATACTCGTATGAATAAAATAACTTTTCGTCCACAAATTTTATATGATGAAAATATAAGTTTTCCACTTATGAATTTATTATAAATAAGTAAAAAACAATGACCAGTAGTATGAAATGCCGTTTTTCTTCTTATCCTAAATCGTTTATGTCTTATGGATTTTCTTAGCAACGGGATGCAAGCCAGCATGGTCTTAGATAAACTAGGTCATGGTAAAAAAAGTAACTCTCATTTTGCAGTAAAAGTGATAAAAATGTCTGAAATCGAACACACATTCGAAATTACCTCGTATCTAGGTAGCTACCGGAGACAACCTAATTAACACATCTAAAAATAAATTTTTGTCTGTAAAATACAAAAACGTTGGGAATATTTGGCATGTTGTAGCCTCAACCCGACGTTTACCATGCATGTAGGTACATAAATTTTGAATAACCATTCGATTTTTCTAATGATACCACACAACATTTCTCATGCGTAAAAGACTAATCAGGATTTTGATAAGAACTCGGAATACAAAATCGACATTCTCGTAGACCAAAATGCTTGACCGAACTTTAATTTACCGACGGTTTCAAATAGGTTTTCTGTAAATGTTGTACTTTTTAAAGCATTGGCAAGAAACGAAAAACTTCGCATGAAAGCTACTCCGATACACCGATGTCCGACAAATTTGGACCTATTTGGGCTGTAGTAGACGATTTCTTTTAAAATAACACTTTATTGTCGAAAATCGTTATTTCCGCTTAAATTTTCAAAATTTGTTTCCACCCGCTTCTTGCAAATTTAATTTAGAAACCTTTTGTTCTGAATCAAACTTTCGCAGATGCTATGCTTATTAAAATATTTGCAAACAACGAAAAAGCTTCTATTTAAGCTCCTTTTCAAGTGAGAATCTCATTTGGGCAGCCGGAATCACACTTTGTGCATCATTTTAGCTGCCAAGATGTCATTTATTCCGATATGGTGCCGAGAATAGCCAACACCTTGTTTTTTCAGCCAGCATTTTTGGTACTATGGTTGTGTCGTCAGCTGGCCGGTGTGACTATTGCATCCCTTTTTTCTTGTTTCAATCGTGGACAGTGGCAGATTGTGCGCTCATTGTTTCTTCGGTTTCGGCTACACTAACTAGGGCCACCTGTGTTAGTCTTCAGCCTGTTTTGATTGTCTTTGTTACAGTCTTTCTGACATGTGTCTGTAAAAAACTCCGTGAGTCCAACCATTCTCTACGGTATTCAATCTAGTTCACGGGCTCTACACTGTCTTTATCAGCGCAGAACTCTAGACACCGCTGGTAACTGGACTTCTAGTATCAAAGTCACCTGTTCCTATTATAATCTGCCAATGTGACAAAATAAACCGAACAACGCTCATCATAAAACAAATTTTAGCATAACATTTCAGCAGATTTCGTTTTCAGCCTTATTTATTTATGAAGTTAAACGTACATTCAACATTTTTAAATTCAATAAAAAAAATAACAAAATAAGTGAAATTTTAATTGAAAAATTAATTAATTTTATAAATTGGACTATTTTTGCTGCGACAAAATAAACAGTTCGATGTAAAATTTCAATGACTTTATTCATTTCACTAAACAATCTAACTACTAATTTCAAAGGATTTAAGTATTACTATTTTGGGGTTCCCCTTTATCATTTTTACCTATTTGGTATGATATCAACTAGCTTTGCTGTGACCTCTATCGCAATGTTTGTCCCATGTCTCTTTAATTAAGTTGAAACATTCACTTTTGTGTGTCCTTTTAGTGGGTCGGGATATTATGATCGATTTGTAGTTAGCCTGTTCATAAGTATAGCGTCTCCCAAGATGTAATTTACGCACAAATTTTGTTAAATTTTGATTTCATATTTACACATAATCGTCCCCCTTAATTATCCCGTCAACCAATACGAGCTCACCGACTCCGTTAGCTGAGAATCACTTCCACACCATAATACTACCACCACCGTGTTTCACAGTCTTCTTTAAAAATCTATTTTTGAGTCCCTCACCCCGACCTCGCCAAACTCTTTCACGCCTCTTTGACCCAAATAGTTCAAATTTGGACTCGTCAGACCATAAAATTGAATGCCAAAATTCTTTCTCCTTCCCCTGGTGCTTAGCTACAAAACTCAGCCGTTTGTATTTGTTGATTTTGCTAATGAGAGGCTTACGTCGTTAGTAGCAATTGATCAATCCACTTTCTTTTAGCCGTCGTTGAATAGTTCGAGTTGAAACATTCAAATTGTAGTGCTCCTTTAATTCTCTTGCAGACTTTGTTGGGGTTTTCTTAACCTCTCTTACGAGCATCACCTCATCTCTTTTAAAGGTTTTCCGTTTACGGCCACTACCAGAACGGCTCAACAACGAGCCGGTTCGCTCAAACTTCACGCATAGTTCCCTTATAGTAGATTTCGCCACTGTAAATTTGGTAGCAAGTTGTTGGTACGATAATCCGGTGTTTCTATCCGCAACAGTTGAATCTCGGAGGTCCATAGATAATTGAGGCATTGTCGTATCTAATAAATTATTTAACATTTTTTTTTAAATGTTTGTACACCAAAATAAATCTATACATACCAATTGATCAAGTTTATCATAAAACATAAAGATTTATGCTTAAAAAATATCACAACCAAAGCGTTCGGTTTATTTTGTCGTACTAAAGTTTGGGATCGGTTTATTAAACCAATTGTTTACTTAAAACTGGGATTCCCTTAATTCTTTCAATTTAAAAATATTATAGTAGGCTTCTAAAGAATCAAAATGAGGTATAATATGTTGAGAAAAAATATAAAAATATTGACACAACTAGAGTTTTTAGTAAATCAATATAGTTGGACGGAATATTTTGTCGCATACTGTAGTATCAAAGTCACCTGTTTCTATTATAATCTGCCGATCTGTGAAATAACTTTGGATATTTCGGCAGAGATAAGGGCAGATTTTGTAGTCTTTATTGAAATAGGTGACAAGCTGTATTGCTAAATGCATTTCGTACGTCTACTGTGAGCACAGCCGGAGTCTGACTAGTTTCATTCATCGCTGATTCGATGAACCTCATGACTTCCGTTATGAAGTCAGTCATAGACCGCCCCGCTCGGAATTCAAACCGGGTTTCCGCAAACCCTTCTACCCTGTTAATATCGCTTAGTATAGCCTAAGCAGCAGCAGGCTCTCCAGCAGATGGAGAGCCCAGCGACATTTCAAGCTCGATATCAATGTTAATAGGAATATTTTTCACCGCATACACTTCTTGTCTGGTCGGTTCATGCGCTTTGGGACAAGCGCATCCACAATTTCAAGCATCGGGTTCGCAGCTAAGGGTGTTGCAATTGTTTTGTAATAATTTATACTCCAGGGGTGCTCGTCAATCCAAAAGCAGAATCCTTCCAGCTAGCAGCTTTAGAACACCAAATCGCTTTCTTTAGAGCAATGTTTGCCATTGCTAAGTGTTGAGCGATAGAGTAAACCGAGGGTGATCCTTGGATGCATCCATTATCTCTTAGAGGGCGCCTTCTGCCACAAATCCAAATCGTATGGAGTTCTGAAATCTCTGCATACTACCTGTATAAACGGCTTTTCTTTAATTGTTGACGTGGACTGCAGCTCGATGCACTTCCTTGCATGCCTTCCACTCTTTCTTATAGTTACGCTTGTGTTGTTGCGTTAGTTGGTAATAAGTATAACAGTGCATTGTGGAGCAGCTGCGTTTAGCTTCGTAACTACCCTCCAATCACTAAATTGTCTCTTGGGCTGATTTTGTCATATTATATGGACAGTATCGAATTCGAACATGATGCGACGACGAACACTGAAAAATTCGCTCACACAATTCGCCCATTAGGCTAGTGTTGTTGTTGCTGTTGTCAGCAAAAAACCCTGTAACGGACCACTCCTATTTGTGTTTAACTGGAGTACTCACATTCACTTTAATGAAGCAATTATCAAATCATTACGTGAGTTTAATCCGTTGATTGTTTACCATGTGGTCCATGTAATCGGCATCACTTATTTCAGTCACCAGTATTTAGGTACTTTACGTTCGGCCAACCTTTCTACGAATGTAACATGCTGCGCTAGGATTATGGCGATTTGCTAGTTCTGTGCTAAGTGATTTGCATCATTGCATCATGCTTCGGTATTATGACTGTTTTTCATGCCAAAGTTGGTAGGACGTATATGGTGTCATTTTTATTACTCCAGTTTATTCGACGATCGCTTCGAAACCCTGCATCACCGCCATGATATTTTCCATAGCGACTACTTTCACTTCTATTTCATCAATGTCAACACGTTCTTTCACTTTTTAATGAGCTTAGCATACTCCTGCTCACCAGCTTTGACTGGGATGGTCTCATCTTTGGTCTTCCACTGTGTGCGATTCCTGACTGCCGTGAAACCATGTTCGATCACGATTATGGTATTTTATTCGGGGTTTATAGAGATTTCATCTTTTTTTCAGTGGCTATTTGATTCTACCGCCAGCTTCCCTGTTATAGTGCATAGGGTTAAACCTATTTCAGTATCTATGACGTAACACTCCAAATTTTTCGTAGCTTAGATCCACCAAGCTCCCGGTTCTTGGTCGTATCATTTCTCATTAGTGCTTTCAATTCTGGCGACTTCTCTTGGCTTCAGATATCTAGTCACCAGTAAGCCTCATAGTCCTGGTATTCGTTCTTTTTGATTATACACGACTGGTTATCTGATGTTTGTTTCTCCAGGAGTATAATTTTTTGTTATGAATTCGTCTGCCTCTTTGCTACGACGGTTTATGCTAGATAACCGAAATGCCTCTTGCGGTCTACTGATTTCAGCCAGAGCTGCCACATCCTGCGATGTCATTCGTAGATGAATTTGGCCCGAATTTTCTTGACTAGCCGCTCTCTGTTAGCTGTTTCCTCCATTCCCGTCGTTTGTGTACTCCCGCGCTTGAGTGGCGATATCTCTTTTGTCCGTGTTGGTCACACCACTTAGCATTATCTTCTATTTCTTTGATTTATTAACAAGCTACAATGACATAGTTTTAAACACATAAGAAAACACGTAAGATTTTCAATGGTGCGCTAAGTACGGCAATCTCCATTTCTGATTGCTGAAGTGCATTTAGGATTTGTACAATCTCGCCCAGAATTAGGACATCTTTAGGACTGTCGGTACTAGTTCGCCGTTTCATTCTACCCCCATTATATATAATGGGAAGTGGGCTAGAGTGCGATGGTGATTGCAGCAACTTGGTTAGTAGTCGAGGTGGTAATATATTTAGATTTTCAATAATCTAAAACTTTAATAAAATTCTGAAATATGTTTTAACAAAAATATTATAGAAGACTATTTATTCAAACTTCTACCTTAACCATTTATCTTCTAAATTAAGAAATAAAAATTTCAAATATTCCTTTCCATACCCGAAACTCAATACAAATAAAATGTGACATTAGACAATTAAAAGTTAAATAAAATGAAAATTCTAAGAAAAACTTTTGTTCTTTCGAGCTAGCATACGAGAGCCAAGGGAGTTTTCAAATCTTTTTTATTTGTAAAATAAACCAAATTTATTCTGCCATAAGATAAGACTTACCTGCATTAAATTGCAAAATACATAGACTGCAATGCTGCCATCATTAAAATCTCAAACTATGTTTACAAATCAACCAATTAAACGCATAAAGTATTTTATTTGTATTTGTTTCAATTTTAACAAAAAACACTGTATTCGGTGAGAGTTGACTCAAAAAATTAATTTAGAACCGTAGATCATAAGCATGAGGTTTCGCCTGTGTTGTTGATACTTTGATTGAGAGCACTTCACAGCTTCACATCTAGACCACTTCTAATAACTTATTACTCCTGCATCTCGGAAACCTGTAAAAAAATAAAAAATCTATTGTAGGTATACTCGGGTAAATTAAGTAATTCTGCAACTACACCAAATATCTCCATAAATAAATCAGAAACCAACCAATGTTTCTAAATAATTTTTAAATATCGATGGAATCGATCAAATTTTAATAATTTCATCTCTTCTTGTTTTATGGTTTTTATTTGGTGAATATCAAGAACTGGGACGTAATCAATTTTTACTGGACTAAAGGTTCTGTGGATAAAGCTTGAATACTTCTTCACTCCGCCCCACCGTTCATAGAACACTTCGTCATATATTGCTTGCAAACTTGGAATACCGGAAATGTGATGTAATTAGGCTTTTATTGAAATAATTCAGCATACCCAGTCTGCAGAGATAGATACCAATTATGGTGAAACCTATAACGTTGGTTTCACATGCCGAATCCTAGTCGAAGAGACCAATTTTAATTCTTTGTATAGAACGTACAAGATTACTCTTAATGCCGTTTACATTACTAGTTTTCTCTTAAAAATAACAGTCAGTTATGTGTCATATCATTAACCATTACAAAGCACGTGCTATAAAATCTTAAGCAAACAGTTGGGTCTCCGATTCATCTTCGACTATATCATCCAATCTGTGCTGATCGTTATTTGCTGAGAGGCAAATATTTAATTCGCAAATACGTATGATTAAACGAAAATTCTATGGAGGTTAACCACTCATATTGCTGTAATGTTTTGGCTCAACAAGATAACAGATACTAGGTCTATTTCATTTGCGGCAGGCAGTTCAGATAACAATATCATCAAGGGCTCTAAATCCATTGAAGAATCTTCATTATGTTTAGTTCTTTCGCATGACCCTTTCAAATGTTTGATATTATAACCCGACTTTGCACACATAAGAGACAATAACAACAACCTGTTTTTGTAATAGTCCTTGTCTGGCTTACTCAAACTATTTTGCGTTTCATCAATTCGGTCAACACTTTTCTAGTAATAGCAAACCATTAGAACAGATCATTTAAAAGTTTTCCTATGACACGCCGCCATAATTTTTTTTAATTCGTCTCACAAATCCCCTTCAAAATTTCTCCACAATTGGGCCGAAGTAGACCAACATTATGGCCTACCAAATAACCATAGTGTCATCAATGACAAAGCACGTTAATCTTGAACGTCAGGCCATTCAATGCATTTTCGATATATTGAATTAGCGATGAATTAGCGAAATTATGCTAAATTACACCTCTGCATCCCCATCAGAATTTCTTCACAATTAAGCCGAAGTTGACCAACATTATGGCCTATCTAATCACCATAGTGGCACCAATGACAAAGCACGTTAATCATGAACGACAGGCCATTCAATGCATTCTCGATATATTGAAATAGAGAATTTTTGCAAAATTACACCCCTGCATCCCCATCAGAATTTCTTCACGATTAGGCCGAAGTTGACCAACATTATGGCCTATCAAATAACTATAGTGGCATCAATGACAAAGTACGTTAATTTTGAACGACAAGCCATTCAATGCATTTTCGATATATTGAATTAGCGAAATTATGCTAAATTACACCCCTGCATCCCCTTCAGTATTTCTCCATAATTAGGCCGAAGTTGACCAACATTATGGCCTATCTAATCACCATAGTGGCATCAATGACAAAGCACGTTAATCTTGAATCGGCCCAGCCATTCAATGCATTTTCGATATATTGAAATAGAGAATTTTTGGAAAATTACACCTCTGCGTCCCCATCAGCATTTCTGCACGATTAGGCCGAAGTTGACCAACATTATGGCCTATCAAATCACCATAGTGGCATCAATGACAAAGCACGTTAATCATGAACGACTGGCCATTCAATGCATTCTCGATATATTGAAATAGAGAATTTTTGCAAAATTACACCTCTGCATCCCCATCAGAATTTCTTCACGATTAGGCCGAAGTTGACCAACATTTTGGCCTATCAAATAACCATAGTGGCATCAATGACAAAGCACGTTAATTTTGAAAGACATGCATTTTCGATATATTGAATTAGCGATGAATTAGCGAAATTGTGCTAGATTACACCCCAGCATCCCCTTCAAAATTTCTCAACAAATTGGATAGCAATTGGTGCATTGCTTGGATAGCAAAAACAATATCTGCATTATCATATTTCGGCTGGGATAGCGAAGACACTATCAGCGTTACCTCTCGGCCGGAAACTTTCGGCTAACTTTAACAGTAATATAGTTCGAATTTTCAGCCAGACATTTGAATTTTTTACTTATGGCAATGACACTTCCGTCATGACTCAATATATGCGTAAATTATGACTATAAAGCAATTTGTATCGCGCGTAAATTATAACTATTAATTAAAAATCGCTAACTCTTAATTAATTTAATTAATTTGCAAATCTCTAAGTTTATATTCAAAACTGCAACGAATCCGGCTGTAGTTTTCAAGTGCTTTCAAGATATGATATACAGACCTGTTATACAGATAATTCCAGATATAATTTTTCTGCAAATCTCTCAAGTTATAGTGAAACCTTCCACGAATCCGGCGGTATATGTGAAGTACTCGTGAATCACATGCGAGGCGACATTAAAATAACTATTTCCAGATAATTCAAAATAGAGTTTTTCTGTAAATATTTAAGTTTCTAGTCAAAAATCAAACGGCTATATCCATAAACTACAAACTAAAATTTCGAGTTGATAATTCTAGCTAGCTTCGTGGTGGTCAATCACGTGCTAACTAAGTTTCCGCATTTTCCGTCGTTTTCAGCTTAGGTTAGGACTGTCTAGGCTTCCCAGCAATTGAAGGAATAATTTAAAAATACTTAAGTGCAATATTTGTAATTTCGGGCTGAATGTTATAAATGTCATGAACAATTATCATGACATATTTTACTATAGCGATAGTGATTTTTTTCGGGCTGGGATATAAAACTTTCTTGATAGTTATAGTTTAATGTTATGTTATAGTTTTTTTTATAATTTATTTTTAATGCAGGCAATCTTTTTCTGGGGCCCAAGCACTCCCTGCTCTTTCGCGGTTTCTTTTTTTCTCGTCTTACTTTACGCAATTCCTGCCAAATCGAAGACGTACGGTTATAGGACCGATTTAAATTACCATCTGCGCATTGCATAGCTCCATGCCAGCCTATAGTACTGGACATGGAAGATGGGTCGGCCCATGAGTTTTGCACGCCGATAGGGGGTCGAAGTTGTGTTCCTTTTAATCACAGATCGTAATAAGTTGATGAAAATTTCCGTTTGCATCCTGCCCCTATCGCGATTCGAACCCGGTACCTCCCGATCCAAACGCCAAAGCTTAAACCATCTGGTCGGTAATGGTCGGTATGTTATAGTTGTAGCTTCATATGTTCATGCTACTGTTTAATGTCGCGATAGTGACATTTTTTCGGGTTGGCTATTACGATAGTGATAGTTTAATAGTGCCATCGTGGTTTTTCGGGCTGTTTATCCGGCTACCTTCGTACACATACCTCTTTTATTCAGGTATGTGTTTTTTTATGTCAATTATCAGAAACCGAAAGTGGAATAGAATAATGTAGAGTAACTGTATTCTCTAGTAAAGATTATATAGGGTGTCTCAGCAAGAGCGTCGGATTTAAATTTGCCGCCATTTTTTTAATACAACTCGTATTGTACGGCGATGACAGATCGTCGCCGATTGACAGTTGTCACGTACAGCCCACACGATTTAAGAATATGAAGAAGTATTCAAACCAACAACGTTTAATTATTGTAAAAACACATTACAAAAATGGCAAATTTAAATCCGGCGCTCTTGCTGAGACACCCTATATTAAGTCATAATACCTTTCTTGTTCCAATTTATTATCACAAATGAGAATAATTTTGGTACTTGTAATTTGAATTGATTAATGCCAGCTACAAAATTTAACATGAATTTGGATAAATCTGTTTGGATATAGTCCAATAAAGTTGCAGTAGCAAATAAATTTAATGATATAGAAGATTATAAGAAATTGGCACAATATTTTTAAAACACATAATAAACATTTATTTTGGCACATATATTTTTCATATACGAATAGGATTGTATATTTTTATATGTGATGTTTACTGCAATACAAATTAGGTTTTATTAAAATTTGTTACATAATGTCAATTTCGTACCTAAAGGATACCCACACATAATTTTCAAATATTTGTCATTTTCAGAAAATATTCGGCTTTAGACTCGTCCAATCACTCACCTACGTCGTAAAAGTACAATTAACCTTTTATTAACTTTCCTTGTAGATTCAGGTTAATTTATTAGATTGCATGTCTACAAAATTATCAAAACACCTTCAGTTGCTCAAATAATAAAACAGAGTCTCTAAAATATCCATGATCCTAAAGTAACCAGAAATGGTTAGTAGACAGTATAAAAGAGAAAATCTGTAACTTAAATAAGATGAAGAAACTTTCTATTTTATTTCGATTGCTTCAACTTAACAATTATAAGAATAAACAAAAAAGTTTTCTCTACAAATATCTTTGTCCAAATCCGCAACAGAAAATGAGTTGGTTTACTTCTAGGAATCTACATTTCGATTAAATTTAACTTTTTACATAAAACTATTTTATTCCTTCTGCATCCGCTTCTCTGGGTCCATTATTATGGCGATTTATGTATAGAAAATAATAATCTTGATTACAAAGAAAATTGGAAATAATAAAAAATGTTAAAAAAATCGTACCATCAATTTTTTTGAAGGCTTACGTGAAAATTTTAAAGGCCTACCAGATATTAGGCCACTAAAACTCCAATTATCTGCAAAAAAAAATCAAAATATAGAAATAACGTTACTAGTTTTAATAATTAGTTGTATAATATTAAAATTTACAACAAAGTGCGAATAATTTTTTAAAATTCAAAAATTTTAATTGACAATTTTCCCACAAAATTTCAAAACAATATAATTTACATTTAATTTAAAATTCTTTTATTATGATGATTATTTCTATTAGTGTAGTATTTTAGAAAATCCATCTGTAAAATTTATTTAAATTATGGAAATAGTCAACATAAAATAAAAAGCTCGTCGAATTTGGGGTGAAAATCTAAGTTAAAAATCGTTTTTACTTTAAATAGGGTGTTCTAGTAGGATACACAAGGAGGGTGATAAAATACTAATTTTAGCTTGTGCTGTTCTGTTGCGATGCGAGAAATGTTTTATTATTGAGAAAAACTATTACGGTGTTGGCATTTGACTACTTACACTTTCAAGATGAAATGTATTGTGGGAGTTTTAAACAGTTGAATTCATTAAAAATGGATTAATATTTTTATATTCCATAAATAAATGATATCTTAAAATACAAAAATGTTGATATTGATTGTGATTTGATTGTTATGAAAATTATAGTAATACAAATTGAGCTTATCAGATCACATCTGGATTTCAATTGACTAATTTATTCATTAAATAAAAGTAAGATCTTCTGTATTGCTGTTTTGACGAAATATTAACTAAAGATATATTAAACCTTCCTATAAGAATCAAGAATCAACAATCAAGAATCAACAATAAAGAAACAAGAATCAGGAACCAAGAATCAAGAATCAGGAATGAAGAATCAAGAATCAAGAATCAAGAATCAAGAATGAAGAATGAAGAATGAAGAATGAAGAATGAAGCATGAAGCATGAAGCATGAAGCATGAAGCATGAAACATGAAGAATGAAGAATGAAGAATGAAGAATGAAGAATGAAGAATGAAGAATGAAGAATGAAGAATGAAGAATGAAGAATGAAGAATGAAGAATGAAGAATGAAGAATGAAGAATGAAGAATGAAGAATGAAGAATGAAGAATGAAGAATGAAGAATGAAGAATGAAGAATGAAGAATGAAGAATGAAGAATGAAGAATGAAGAATAAAGAATGAAGCATGAAGCATGAAGTATGAAGCATGAAGCATGAAGAATGAAGCATGAAGCATGAAGCATGAAGCATGATGCATGAAGCATGAAGCATGAAGCATGAAGAATGAAGAATGAAGCATAAAGCATGAAGAATGAAGCATGAAGCATGAAGCATGAAGCATGAACCATGAACCATGAAACATGAAGCATGAAGCATGAAGAATGAAGAATGAAGAATGAAGAAATGAAGAATGAAGAAATGAAGAATGAAGAATGAAGAATGAAGAATGAAGAATGAAGAATGAAGACTGAAGAATGAAGAATGAAGAATGAAGAATGAAGAATGAAGAGTCAAGAGTCAATAATCAAGAATCGTGAATCAAGAATCACTAGAAGACTCAATAATTAAAAATCAAGAACCAGTGATCAAGGTTCAGAAGTCTAGAATCACAAATCCAGAATCAAAAAATCAACGGCAACTATACGGAATCAATTATCTTGAATCAAGAATTCTGAAAACTGAGTCCGCCGTTCCACACTTCGATTCTTTCGTCGTGATTTGCTCCAGAATCAAGAATATAAAATCAAGAATCAACAATAAAGAAACAAGAATAAAGAAACAAGAATCAAGAATCAAGAATCAAGAATCATGAAACAGGAATCAAGACTCAAGAATCAAGACTCAAAAATCAAGAATCAAGAATCAAGAATGAAGAATGAAGCATGAAGCATGAAGCATGAAGCATTAAGCATGAAGCATGATGCATGAAGCATTAAGCATGAAGCATGAAGCATGAAGCATGAAGCATGATGCATGAAGAATGAAGCATGAAGCATAAAGCATAAAGCATGAAGAATGAAGCATGAAGCATGAAGCATGAACCATGAGACATGAAGCATGAAGAATGAAGCATGAAGATGAAGAAATGAAGAATGAAGAAATGAAGAATGAAGAATGAAGAATGAAGAATGAAGAATGAAGAATGAAGAATGAAGAATGAAGAATGAAGAATGAAGAATGAAGAATGAAGAATGAAGAATGAAGAATGAAGAATGAAGAATGAAGAATGAAGAATGAAGAATGAAGAATGAAGAATGAAGAATGAAGAATGAAGAATGAAGAATGAAGAATGAAGAATGAAGAATGAAGAATGAAGAATGAAGAATGAAGAATGAAGAATGAAGAATGAAGAATGAAGAATGAAGAATGAAGAATGAAGAATGAAGAATGAAGAATGAAGAATGAAGAATGAAGAATGAAGAATGAAGAATGAAGAATGAAGAATGAAGAATGAAGAATGAAGAATGAAGAATGAAGAATGAAGAATGAAGAATGAAGAATGAAGCATGAAGAATGAAGAATTAAGAATGAAGAATGAAGAATGAAGAATGAAGAATGAAGAATGAAGAATGAAGAATGAAGAATGAAGAATGAAGAATGAAGAATGAAGAATGAAGAATGAAGAATGAAGAATGAAGAATGAAGAATGAAGAATGAAGAATGAAGAATGAAGAATGAAGAATGAAGAATGAAGAATGAAGAATGAAGAATGAAGAATGAAGAATGAAGAATGAAGAATGAAGAATGAAGAATGAAGAATGAAGAATGAAGAATGAAGAATGAAGAATGAAGAATGAAGAATGAAGAATGAAGAATGAAGAATGAAGAATGAAGAATGAAGAATGAAGAATGAAGAATGAAGAATGAAGAATGAAGAATGAAGAATGAAGAATGAAGAGTCAAGAGTCAAGAGTCAAGAGTTAAGAGCCAATAATCAAGAATCGTGAATCAAGAATTACTAGAAGACAATAAATTAAAATCAAGAATCAATGATCAAGGTTCAGAAGTGTAGAATCACAAATCCAGAATCAAAAAATCAAGACTATACGGAATCAATTATCTTGAATCAAGAATTCTGAAAACTGAGTCCGCCGTTCCACACTTCGATTCTTTCGTCGTGATTTGGTCCTCGATACCTTTCTTTTCATCAACAAATTAATTATGCAGCGGAAAAATTCGTAATTCTTTTTCAACACTATTTTTTTTTTATTCTACTGATTCTCGCATTACTACAAAGATAAAATATTTCAAGGCACGTTTGTTTATTTGTTATTTTTTGAATTTAAGGTAAATTTTTGGTTCAAGTGGAAAATTATATGTAGATAACCATACACCACACATGTACATACATAAACAACGAAACGCACAAAGAAATCAAATGTGGCAGTCGATTGATTTTTGAAGTGATGGAATCACGAGGAAAGAATAAAAGTGCAAAGGGGCTCAATCAAGAATCCAAAACGTAGAATCACAGGTCACGTATCATAAAATTCGAATTACAAATCGCGGATCATGAATTACGACTAACGAATCAAGAATCAAGACACGTAAATTATGAATCAAGACTCATGAATCTTGAATTAAGAAGTTAAAGTAGCGTTAAAGCGAATGTATCACTCTTGAGGAAAACTATCTTGATAAATAAAGTTAATTTTTGTAACAAAAAATGTTTTTTAGGTGTAAGTATCGGGATTTATTAACTATATACTACCACCACTATCAAAGATGAATAAACAAGTTTTGAACTGCTGTGCAAGAGAAAATAAGATCAAAACTAACCAGAGGCGAAAATAAATACCTGCCGTTTAAAAAACAATACGACGATCCTTACGACAGCGCCCTGACACAATTAACCATGAATCATAGACCAATAATCAAGAATCAAAAATTCAAGTCTCTCAAAAAGCAAAAATAAAGAACTAAGAATTAATTATTAAAAATCTAAAAACAAAAATCACTATGTTGAATAACTAATTTGACGGATCTAGAAGAGAATATTTCGATAAAATAGTTCTAAATTCAAGGTGAGATGAATAATAAAGATAATTCTTTAACTAGTAGCAGTTCTCTGACCACTTGGCGCCCCCCGGTTGAAAGAGGTATCTTATCACAGTGAGATGTTCAAACTTGCTGAACGGATAATTCCAAAAGACATTCTGAGGTATATCTAGACACTGTTGACTACAACAGCACTGGCTTATCTAGTACCGTGAACATTATAACACAAAGTTCCAGCGTACCAATATGCGGAGAACTCATGAATGCATCTATTATGTCACTCAATAAAAATAATTTAATGAAGAATTCATGTTATTTTTAGAAAGTACCAACCTTCATTCGATGTATGTTAAACACCATTAGATTACGAGTTCCAGTTGTTTTAGTAACGCGACTTTTGTTATTTTCAGAACAATGAAAAAAATTGACTCTGTATGTTGATTAAACATTGGTTTTTGATAGAAAAAATTCCGTTAAAGTAAATCAATGGGTTTATATCGAAAGCAATCGTCAAACGTTGGTTACCATATTTTAAACGTGACAGTAAGAACTCCGAATTCGGTGTTTTGAATTAGCCAGGAGGCCATTAGGAGCGTATGCAACATGCTCTTAGATCATTAAACGGCTTTTGCAGGGAAGGCTCAGAGAAAAACTTCTGCACCCTGTTTACTAACCACCGGAAAACTTAATTTACGATACAACAATTTCAAGGTAAAACCATGCAAAAAATATCGGAAGCTAAATTTCCTGGAATTATATTTCATCCAAAATTGTCTTCAAACACCAACATGGGAAACTATTAATGCTCACGACACGTGTGAACGATTGTCTGGCCAACAAACGTGTTCACCAGTAATTTTTTTTAAACAATTTGGAGACCAATCTGCATAAGTGCAACAAGAGCTATGAAAACCTTCCTACGGCTGAACTCGAAAAGCTTTTAGGGCTTGCTCTTATATCTAAAGATACGACGGTTTTAGGACCATCAAACTAAAAATATTGAATCTAGTTAAACCCATCAGAACCGGTCAGAACAGAATCTTGACCAAAGTAAATTTGGCATTTGAAATTGTCCAATTATGAAACTTGGGGAGTACATTATATTTTATCACGCACTTAAGAAAAATCTCAAAAAGTGTTTCAAGCGGAAATCTTTCGACCCAGGAGCTGCTATTTCTTTTTAAATGGACTAGACTATGCAAACAAAATATCAATAATGTGCGGCTGATCTATGTGCGTCGGACGGTGCAGATAGTGTATTCACTCGGAACAAGAGAAGGTGCTATCCAATGTTGCCTATTGCAAAAACCACTTAAATTGAAGTAAAATGAACTGGTAGGCATTTACGAGTACACAAGTACTCGCAATCGATCTCTAGTATGGAGCATAATGTAGGACCTGGCATAATTTACGGAAATTTGATAAAATGAAAAAAATAGGAAACTTTCAACCGGTCTGCAGTGCCCAGGATACCTTCTTGACACTTCATCTAACTTTAATATTACACGAGAGTAGAATGTGAATTGCCCTTTAAATTTTCATAGCAAAATTTCTAAAAAAAAGAAAACTGTGAACGAGAAAGAAGAAACAAATCAAGCCCCAATGAAATACAAAAATGCTCAGAAATACCACGAATTTTAGGAAAAACATATTTTGACTGTCAGATTATACAACGAACAAAATTATGATGAGTTCCCTATAGATTTGATCTCATCCCAAAAATTACATGTTTTATATAAAAATCAATAACACAGAAAAACATGCGAAAATATTTAGAGGAGAAAATTACAGATATTTAATTTACTTGTTTTGATGTCTTCTCAATCAAAATAATCATATAACCAACAAAAGAATCAAAAACATTCTAGAAAAATAACTTTCCTTAGATAAACTGAACCATCCCCAACAATTGGATACATTACTCGGCAATCAAGCAATATAATATAAGCAGAACACAAAAATGAAAAATGTTGAGTTACTATAATTCAAGCATTGAACCACAAAACTGACCAACATTGAGTACCAACATACAAAATATTAAATTTTCTCTTTCGATACACAATTTTAAAAGAAAGTGAATTAAGAATATTGTGGTTAGGCTAGTTTAGTATGTACGGTACATTACATTAAAAAAAAATATTATTTCAATACTGGTCCATAGCACAAAATATTACAAACGTAAATTAAAGACTTACAAATGGGAAAATATAATATTTAAATTTTGTTTATCTGCAAGTAAAATTTAAAATTCAATGCACAGTACATAATAAAACAACAACAGACATAAAATTGAAAATGATAAAAACAATATGGGATAATTTTCCGGAAAAATAAAACTTTTCTGTTATTTTACCCACAATACCAATAATATCATGACCGCACTAAAAATATATGGGATACCTACAACCAAACCAAAAAATATATTCGAACCAAATACCTGGTAAAAATTTTAGAAATATTTTTCTTTTTGTTTTTTACTTTTCGGGTTTAAAAATAAAATTTAACAACAAAAAAGAAAATTTGAAACTTATTTTGGAGCAAGTGGAATATAACAATATTAACTACGATATGAGAGCGCACTGTAAAATAAAAGTAAATAAAAAAAGGATGCGTCCCTAAAGGGGGTTATACCATTAATCATTTCTCACCAACTCTGAATATCGTTTAAATAAGAAATGTAGGTTAAATTTAATGGAAAATCGATTGACAACATAGCCAATGCATATGTGTAGATGCTTTCACTCGTACGTAGTAAATCTGTGTTTCAGCTACTCAACAGCGATTTAAAAAAGATAAAAAAAACATTTTGTTAAAATTTTGACGAGTTTAAAATACCAATTTTTTTTTATTTTATTTCACTGGTGCTTCATCCCATGAAGCGATTTGGCCGCCTCATTATCTAGGTTACACAATAAAATTGTTTTTTATTTATGGTTGATTGGTCCGTTGAATCCTACTACTAGTACACTGCTACTAGTTAAAAAGATATTAGCATGACGGGGAAGGGTTTTCGTTTTCGACAATAAATTTAATGTTTTGAATTACCATAACCCAATGATGATTTTTCATTTTCTATTAAAATAATTTTGGACATCTTTACAACTTTTGATAAATTAATGTTTATGTCCAGTTTTGCGCAAATGGCCACATGCGCACCTATCGACCTTCGGCTTTACAAAATTTTGTCTAGGATATATTACAATTTTGTATCTAATAAAATGTTCAATATTATATATTTGTAAAAGTTCTGAAAATTGTTTTTTTAAAACTTACACAAGATCTTCAGACGCATACACAAGTAAGTTGGTTTCTTGTGCAGGTAGTTTTGAAGGAACTGGTGTTTGAACTGAAGCTAGATCCATATTGTAATATGTTGATATTTTTGTGCAATATTGTAACTCCAAAATTAAATCAGTTTAATTTGTTCCAAATTTCCGCAAACATTTGCACAACTCTAGCAGCCACGAATCATTAATTTTCTGTATCAGCTCTTCATCACAAATTTTTTCAAGTACATTCAAAACTTTAACAACATTTATGACACAAAATTAACGGGCTACCTATTTCAATAATTTTTTTGGAGTCGCGTTTTAAGTGATATTAATTTTACCATGAGGGTTTGTTGTCCATTATGATTGGGAGAATGAGCTAAGCGGTTTGTTTAAATTTTTTATTAATTCATTTTTGGTTGAGCAAACCCTTGCTAGTGGAGCCACTCGTTTCTATTTTGCCAGCATATTTATCGATCCTCATACGCCTCCTCAGAGTACAAAGCACCCGCAGAGATCAATGAAGGGAAGTGCCCTCTTTCCTTTGGGGAGATCACATAGCCCTTAGCAGCCTATGATATAAAAATGTACAATACAAAATTATATTGGGTGACCGAACGGGTGTGATTTATTTCACGTCTTTATTTATGAGTATTACACCTGTTAAACTAAATTCTAATGAAGAAAACTAAATATTCTAACAGGTAATTGGAATCATAAAATTTAAAATAATAAACTTCGGTTATAAACATGTGGTGCTTAAAATTAAAAATTGAAGGGTTTAAAATTGAAGGGTTTATATGTTGTGGCCCACCCCCGCAACTATCTTTATCACGAATGTCATGTATCATGAATCATAAATCTAGAATACACCAGACTTTATTTCAAAATCGGTCAACTCTTATTTAAAATATAACATTTAAATTTATTTGATTTTTTAAACTTTTGGTTTTTATTTTATTTTACGTAATAATCATAGAAATCTTGAAAATTGTCGATCTCGAGATGTTTGTCCGTATCCTCGCTATAGCTCAGACAGTTTGTCCGATCGAAATGAAACTTTATTTAAAAGTTTTTTAGTGTTTTTGTAAATATTTTGGAAAGTCTCGGGTTTACGAGAAAAACGATTTGCAACAATTTGCAACAATTTTTACGATTTTTGGCCAAATCTACTTTTCACCAAAATTTGGCCTTGTACAGCCCAGATGGACTAAATCACCAAAATTCAACTTCATACTTATGCTTTTTCTATAAATTAGCAAACCCCAATGAACATTAGCCAAAAACACGGGAAGTTACAGCCCCTGTATAAGCTTCGAAACCTTTAGTACTTAGTCAAGACAATTTAGTGATTTTAGCACTAACCAAGACAATTTAGTGCATTTAGTACGATTACCTAAGACACATTAGTACCCTTAGTACTTCAGGGCGATTTAATATATTTAATACTTATCCACGGCGCTTTTAGCACTTAGTCGATACACAGTGCTAAAAAGACCGCCAATCGGCGCCACGATAAAGCGGCTGTGATCTAACAGATTCTAAAATAATTTTGCAACAACACCGGTGTAAATCAGTTTCCAAAATTTAAGCGATGACAAATTTTATCAAAAAACTGTTTTTCTGAAAAAATTTGATTGTTGTACAGCACATCCGGATTAGTTGATCGGGATGAAACTTCATACTTTAGCCTTTTCCTTAAATAAGAAGAACTCGGTTAAATTTGGCCTATATTGATCTAATGGCAGTGGCCGTTTCCATTGGAGCTTTTTCGTTTTACGCAAATATTTTGGAAAGTATATAGCATTTACGAAAAACGAATTTAAATAGAAAGATTGTAAATTAAATTTCAAGCTAATTAGTAAAAATCATTATTTTTTAAATTTTACCGGAAATGACTTTTGAAAAAAAAATTATTTCATCCAAATTCGCGACCAGAAGTGGCAGCTTCCGTAGACGTTTTCCAATTTTTGCAACAAAGATTAAATTTTTAACAAGGGGTTAACCTTGTTGGTTTTTTAGAAATTTAAACATGAATAATGATTTTTATGACGATACAAGTCCATTTTTAGCACAAATCCGCTCGGTTCAATTTTTCGATTTAGAAATTGAGTGTAGTATATTTGAGATCTATGTACATTTGCCGTAAAAGAAAGTCGGGTTTGGCAACTACAATTTTTTGGAAATATTAAATTTTTCAACATCATTGCCTAAATTGAAAATGATCTAATGGAAGCCGCCTCTTGCGGTGGAAGAATTTCTACCCTATTCCGTAAGGATCTCGTAATAAATTTAAAAAAATTAAGTGTGATGTTTTTTACGACTAGGCAATCCGCCAGGACTGAAGAACTGCCACATTTTGGTGAATAGACCTTTATTTTATCGAAACTCGTCAAATCCGGTTAAATTTAAAAAACTATCGGAACTAAATTTGTTTGAAATTTTATTTAATATTTTTTAGTTTTAAATCTTTTTTTCGAAATGCTATAAACTTATTAAACTTATTTACTAAAAATATTTGCAAAAACCAAAAAGCTCGGCCAAAAATCACTGGAATCTCCTAATTTAGAAAAGGCTTTAGTTTCATCCCTATCAACCCATTTGGGCTGTACGGGGCCAAACATTTGCTGAAAAAAACGTTTTTTTTATCAAAATTGTTATTTCCGCTTAAATTTTGGGCAAATATTGTTGAAAAATTTATTTACAGCCATTTATTTCATATTCGCTTTTCTCGTAAATGATAAACTTTTCAAAATATTTACGAGAAGCGGAAAGGCTTAAGCGGAAAGAAGGTGCTATGCACGGTAAACAGGTAATCTCCCAATTTATTGGAATAAGTTAAGGTATGCAATTTCATACCAATAAATCAACCCGTAAGGGCTGCGAGACGTCAAATTTTTGCTGAAAACCCGTTTTTGCCAAAAATCATTACTTGCGCTTAAATTTTGGAAAGTGATGTTTAGTTCATAGTTGATTATCTTGCACATGTTATTATTTTTAAAAAATTTGCAAAAACCGAGAAAGCACTCACTTCCGGTGGACCAACTTTAGCCATCATTACAAAAATTAAAAATGCACCCATGAAAGCTGTCACTACCGGTCAACAGATGTCCCCTAAATCTCGCAAGGATCTTTAAATTAGTGGAGAAAGGTTAATTATGAATTTTGATAGAAATCAATTAACCTAGACTGTAAAGGTGCCGAATATTCGTGAAATAAAGCTTTTTTATCAAAACTCGTCAGTTTCGGTAAAATTTAAAAAAATGATCTGATTAAATTTTGTTTAAAATTGCAAAAAATAAAAAAAGCACCCATGAAAGTTGCTAGTTAGTTTGGATCGATTTCGGCCAAAACTCACTACGATATCCCCTTTTAGGCAAAAAGCTTAAGTATGAAGATTCAATCCCATTAATAAATCCAATGAGCAGTATAGGGGCCGAATTTTTGCTGGAAATCTATTTTTGACAAAAACTCATTTCGAGGAATTCTTGCAAATTTCATTTAGAATCTATCAATTCTTATTCGATTTTCTCATCGATGATATATTTACTTTCCACAATATTTACTTTCAACCACATTTACAGCCTAACTAGTCATATTACGATTACACCAAATTTGAAAACTTCTAACAATTAACCGTTTTAAGTGGCAAGCTAGAAAAGGATTTAAATGGAAGGTCGAAGTGATAATTATTTTTGAAAAATTCGAGTGACAGTTGAACAATGTCGATACTGCAAATACAAATTTTGGCTTCCTAGGAGCCGGCTAACATTTGTAGTTTTATCGAATCTTTTGATAGTACTTTCATGAGAACCCTCGGTTGGCCGAGTTTACTAAGTTTTAATATTTAAAAAGTTAATGTAGAGGCCCTGGTGTTAAACCATTGGAGAATTTAGTATTCCACGCTATAAATTTCGAGAAAGCTACAGATTTGTTATTTGAGCGATTCAACGAGCAACGCTTTGTTTAAAGTCAATCAGTTCTTAAAGTCAGACAAATCAAATTTAATTTGGCAACTAAATTAAAGTTGAGGGAGGGAACTCATGTATATAAATTGTACTCCTATGTTAGATTTAATTTTCAAATTAGATAACCTGTAAGTTGGAAGGATTGATAGTTCATTTACATTTCAGTAGCGTTGAATTAAGATAACGACTATAACTACCAAAATTTGCTTGATTTCACCAAAGTCTCGATCCGACTAAGTCCTACAGATTCTTGCAGCTGAAGTCTACCACCACTCGAATAGAGAAATTTTGGTTGCGGAGTCTACAATTATGAAAATCATTCAGGAATAAGATTTCTATAACGAAATTTACTGCCTTAAATTCGCAAGGCAGTTGGACAAAAAAAAAATATATCTTTGAATCCAGTTTTAGCTAACAATGGGATACTAAGAGTGAATGGTCGGCTGCAAAATTAAATCCTTACGACTGCCAGCCGAAATCTAGAAATCTTGGACAAACACAACATGATAACGGTACGAATCATTGAAAATGCACACTGTAGCAAGTTGAACTGTGGCATTCAGTAGCCACCGAGTAATTGCCACCGTACAAGCGGGTAGTACGTAACGTTATTCAAAAGTTCTTAAAATGCTTCGCCATAAACAACAAATGGATCAACAATTAATTGGAACATTATCATTTGCCAGAACCAGAGTACCACCTGAAAGGAATACAAGGCCTACAAAGTATATGTGACTCTAATCGCATAGACTAAGGCGGTCGGTCTATATCGAAATAGGAAGCTGTCTTACAAAGGAATGTTCCATTGCTTCTTCCAAACGGTTCGTGTCCAGGCGAAGATTGTGAACCGATATTAACTCCGACAATGGAACTAACTTTGTTGTAGCAAACGCTGTTTTAAAATCGAGGGAGGAATAAAATCAGTGAAATTTCATTAATGATACGCAATTAAACTTACTCGAAATATACTCACTAACTTAAGCAGCGGTCCAAGTGGACAAAGACCCTCACATACTGATAATAAAAGATTTAGTATTAATAAAGGATAATCAACTACCTGCGACGCAATTCTCGTAATTTATACCGAAGTAATATTCTCGACGGTTCTGATATAGACTATACTATAATTTGCTATAGAACAAAACTGTTATAAAACTATCTCTGGAGCTATTATTTTAACCTAGATGGCTCTAATCGCACAAAAAATGTTTTTAATTTTCAACACTTTAAATAAGCAATTTTCGTTGAATACATCTCCCGCCAAAGCAATTCCTTGCCCATAAAATCTCTAGGCGAGATCCAATCATAAAACTGTGCAAGCTACTTGCAAGTTCAACTGGGAACAACAACCCAGCTCCGACACAACAACTCTGGCAAGCAAAACATGTAGGAAGAAGAAATCAAGTGGGATTATCATTGTTGTCTATGTGCCGCAATGCATTCTGGAAGTTGCACAAGCCACCATCCAAAGAAGTCTTTTAAACCACTCAACTTCGAAGATTTATTTTTTATTTTTAATCCATGCAATCTTTCCTGGTGCCGAAGCACTAACCGCTCTTTTGCGGTTGATTTTCCCGTCTTACTTTACGCAATTCCTGCCAAATGAAAGACGTACGGCTATAGGACCGATTTAAGTTACCATTAAGTTACCATTGCATAGCTCCATACCAGCCTATAGTTCTGGACATAGAAGATGGGTCGGCCCATGAGTTTTGCACGCCGATAGGGGTCGTAGTTGTGTTCCTTTTAATCACTGTTGATGCAAATTTCCTTTTGCATCCTGCCCCTATCAGGATTCGAACCCGGTACCTCCCGATCCAAACGCCAAAGCTTTAATCACTGTGCGATTTGGTCGGTGCACTTCGAACAATTAGGCAAGCTCAAAATAGTGGCGACGAAATGGACATTAGATAATCAGTATAACTTGACTTCCTACTGGGAGGAAACTGAGAACCTGAAAATAGCCCATACAGAGATACAGTCGGTTTGAACGGAGCTGCCCAGTTTATAATGCAATGTCATGCTACAGCAACTTAAGGCAATACAAGAATTTAATAGCATACAACGTGCCATTATGAGAAAACAACCAGGATTGCAAACGAGTGAAATGGAGGTTTGAAAATCCTGTGAGCCTTATTTAAGCGGATATGTTCGGAGCCTCCATCCAAAAAGAGGCTGGAAAATATGTGTCCCAATACAATAAAAATTACAATGATGCGAGAATCTTTTATTGGCTCTTATTCAAAACCAAACAACTATAATCGAACATAACAAAAACCTTACGACAACAATAAACAACCTTAACGACATCGATAAACAACTTGATCGTGGATCAACATCGTCTACGGCAGATAATTAATCAATTTCAAGAATATACAATAAAACGTACGAAGACAGAGTATGATTGGCGCTAATAAGCATTTGTGAAAGCTTACTTGACTTCCCTTTCATGCCCATCAAGAAATCCTACAACCATCCGTACTCACACCAAGTCAGCTAGAAGAAGAGTTACAATTTATGACAAGACGTGCCTATAACCGTTACTTTTCTGGGATGCAATTTTATGTTATCCATCACGTATACCAAAGCATGAATATACGCGGCCTGAGTTACCTCAGAGAAATGTAATTATCGAGAATATCTTACCACTTTCATTCGAGTTGGATTTACACAAATATCTGTAGTTCCAATTTCGGACATCAGTCATGGAAGCACGCAGCCACACATCATTAGTTTCACTGATTATATAGAAATGCGGGAATACTTTGCATTAATAACGAGAGAAGATGTGAATCGATGTCAAGTATTCCATAGTGGAAATGGAGGCCAGCTGCGAGTTTAGAGATTCCGACGTTTAGATAATAATAAACATAATATCAATAAATCTTCTCGTCATTTAACACATCTATAATGCATGATGCCAACAACTTACGGGAAGTTAGTGCAATTATCAATAATAAAGCCACACCAGAAATAACATAATTGGATAAAAAATCGAGACATTGAAAGATGAAAAATAAGTTATTCTCCATCACCAGAACGTTCATCATATTCACCATTGTGGGATGATCCATAACTTAGCTATAAGAAAGTCACAGACCCCCGTCTCCACTAACCCACCAGAAGAAACCATCGTTTTCCAGTAGTAAGTTTTTTTAAGTCAAGGGTGGAGCCCGGGAATGTGTTGCGATAAGCCCATTAGGGTCAACAATTTCAATTGAAGCGGTCAAGCCAATTTTTTTGCTTTTTTTCTATTTGGAATATTCCATATAAAAGGCTAAGACAGCAGACATCTTGTGTATAAATGAGCCCGTTTAGTTCTATTCCTGATTATTTAAACCCCACTAGCGGTAATTTAAATAACGATGCGGCTGAATTTTAACCAATTATTGAGATTAACATAACGGGTACTCATTATTCTTGAAATTTAAAACAGAGAATAAGGAAAATATTTTGATTTCAAACGCAACTCAAAATAAAATTAGATCATTATGTGTTAAAAATAGGACTAGACATGAACATCCGAAGGCTTCAAGCTCAGCTTGCTTCTTTATCTCAGTTTGCTTCAGACGCAAACATTAAAATGTTGATTAAAAGGTAATAGTTATTCCAAGAACTGTTTACTTTTAATCAATGGCGAAACTTTCTAGGAAATTTTGCTATGTGCAGCCGAATCACACAGCACAAACAAAACTAACTAAACACTTGTAGGTGTGTAAACAATGTAAACATTTCAAGGCAATATTAAAATATTCAAAATAAAATATTTCCCCGTGTCCTCCACTTCAATGCCTAAAATGTTACCATTTCTGTGTAAATAAAGCACGAGAATTTTGTTTTTCCCGTCTAATTTTTATCAGGCAAATTGAAGACGTGTCGTGTTTTTCCTTTACCTGTTTCAATATAATGTTTTAAGATAAAATCATTTAGTATTTGAACGGGCGAAAAAGCTTATTTAAAAATATTCTAATGAAAAACATTTTGTGTCGATTTGTGTCGGTGTTTTTGCTAAAATTTATTATATTTTATGTACGAATTTTTTTTTTCGTGAAAATACAAATTAAAAATTTGATAATTTAAAAATTCTCAAGACGGTATTTTTTATGATCCGTACCTTTTTCTTTATATTTATGGATATGGGCGTCATGCTGTTTCCAAGTAAACGATTCATGATTTGCATTGGATGTTTCACACTGCTCAATATTATACATTTTTAAATTTGGTATATGCGAGGTCATTTTTCATACGGTGGTAACCTGCCATCCATCAACAAATTTATAATTTATCAAAGCAACTTTATTTTGCACATATTTTGTATCACACGCACGAAAAAACACTTGATATACCAAAAAAAAAACTGTTTGTTTCCTTATCACACAAAACATATCCTTGTACATATTTACGTCTTTTATGAAATCCGTATTACACAAGCTGATAACCGGGACTACTTTTAAGAAATTGATACAATTTTGGGTAATATAAAACCGTTCCAATTCGTGCTTCAGCTGTTTTTCTATATTTTGCAAAAAAAAAATTTTTTTTCTGTCGAAACTATACATAAAACGGTATAAACGGGGAAACACATGCGCGGCAGCAACCACTTGCCCCTTATAGTCCCGTATAACGAAAATTGTAAAAACATCAACAATAATTTTGATGAAACGCTACAAAATTGACAACGGAAACATGCGCAACAATCGGATAATTTTGAAAATTACTTATTGCTGGTTCGGTAAAGGTACTAACAAGGGGCAACAAATAAAATTTAATTATTTTCCACCCAAATACGTATGTAGGTTATTATTCGAGTGTAGGAAAATTATTTTGTTTATGAATGGTGTTGCTCTGTATGTTGGGATGATTGTTGCAATCAAATTTATTTTTACTTTGTATTAAAATTAATTAAATAAAATTAATTTTTGCTATTTGCTTAGTAAAATTAATTGGATTTTTATTGAATTATTTGTGAATATCAATTAATTTATTTATTTCCCACTGTGAATTTTTATCTGGAACCTTTGGAAACACCTTAACATTACAAATTATTGTTGGAGCAACGAATTTTTGTTAGTGACAATCAAAAAATCAAGAGGTTTAATTGTTGCAGGTAGCCAACACACCCGACCTTCTTTACGACAAATGTACATATTTCTCAAATACACCACATAAATTTTGAAATTAAATTTACAATCTGTTTATTTTTGCTATAAAATAGTCAAAATATTTGCAAATATTGAAAAGATCCTATGGAAGCTTCCGGGGGTCCGAACTTGACCAAATCTCACTGGAATCGCCCAATTTATGGAAAAAGCTTCCAAATGAAGTTTAATCTTGATCAATCAATCTATGCTGTACAGGGACTAAATTTTGACTGAAAATCAGTTTTTTTGACAAAAATACGTTATTTCCGATTAAATTTTGTAAAACTGATCTGGACCGGTATTGTTATAAAATTGATTTAGAATCTGTTAGTTGATAAACGTTTTTCTCGTAAAGGATATACTTTTTATAATACATGCAAGAAAACGAAAAAGCTCATATTCCACCTCCGATGGAAAAACGAAAAAGCTCCTATGGAAACTGCCACTTTCGGTAGGCCGATTTTGATCCAGTCGATCTTTTCACGTAAACAACAAAACTATATGTAAAAAAAACGTGAAAGCACCCATTGAAGCTATCACGGAGTTTCATTCCGATTAGTTAATCTTTCTGGGCTGTTTAGGGACGAATTTTTGTTAAAAAATTTATTTTAAAAATCGTAAGTTCCTGGCCCAATTAGTTCATAATTTCTAGCAAATGATTTACACTTCAAAATATTTGCAAGAAACGAAAAACTCATATACATAGAAGGTACCACTTCCGGAAGACCGATTTCGGCCATATTTTGGTCTCTAAATTAATACAAAAAAACTTAAGAATGAAGTTCCATCCCGAACGTGAAAACTGTTTGAGCTGTAAAGAGGACACAAACATTTAGTCTGCACGGAACCACGCACACACAGGGATCTTTTAAAAAATCATGTATTTTGATGAAAGGTAAATCAAACAAAATTTCGAGGTAGAAAGTATTTCTGCTTAAATTTTGTAAAGATTGATTTTATCGCTATTGCTGCAAACTTAATTTAGAAACATTTAAACAGTCGTTTCAAAATATTTGCAATTATCGAGAAAGCTATGGAATCTGCCACTTCCGGTGAACCAATTTTGTTTTAAAATCACTGGAATTTCCCAGAATATTAAAAAAGCCTCTGTATTGAATTTTATTCATGAACATATGATCCAATTATATAAATTACCAACACTTTAATGAACCACATACCTCATGGTGAGCATGAGAGCTCATTTGTAGTGAGGTGGGTAATTCATTTTTATAAAAATGCACTTTGCCTTCGTAGTCGTTTTGACTTGTCTTCAAGAACATTTACAACATTCCAGACAAAGGGCTGTTTTTCGGTAACTTTACTAATTGCTCATAGTTAATCATCTAGACGTTCATTTTCGATCTAATCCAATGAGAGCTCGTCTGAGGCCATTTGTTGTTCCAATTAATAACTATTGAAAAATATTAGTAGACAAATTATTTCATAAAAAAATTACTCAAACACGTCTATTCGACGTGAAAATCAAAGGCAACACTCTGTGTGTGTATTTCGATCAGACAAACTGCCTGGGCTGTAGGAAAGACACATACATTAAGTTTAAACACACAAAATTTGGAAATTTTTTTAAAAGTATATTTTTGACTTCGGCGATTGGTAAATCTGCAAAAATCTCGAAGTCAAAATTTTTCATGAATACAATAAAGTATAATTGCACTTGCCATAAGAAAGTAAATGTAAGTGGAAATGTTACTTCTGTCTATTCGAGTTATTATCTATCCAAGTAATATTTTGATCATTAAAAGAAAAAAAATCAGATTTACCATTCTTGATTTAGCTGAAGTCAGAAATGGCCCCAACAGTTTTAAGTTTGGTGTATGGCTGGGATAATATTGGTAAGAAATCGAAAGTAGTGAATTTTTAACAAACACAGTACTGAATCCATAGCCTTAAAGTACTTTCGGCACCTTTACCGACTCCACCAATTTTAGTAAATTTCAAGGCAAATTGAGCCTGATGAGAAAAATCACATTAAAATAGAGATTTGCAAGAGCCAATTCGCAATTTTAAATAATCCATTCAGCACAGCGGAGATTAGAGAGCAGCGAGCTAATAATAGCTACACACTAAGCTAATAACCAACAACCTAATTTTAAAGGTAGTATTTAGCGATCCATACGGTCCACCGTTTTTTGTTTGACAAGCAGTGGAAATTTAACTGTTCATATCCCTTGGTGCTTTTATTGAAAAGTTTCAAGAAAATAATTTCCTTATCTACCACTGCAATCATTTAATTGTATGAGTTTACTGTTGTAGACCTGCACTGTTTGTTTGGTAACTAAACTTACTTATGGTTCCACGTTCAGATCCGTAATCTGCTGTAATCTCAGCTATACCATAGTTACTTATCCTGAACCTTGGGACTGCAAATAGCGGAGTTAAGTGAGTCCTATATGGTAGTCTCAAATTCAAAAGCATACTTCGAACTCCCCATTGAGTTTACCACTTTGATGACAAATCAGCTATCGTTGTTGAAACCGTAGAACAGATTTTAGTTCTCTGTTTGGATATTTCGAACAACGAATCGAATCTTAAACAAAATGCAGAAGCCACAAAAATCACTCTCAGCAGGAATTTTTCTACCCATCTGGAAAGGCTCTGTTATTTTTCCCTCCCATAAAAAATGCTAAAAATCGGACATTGCTGATTATAAGTCAATTACAAATTGTCCTTCATTCCAATATTATTTGAAAGAATCGTTTATGAGTCACTGACAAAGATCGTTCCACTATCCTCAACAAGTTAAGCTAAGAACCCAATGGTTTCCATCGCAACTCCTCTTGTGGGCGAACTCATATCTGAGAGGCATAAAGTATCAAGTGATCCTCCGATCTTCAATATCATCTGCTAACAATTCTGGAGTGCCCTATGGTAGCCATGTTGGGCACATTCTATCTATAAACGACGCTGGAATTGTATTTCATTCGTAATGGTCGGTATTTTAAGCAACTAAGTTTATAAACCAGACACAAAGATGGCAAACTGTTAATGTACTACAATGAACCACAACAGAACTACATAACGAAATCTAAAATCACCTTATCCTAACAAACGCGAAAGTTAGACCAAAGGCTTGCCCAGGATGTACCAGGCAGTATAACTTTAGTAAAAAAATGGATATTGTGAATTTCTCAGTCAAATATAAATTACAGTTGGCTTGACCAGAATAAAATGAATATCGTCGATATTTAAAAAATCACACCTTGTCTAGCCTGCCAGACAATACAATATTATAATCTGATAAAACCACACAAGCACTACAGAAATATTAGGAAATTTGTGTAGTTAAAGCGTAAAGACATGTAGATTCATGTCTGTACAAAACCAAATCGGTTGTACACAATCTCCACATGTTTCCGCTATATTGGTCTACCGCCCTTGCTGGATGTATGCAGTATTCATTCCGAAAATGTACATTGCAAGCGGCGCATTAAACAGAGAATTTCTCTCAAAGCCGTATTCACGCTTGTAGAGTTGCCGATGTATCATTATCGATGAAACCGATGAAAGGACATTACCAACATTTTATTTGGTTTCGTTAAGATTCTGACCAGAACTCAAAATATTATTTTTTAATAGCAGCACCGATACTAGAAGAAAAATTCGTTCACGGTGTTCCTATTTCCCAGGCATACACCGATGACCGTTATAGTATCGATACAAATAACGTTTGAGGAAATGTTACATGATCGTGTTTAACCCTTGGGACCAAAGTTGCAGGAGCTAGTGGAGTACGCTAATTTTTCCTATATAATGCAAATTACTTGATATGCTGACTCTAATGAAGTACGGTAATTTATCGGGAGATATTCGAGAATTAAATTTCAACTTAATCAACATTACTATACTTTATCGGTTATCCATCAAAGGCTGCTCAAACTGGTAGACTGCACTTCACAGTATTTTAGGTTGTATACTACTGCATGGTCTTATAAACTTGAATTTTGTTGATAAATCAATTCCAGAAATTCAACGGGAAGGCTTAGTTAATGTACTCATTTTAGGTAGCGTGAAGTTTCTGACAAATTGACAAAAAACCTTACAAAAGCTTAAAAGTGTATATACACAAATATTAAGAATAAATGTTACCTACACTAATCATGTCTAGTAAGGATCAAAAGTTAATAAACTAGGTATCGTAGAGATGTCTACGCTTAACGGTATACGGGATCATGTTAATTAGGCAATTCTTAATGTTTTCTAGAAGCCAACATATTTATGCGATGGGGCAGTTATAGATTTTTTTCATTTTTAAAATTTTGCTATAGTAAAAAGTGTAGTGGCGGTTCGGAGGTCAATGACAAGGCATCGTAGAGATGTCTACGCTTAACGGTATGTGGGAATATGTTAGTTAGGTAATTATTAACGTTTTCTAGAAGCCAACATATTTATGCGATGGGGCAGTCATAGATTTTTTTCATTTTTAAAATTTTGCTATAGTAAAAAGTGTAGTGGCGGTTCGGAGGTCAATGACAAGGCATCGTAGAGATGTCTACGCTTAACGGTATGTGGGATACTGTTAGTTAGGCAATTCTTAATGTTTTCTAGAAGCCAACATATTTATGCGATGGGGCAGTCATAGATTTTATTCATTTTTAAAAATTTTCTATAGTAAAAAGTGTAGTGGCGGTTCGGAGGTCAATGACAAGGCATCGTAGAGATGTCTACGCTTAACGGTATATGGGATCATGTTAATTAGACAATTTTGAATGTTTTCTAGAAGCCAACATATTTATGCGATGGGGCAGTCATAGATTTTTTTCATTTTTAAAATTTTGCTATAGTAAAAAGTGTAGTGGCGGTTCGGAGGTCAATGACAAGGCATCGTAGAGATGTCTACGCTTAACGGTATGTGGGATTATGTTAGTTAGGCAATTCTTAATGTTTTCTAGAAGCCAACATATTTATGCGATGGGGCAGTCATAGATTTTTTTCATTTTTAAAATTTTGCTATAGTAAAAAGTGTAGTGGCGGTTCGGAGGTCAATGACAAGGCATCGTAGAGATGTCTACGCTTAACGGTATGTGGGATTATGTTAGTTAGGCAATTCTTAACGTTTTCTAGAAGCCAACATATTTATGCGATGGGGCAGTCATAGATTGTTTTCATTTTTAAAATTTTGCTATAGTAAAAAGTGTAGTGGCGGTTCGGAGGTCAATGACAAGGCATCGTAGAGATGTCTACGCTTAACGGTATGTGGGATTATTTTAGTTTGGTAATTATTAACGTTTTCTAGAAGCCAACATATTTATGCGATGGGGCAGTCATAGATTTTTTTCATTTTTAAAATTTTGCTATAGTAAAAAGTGTAGTGGTGGTTCGGAGGTCAATGACAAGGCATCGTAGAGATGTCTACGCTTAACGGTATGTGGGATTATGTTAGTTAGGCAATTCTTAATGTTTTCTAGAAGCCAACATATTTATGCGATGGGGCAGTCATAGATTTTTTTCATTTTTAAAATTTTGCTATAGTAAAAAGTGTAGTGGCGGTTCGGAGGTCAATGACAAGGCATCGTAGAGATGTCTACGCTTAACGGTATGTGGGATTATGTTAGTTAGGCAATTCTTAATGTTTTCTAGAAGCCAACATATTTATGCGATGGGGCAGTCATAGATTTTTTTCATTTTTAAAATTTTGCTATAGTAAAAAGTGTAGTGGCGGTTCGGAGGTCAATGACAAGGCATCGTAGAGATGTAAAATAATAATGTAAATAGTCTTCTTTGGTTACAAAGTAGTGCAATTTAATATTACATTACACAACTTTTACTTTTAAACCAAATATCTAAAAACATAAAAGATGAAGAACTGTACGAAATTTTTTTTTCTGGAAGGTTCCATCAATCAAAAATGATTGATAAAATTCGTATTCATTTTCCTTTATAAACGAGTTATTAAAATTTTTTCGTGTGTTTATGTATGTGTGGTGCCGAGAAGACTAAATTTAAGTGAGCTCTCTACAGCCTAGATACTTTTTCCGTAAATTTGGAGATCCCAGTGATTTTTGGCCGAAATTGGTCTAGCGGAAGTAACAGGTTCCATAGAAGCTTTCTAAAAATTTTGAAAAGTTTATAACATTTACAAAAAATATTAATTAAATTTCAAACAAAATTAGTTCAGATCATTTTTTAAATTTTACTAGAAGCTTTGAGTTCTATTAGAAGACGATATATTTGGACTCAAAAATTGAGGGGTTGACTGATTGGAGTCTGACACATTTTCATTGGAATTTTGTATAGTTTTGGTCAAACTACAACCAAAAGCAATAAAATTAAACTCAAACTCATTTATCTAAAGTTTTTAGCTGCAAGTTCATTCACAAATGTTCAGTTATAGGTGGACGCACTTGGATTCCAAAATTATGGGATATAAATACACAAGGTCCGATACGTTTTCTTTGCATTAGGATGACGAGAAACAACCGAAAACAACAAAATTATTCCAAAAACTCATTTAACGAAAGTTAGTTTTGATACAAATCCATTTTGGGGTGATAATGGTTGGGGTTCGGTTTCTTTTTTAGTTTTGTATAGGTTCGAAACACAACCTAAAACAATCAAATCAATCTAAAAATTCATTTATCCAAATAGTTTTATTGACTCATTATGTTGGAACTCATTATGTTGGATGTGTTAGGGGAAAAAATTGGACTCGATCATTTTAGGGTTTGAGTACTTGGGGATCCAAAATTTTGTTTTTGGATTTTGATATAATTTTGGTCGAAACACAATGAAAAACATAAAATCATTCTAAAACCTTATTCCTGTAAATAGTTTTGATATAAGCCTTTTTTGTCCATATTATTTAGAGGAGAATACCCTTAGACTCAAAAATTGTGTGGTGTGATTTTTGTATAATTTGGATCAAAACTCAAACATAAACAGTAAAATCAATCTAAATTCTTAATTATCTAAAAAAATTTATTAACATTTTGTTTTGTTCAATATTTATTAGAAGGCGAATAAAAATGTCTTAAGCCTTTTTTAAAAGTCTTCCATTCATTGATGGGCGCTTACCCATCGTCTATAATTTTTTTAGTGATCGCTGCGACAACCTGCTCGTAGCCAACGTCAACGTTTTATTTCCAAATAATTTTTACTGAGTGCCTTACAACTAAAGTACTATAGACTAAAGCACTTACTTATATAAAGTTAATTTTCCATTAGTTTACACTAGTGATTGATAGTTGCGACTGTAAAATATAAAACGTACTGTGCCTAACACTTAATCCCAAAGTGCGTACTAAATTCTTAATTAGCCACCATCGATAATAAAAACTTCGACAATTGATAAATTATAAATTTACTTTGCTAATTATAATACAATTTGAGTGTGTTGTTTTAACGTCATCTATTATTAAATGGTATGAACTAAAATTAATTAAGTTTAGTCAGTAATTTAGTCGAAAAAGTTGGAAACAATCACGTTAATTTCAGACTAAATACAAGTGTTTCTATAATTAGTAAAACAAACTCGAATCAAATATGACGCTGACATCTACCAACATTTGGTCAAACTAAAAAATATAAAACAAAAAACAAAAAAAAATTCATTCATAAATTTATTTAACAGTTCAGTTAAATGTCAAAACATTCACAGATACAAATAAATTTTATGATATTTTGTGATGTATTTAAATGTGAACCAGTTACATTAGGAACAAGACTGAATTAGCTATAATAGAAATGGATGGACAAACTATGAATTTGTTCATCACCACTCAAGGCTGTGATTGTTTTTTTTTTATAGTTTACGTGTGTTCATCATGTGTGATCACGTGTGACATGGTGCGGATTACCATGTACCTCTAGAGTCGGTAATATTTTAATAACAAAACATTATTTTACAGATTCATCATATAAATGAAGTTAAAAGCCGGCTAGTTATACTAATTTTGCTTTGTACTTTTGCGTTCGACCTCGTGGCTTAGAAATCGACAGTTTTTTTCGAAATTGCATCATCGCTTTTGTTGGGTGTGGTTGTTGTATGATGAAATAAAAATGAATGCGAAATCGCTGTTCGCAAGGCTAACAATCCAAATTGGCCGATCGCTAATAGCAGTTAAGAGGAACTTATTACATGTTTTCAAAACCGAGATCAGTTAAGGGTTCACGAAACTTATTTGCAGTTCAGAGTGAAATTGCAAAATCAAATCTGCAGGTTATATGCATATTACGAGTCAATTGTCAAATCGTTATATGCCTTATCATTATAGAAATCTCAGAATATGTTTCAAAATATATTTTCATCCGATTCTAGCTAAAACGAATCTAACATTCTTAAATAATCATTTTGTTGATGGTCGTATTATACACACAGCGCGTTCGAAGCCAATTCAAAACTAAGTTAGTCGTTCGTGTACTTAGGAATAATGATTATAGCGTAATCATATCCGTAACTATGAAGCACGTCGATGTGCACATAAATAAACTCTATATTCTTATTTTACGTTGCTACGTATTTTCTCTTTCTTCAGTCCAGTAGAACGAATATGATCGCCCACAATTTCATAAAAAAAAAATTTTAATTGTTTATACAGTAACACACACGAATTATTCTTTCGGATTGTATTTTAATTTTTATTATTCTACAAAAGTAGTGTACGGTGGTGTTTACTGTAAGCAAAAAGAAACAAACGAAAACAATGGAGAAATTCAACCGATTCTGCACTCGTATATACATATTTAAAATAACACCTGACACGATCGATAATTTCTTCTCATTTAGGTGCATCGAAATTAAACGTGAGAAACTGAAAAGGAAGATGATCTGTTTAGGGGTATGTAGCTACATTGAATGTATTTTGTTTTGGTTGGTTACTAATGAAACGAAAATGAAAAATTGGAGAAAAAGTATTTGGAGGATTATGAAACGAACACGATTTTTTTTTTCAATTTACTTATTCGATTGTGTTGCTTAGGCAGCCATCTTTGCGTAAACAAATTTTTAGTGGTGAAAATAGAATACAACAAATAGTAGGTGTGTCTAGTTTCCTTCTTATTCTCTTATTGTTTTAATTTTTAGAGTAAATGTTGGCGTGGCTACATATTCATTCGCTTTAAAATTATTTCTTTGTTGCTTGTGTAAAATAAAACGAGCATTCGATCAAATTTGATCGTATTAGATTTCAGAGCCCATATATCGGGCGTATGTGAAGCTGGCCCGAAAACCATCCCGAAAAACGCCTTTAAAGTTTAGGTGTGTTTCTCCGCTAAATTCATTAAAAGGCTTTAAATATTATATCCCCATTGTAAGGTAATGAATATTTGTGTGCTTAATGCTGATGGTCAGTGCATTAATTTGGCATATACCATTACATCTACCAAACTCTGTGAACGGAGAAATTTATGGTGACATATGAGCATAATCCCGATACCTAATCTAACAGAAGCGAAAATTAAATCAGCTGGAGAGTGTACGTGACATTGTTTTTATTTTCTCGGGACGGAATTTCATTTTCTCCATATTTTTTTTAATTTTTCGGGCCTTTTAATGAGTTTAGCGGAGAAATACACCTAAATTTATTGGCGTTTTTCGGGATGGTTTTCGGGCCAGCTTCGCATACGTATATATCCGCGGCTGGATGCAAAATACTCCACTAAACAATGTAAATCACAATGTTTATTCAGGCAAAAATGTTATGTCTACTTTTGGTAGATATTTTTTGGTTTGACTTTGTACTTTATTAGACAATTTAATTTGTTCTATTTTCATTTGTTTTTATCTTCAAGGCATGCTGCAATTTAATAAATTGAGTAACGAGATCTTTATTTAATTACTAGATTACCCGGTGAACTTCGTGCAACCTAAAATTAATATGATTGTATCTCATCATAAGCGATTATGAATGAGATCGGCAATATTGAGTATACGGTTTGAGTTTCGATTCGTGATTAAATGAATTGGTTCATTTCCATGCGTTTTTCGATTTGTTTTCTGGGGCGTAAAAAAACAAAGATGATGGCTTGCCAACACACAAACACACAAACTCCAAATTAATCCCGCAAAATGCCAATGAATGTCCTTGTGATTTGGTGACATTCACCGCGAGTGCCAGACGCACGGGGTGTTGAAGCCGTTTGATCTCGAATGGCAAGTCCGTTAGAATCATCCGGGACGCGCGGAATCAAAACATCCTCTCCTTTGTACTTTTCCTTGATAATCTTCTCCTCGATTATGTTGTTTATAAGCGTTTTCACAGCCAGTCTCATTCCATTGCACAGTTGAGGTTAATTGATGTTACGGAACATGATGATGTCAGCCTATACTTTCAATTGCAAATCGTGAGGTGGTAATCCGGGCAATTCCGGCGAATTCAAGAATTACGTGGGATAGTTAACTACATTTTTCCTGACTTTCAATATTGCTCGTTTGCTCAGCCAATGAATGAGCTCTGCCTTCGATTCGGTCAACTGGCAGAAATCAGAGGACCATGTGATGGATCCGGTCGAGGTGTCAACTGTGATTTTCTCATTGCCAATGTCCAACAATTTGTTGCCAATTTGTTGCAAAACACTCGCATGTTAGTCATCAATTGGAGGGTCTACACATACCGCCACCAATTTGATGATTTCATAAGCACTCCGTTAGTTCGTCAGCTTCAGCTGAACGTCGAATAACAGGGAGAGTCTGACCAAAATAATCCGATCATGGTTTTACCAAAAATGTGTTGAATGCCACGAAGATCTTTCTACGTTGTCAAGCGCCTCTAGTGACCTTTTGTAGGGCATCGTGCAGTCGTCCCAAACGATCAATTTGCATATCTGTCTCTTTGTGACTAGACTAAGAATGTGCAGTTCGTCTGCCTTCTAATAAAGTCGCTGGTATTCCAAATCAAGCTAATGCCAGGGCAACTTCGTGCTGTGATCGAATCAACACCAAAAGCAATGAAATTAAGAACGTTATTCCAATCGCTTCGGGAGCATTCAGGAAGTAAATACGAACGGCTTCGGCTAATGCTTTAGTGTCGATTTGTTGTTCTCTTTGTAATTCGTGGTTGAATGCATCGTGCTTTGAACGATTAGGTCATAACATGCCCAAATACGACAACACTTTATTCCTCATCAATAAACACATGTCTTTTATCATAATCGTTTGAAACACGGGCAACACGTCTCAATCGTAGAGGGCAAAACACCTTAGATATGTTGTCCTTCACCAACAAATCGTTCGGATTCAAAGGGGAACATGTGAATATGATAATTGTACGTGATGAAGATATGACGGAATCTGGCGGAAGCGTATTTACTCAATGCGAATCATTCTTGAGCAACGCAGAAAGAATTGACACGCCTCACGACAAGTCGAACACAGATGCCCATTAACGGTTTACAGGTGTTGAGACGACGTCGCACCACGAACATTTACCAACAACAATCGATGGTAGTAACAAATGTCGTTAATTGAATGTACATTGTAGATGCAACCCAGAACGTCTGAAACAAATACATTTGGATGTCTTTCAACTCAAGTTCCTTCTTTCTAAAGCTGAAGCGATTTCGATGATGAGTTCCATGTGTAGTAGCGTGGCATTTCAGCATACAGTAAAGTAGGAGCGAGATCATATCATTGACAATCCAAGCAGGAGTTTATCAATGTTGTCAACGGTGGCCGTGCCGCTGTCCGCTGCGTGTTCTGAATTAAAATACACTCGTTGCCCGTTTCCCACATGTACTGCCAAATGTGCAACGCCAAATCGTCTCGATGCTGCTCTCATACCAATCCATCTGATACTGAAATACTTCGTTATTTGTATTTCTCTCACCATATCGCTGTCTTTATTCACATATTTGCGTATGTACGATCGATGATCGACGTGACGTCCACATCGATATCTTGCTCTTTGACCTTAACAAATGTAGGTCGCCCATTGACCACAACTGATCACCTACGATACAATGGATATTCGTCATTGCGTGTGATGGTGTCGGCAATCAGGTCTCTTGGGTATCGCTTAGAATACTTGCCATCGATCATACAGAGTGAGTCGTTGTTGAAAACGCCGCAAAGTCCATGGATCATATTCTGAGGTCACCACTGCATGAAATTTCGGATCAACAGCTTTATTCGGGATTTCCAAACGTTCCAAAATGAGGCGCATGGCCAGATCTCGTTTTTGTCATTTAACGGAGTACAACCAACAATGAACTTAGCCATACACACGGTGCTTTATAATGAAATACATCTGAGATTTTAATTTTTGTTTTAAAACTCTGGCAATTATGCAATGTCTGTCAACTGGCGTTTGGCTGGGTATCAGTTCTTTCTTGATGTCGATCCATTGAGGAGTCGAAGTGAATGTTATGGATAGGTCTAGGCGGCCATAATGTCTAACATACGCCATTTCATCTTGCAAGTACTTGTGCATATGGCGAGGACTTCCGATGTAAGTGGCCTGAAAAATTATCATTCATCCCAGTTTGTTTGCATCGCCTTCGACAAATCGCATTGCGGAGTCTCCTCAGCCTCCTCTTCTGTCAAAAAAGCAATGGACATTGTATAGCGCATCGTAATTCTTGTGCGACTCGGATACGCGTTTCAATACATTGTTCCGACGATGAAGCACAATATCTCTAGATTTCAAGTTCACTCCGTCAATAAAAACAGTCACTTCGTTGATTGTCGGCGAATTGAATTTCTCTACGTGCTCAACCGCAGAGGGTTTTGTCAGGGCATTTGATCCAGAGCAATTTTGAACAATTTGATTATTTTGCTGTTCTGTTGAAGAAGCGTTTGCAATTCTCCGACAATGGCTCTCTTCATTAGCGGATTGTAAGCACAACGCTGTTTAACTTCAGCATCCGAATTTCCCATGTCATCAATTTGTAAGAATTGATGGCCCGTATCCGGTGGTCGAAACATCGCTCTTAATAAATGATATTGACCTTGAATCTACCATGATGATGTGAAATTGACTATGTTAAATGATTTAAATGTGACTCTGGCGGTTGGACCTGGATTTAAATGCCTTACACTATAGACAAACGACTAACATTTCTCCAATCGTTAGTGATTTGTCCGCACTGTAGTTGATTTCCGAATCGTAATTAAATGCTGCTCGTTCCAGTTTTATAGGAACTCTGCGCCGGCGCAATCAGACATGTTTATTGTGATGCGTTCGCTAGGGTTGCGTTTTATGTGCACGAATTTGTTGCATTCTGAATTTATTTGCTTATCGTTCATCTTCAGTTGAACGTATTTGGGACATGCAAATACGACTATTTTCATTATCCGTCGCACACTTGTCACCAGTGCGAATCGCACGTAAAGTAGATCGCCGCGCATGTTATGTTAGCGTTAGGCATTATAATGGACACTGTAAAGCGATACATAATTGTTTTCACAATCATTTGTATACACCAACCAAATCTGTCGAAATTACCTTATTATTCTGCACTGAGCATTTTATATATTGAAACCCTCGAGCCTCGCTAAAAACATTAGAAAAAATTTGTGGTTTTGTCTTAGCCTGCAAAGTCCATTTACCTTAATAGAATACCTGATCAAAATGACTGTATGTATGATCAAGTCTGGTCTCAAAAGCGCCTACCTTTTTTACGACAAAAAGATTTTAAATCGATTAGATTTCACAAATTATCGCTGAAATGTTTGAGCAGAACCACACGCGTGTGGCTGTCAAATGATAGGTCCACCACCAACGCTATCTATTGAAAATAATCCGAAGTGACTATATAAATGAATGTTTTTTGTCGAAATACATTTCTCATTGGTGGCATTTTCCAATATCCTCCGGTTTTTACGAACTTTCTTGGATTTTCCGATTTTTTTATTTTCCAGATTTCCCTTTGGATTTTTCCGAGTTGTCTTTTTTTCCTAAACCACCCCATTGAGACGAATAAACCAAAAAAAACATCCATATCGATCGAGCCAGATAGCCCTATAGATAGATAAAAATGATGATTTCGTGGCCTTCCTTTTGTTAAATTTGTTTTGATTTAGTAGGCGATTACAGTTATATTCTGGTTGTTAACGATTCTAATCAGACTCGAGGGGCTTCAGTTCGATGTTTTCTGTTATTTCGTTGCAGGTAAAAATTATTAGGTATTCCAAATGTAAATACATCCAGTTTGTAAAGATGATGTATTCATGACTTCCTGCAATTTTTAAAATTTTCAGGTGTTGAGTGATGGCGTTGTGTACGACATATTTCGCTCGGCTCTTAGGTATCAGAAGGGTACAGCCACAATCCCACCCTAAGGCTACGCAATAGCTCGGGCAAATACGGTGGGTGGTGACTTCTGGGCACCTGATAACGTGCGACTAAAAGGACGTACATTACACACTCTTTGAGCAAAATTTAAAATAATGCAACCGACAATTTAAAAGTAAAGGCAATTTAAGTAAAATTGTTTTTGATATGCAAAATGTTTCGATAGTTTTAGAGAAAATATACACTACATATTTTACCAAAAGTTTAGTAAGTTTAATTTTTCGTTCTAGAAAAGAGGAATGATCCTGACTTTATGATACAGTATCGCCGGTCGTTCAATTTGACGGTGAAGTTTTATAACCCAAATTTTATTATCCGGCCTGATCTAATAAAAAGATTGTGTATCTAAAACATTAACAGTTTATCAGGAAATACAGGTTCTTGTAAATTGTGTACATCACTAGAATAATATTAGATTTATAACAAATGATAGTCTCGTTAATAGTATTGAATAAATTGCATTGGAAATTTATTGTGACGGAATTAGAATTTGTTAATCCTTTTATCAGGCGATTTATAACACACCCGTATCATTCTAGTCCACACAAGTTCATAAAGTTTTTTTCCTAGACCAACTACCCATAATATAATGATTTATAATGTTAATTCGGTAAAAACCAAAATACATGTAAATTTTATCTTCATTCGACCATTGAAGTATATCCAAACCCCAATATAAACATAAAATTGTTACTCATTCATAAGATACAAGTACATGGACTGGAATAATTTCAGAAAACCATAAAATAATGTGTTAGAGGTTCGATGGGAATAAACCCAAGAAATTAACTTTAACAATTATAAAAGGTTTTCATGGTTTAATTATTTTTATGTATTAAATTATTTCCGGCTTTGTTTGAGATTTAACTGGAAAATTTAAATGTTCCTAACATATTTTTTTGAGTTCAGAGTGATCGGTTAAAGATTAAAATACCAAAAAGCAAGTGAATCTTTAGGATATAAAGGGTGTTTTTTTAAGAGGTTGCCGATTTTTTTTTTGAATAAAACACATATAAAATTATGAAATGACCAAAATTTTTTTTTATTTGGTAGATAATTTTTTGGCATTTAACATTTAAACACAATTTCTGGCATATGGCTACCACGACTATTTTTCACAAATGTCATTCGGGAGGTCCAATTTTCCAGCACTTTTTCAAGCATTTGAGGGCGTATGTCAGCAATGACACGTTGAATATTGGTTTCCAAAGCGTCAATCGATTGAGGTTTATCCACATAAACCAATGACTTCACGTATCCCCACAAAAAGTAATCGAGTGGCGTCAAATCGCACGAACGCGGAGGCCAATTCACCGGACCATTTCTCGAAATAATGTTGTCGTTGAAAGTTTCTTTCAATAAGTCGATTGTTTCACGTGCTGTATGGCAAGTGGCACCATCTTGTTGAAACCACATTTCATTCATATCCATATCTTCAAGATTTGACAACAAAAACTCATTTAACATGGTTCTGTATCGATTTCCATTCACGGTAACGCGTCGTCCTTCCTCATTTTTAAAGAAATATGGACCGATGATCCCACCAGCCCATAGACCGCACCAAACAGTACATTTATCAGGATGCATTGGTAATTCTAGAACGGCGTGTGGATTATCTTTGCTCCAAATGCGACAATTTTGTTTGTTGACGTATCCATTTAACCAAAAATGCGCCTCATCACTGAAGAGAATTTTACGGTAAAAAAATGGATCTTCGTTCAATTGATTTAACGACCAATCACTGAATTCACGGCGCAAACGATGGTCGTGTGGCTTTAATTCTTGCACCAATTGAATTTTGTATGGCACCAAACCCAAATCTTTACGTAAAATTTTCCATAAAGTCGATGGACAAAGTCCAATTTGCTGAGCACGACGACGAATCGATAAATTGTCGTTTTCTTCGACACTGGCCTCAACGACAGCAATATTTTCTTCTGTACGAACTCTTCTCATTCTTGTCGGTGGCTTGGCATCCAAAAGAGTGAATGTAGACCGAAATTTGGTAATTACGTTCTTTATGGTGGTCTCTGACGGACGATTATGTGCACCATAAAATTCACGAAGTGCTCTATAAACATTTTTAATTGAACACTGATTTTGAAAATAAATTTCCACGATTTGAAAACGTTGTTCTGGAGTTAACCTATTCATAATGATTTGCCAAACAATACTGAGTAGAAATGCCACTTTGAGCTGTCAAAACAACTGTCATAAAATAAAACGACATCTATCGGAAAAACAAACCTCCTAAAAAAACACCCTAAATCGGTCTTTTTACCACAACAGAAATTTAATATTCGGTGTACGTTTAAAAAATTGCCAATACAGAACATGTTTTTGAATGTTCCACTTAAATCAATCAAATTATTAATCAAGATTAAAAATCAATTTTTCCAATTTGTCTTAATATATTCCATATTCTCCAGTGCTATATACTTCGGTGTATACGAGTATAACGAGAAATTCAACCATACACAAAAAACCCAAATCAATAAACTCGAAATCAAAATCCATCAGTTCATCATTTATCAAAATTATATATTCGGTATCCACCATAGACCCCCCTAATATATAAATATTTATAATCATAGAGAGGTTTTTTTTGGGTTACGATTTCGCTGTTAAAAATTCTAATAATTAATTGGTTTTGAAATAAGAAAGATGGTTTTTGGGCAAAAAATATTTCCTCAAACTCTGATTATCCGACCTAGGCATAGCCATAAAATAGAAAACATCGTATAGGTAAGCCGTCTAAAATAATTTTGTTGTCTAAGCCAATTTTGCGTTAGACATTTGAAATTTAATTTAGTTAAAATAAAATATTAATTAGATTTATCGCAGAATAGAGTGTTTTAGGGGTTCAATATTAGGTATGGGCTTATTTTCTTGATTGGCTTTTTGTGGTAATCTAGGTATAAAATTAATTACCTCGATGATCGGATCATTAAGAATAATCAATTATTAACAATTTGAATACCCAGAGAAAAATTTTAAGATAAATGAATAAAAATAGTTCTTCAAACAGGTTATATAACTTAAAAAGTGTTAGAAATTATGTTTTAATAAAACTTGAGGTGGCTGGATAATTTATAAGATGTAAAAAGTTAATTAATGTGCAATTTTATTCTTCATAAAGCATCGAAAATATGAAGTGACCAATCTTGTGGTTTTCGCCTAATTGTATCGACGTTTCAAAATACCTAATAAACAATTAACTCGATATATATGTACACAAGACATACGATTTCAAATCCTCAAACTAAAATGAAATTAAAAAGAACAAGGAATATATTATGGGGCGCGTGGCAGAAAACGGGGCGCATGGCGGAGAGTGGGATAACATTGTTGCATGCGTTCAAAAATTGAAGAAAACGAGAACATCTCTTCCCCTCGCGACATGCTTGATCTAGCAGCAGCCTGCCCTTTCAGCGGCCCTAGAAACCTTGCTATTAATCATCGCACCTATCACACATTAATTCCCTCTATGAGATGGACCGCCAGCAAAATCTATGAAACGATGATCCAAGAATTAAAACAAAATTCACAATTTATTCTTGTTCCAAAATCTTATGATTTTTATTACCAAAATTCAATAATATTATTGAATTGCGACGGGTGACATCCATAATTATTAATTTTTTTAAATACTAAAATCAAAAGTTAATGTTTAAAAAATAATACAAATAATATATATACTAAGTAAGTTTAATTTTAAAATACACCCCACTTTTAGAAAAATGATTTCATTCAAAATTTTAGACGGCTGATTTGACACGAAGGGGAGTGGATCTCATGTGGTGTAGCTTCCGGCTTTCACATTCTCAGGAATTCTGGAATCCTCTGGAACTGTTCAAGATCGGGTCTTTCATTACTTTAATCGATGTTAATTGATCTACAGATTTGACTTTCAACAGTGAAGGTTTCCGCTTGAGCTCAATTTTCTATTTTGTTCCGTTTGGCTGGTTGAATAATATTTCATAATATCTTTAACGGAAAAAATCTATTTGGTCTATAAATTAGAGTTTTTAATAATATAAAACACTATCAGATACAATCAGACTGCTTCACAAAATGGAATCTTGCCTAATTTTATTTTAAAGTTCCTGCTTTCTTGAAATGGCTATCTACTTAAATGCTGATTAACTTTATTTCTCCTCTTAGATCTTAGACTTAAAGATCGTGAGCGTGCTAAATGTCTTACGTTGTATATGTAATAATAGTTATATGCAACAGAACAATAAACATTTAGATTACAAATAATATTCCAAAATGAACCAATTTGAAAAATTTTGCCAATTTCATTTAACTTTAAAATTAATTTGTATGTTACAACAAAAATATTTACTGCCTGCATGTAATAAATATTTTGTAATTATATTTGTTAAAAATTGTATTCGATTAAATCATTTAAGCAAAACCTGCGAAATATGATTTTACTTAACTTGCCTGAGATCATAGTGCCTGAATTTTTAGAACAACGCAAATATTTACTTCGTGCATATAATAATAACTGTAAATATCAAAACAACAAATATTAAATTGCAAACTATATTCAACACACAAAACTAAAACATCGACCCATTGTTTTAAACCAAATCGACTAATTTTGCAATTTGAATTTTAAACTTTTTTGTATGTTACAAGAAAAATATTTACTTCCTGCATGTAATTTTTCTCTACTTATATTTGTTGTAAATTGTATTAAATTTAATCATTTAAGCAAAACCATAAAATTATGTTTCTACTCAATTTGCTTGAGGTCGGTGTGCCATATTTTGGTAAAGAATGCCAATATTTACTTCGTGCATGTAATAATAGCTTTAATTGACAACACAACAAATATTTAGATTGCAAACGGTATTCAACATACACAAATATGCTCAGCATACAGCAAATTGAAGAATTTTGCAATTTGATTTAACTTTAAAAAGTATTTGTGTGTAACAAGAAAAATATTTACTTCCTGCATGTAATAAATATTCTGTATTTATATTTGTTTAAAAAACGTATTCGATTTATTTAATCATGTAAGCAAAACCTGAAAAATATGATTTTACTCATCTTGCCTGTGGCCACTGTGTCTTAGTTTGTTAAAGAACGGCAATATTTACTTCAAGCATGTAATAATACCTCAAATTGATAAAATAGTAAATATTTAGATTACAAGTTACTAGGGCGGAGTGAGAAGTCTGGTAAAAATGAAACAACGAATAATATTTTCGGCCAAAAAAAAATTTATTTTTCAACGTAGGCGCCTTTTAGCTCGGTACACTTAGTACAAAGTTTTTCCAATTTTTCGACCCCTTCCGAATAATACGATTTCTCCAATCTTTCAAAATAGGCGTTTGTTGCGTCGATGATCTCCTCATTAGAGCCGAATCTCTTTCCGCCGAGCCATTTCTTCAAGTTCGGAAACAAAAAATAGTCCCAGGGGCTAAGTCTGGGGGATAAGGCTGATGTGGAAGTAATTCGAATCGTCGTAATTCATAGATTTTGGCCATGGCAACTACACACTTGTGCACCCGTGCATTGCCTTGATGAAAGAGAACTTTTTTCTTCGTAAAATGCGGTTCCTATAAGTTGCAGTAATATTCGCCGTTGACCGTTCTTCCCTTTTGAAGGTAACCGATGTGGATTATGCCGCGCGCATCAAAATAACTGTGGCCATGATCTTGTTGGCCGATAAAACCGCCTTAGTCTTCCTCGGCGCAGATTCGCCAGTAGAAATCAACTTACACTGTTCTTTGGTATCCGGTGTATAGTGATGGCTCCATGTTTCATCAACAGTTATGAAACGACGCAAAAACTCCTTTTTATTTCTCTTGAACATCGCCAAATCAGCCTCTGAAGTTATCACACGTGTTCAAATCACAAATGTTCGTGTAATATATTTCGCAAACATTCAACTGAGATGCCTACTATCTCAGCTAACTCGCACACTTTCACTCTGCGGTCTTGCAATACCTAATCATAGATTTTGTCAACCATTTTTGGTGTGGTGACTTTATTTGAGCGCCCTGAACGTTCGGCATCAGTTGTGCTTGTACGACCACAACAAAAATCAGTAAACCACTTGTGAATCATTTTAATCGTTGGTGAAGAGTCCCCATAATAATTATCAAGCTTTGTTTTGGTTTTTCTACGCAAAAAATGATGTTTAATTAACACGCGAAATTCACTTTATTCTATGCTTGCAAAAAAATCAATGGGTTGTCTGTTTTCAATGGCTGTTTTCAAAACTTAACTAAATGACAGATCTGTCTGAAAATTTTGATTTTGTCTAGTGGCAGATGGTATTGATACATGACATCTGGGTATTGCGATTGTGGCACCCCCTGTTGCAATTGTACCAGCCTTCTCAATACGCCCTCGTATATTCAACATAAAAAATATAACAACATTTTTTGTTTTTATACCAAATTGAAGAATTTTGCAATGTTAGTTAACTTTAACACTTCTTTGTAACTAAAAAGAAAAATATTTACTTCCTGCATGTAATAAATTTTTTGTATTTATATTTGTTTAAAAAATGTTTCAAGTTAATCATTAAAGCAAAACCTGTAAAATATTTATTTATTATTATTGCTTGGGGTCATTGTGCCTCAGTTTCCTAAATAACGCAAATATTTACTTCGCGCATGTAATAATAAGGGTGCTAGTTGACAACCTCCTTGTGGTGCATCCTGATCAATGTACTGTAGATCGAACGGTTGTGGTATCCAATCCCTTCGTAGTAGAGAAACAGTATAGCAGATAGTCAACCAAATAATGAAATGTCGGGTATAAACAATAACATACTCCAGGTGGGTCCGAACTCAGATTCTAAATCTCATCCAGATTTTTCGAGCTGATTGGCCGTTTGGTAGAAGAAGTACGACACTACATAGAACACCACCATCAACTCCACCGCCAGAGGGCATCGCACTGTATGAACGCAATAATGTAAAGGAAAATACGTCTAGTATCAAGCATACAAATTTCGATCCAACTTCTGAAGTTGCCCAGTACACAAACAGTTATAAGAAACAACGCGGAGTTAATAAATAAATTTGAAGAAATTGAGCAATTAATCGCGTAGCTGAGCAGAACAATGAAGTTACCGTACTTCAGAAAGAAAACCTTATGCTAAATGAAAGAGTAAATAAAATAAGAACGCAGGAAACTCAGCATTATTGAACAACTAATTTCAAGTACTCACAGATCTAGACGAATATCACACGGATGAAGATGAGCTTCAAAGGGAAACCAATTGGAGACTACAAAAATCCAAGAGAGAAAATAAGAAACCAAGAAAAGAAACCAACCCAAGCAAGAGGAAAGCTGAATCATCACCAGAAGTTGATCCAATTCAAACCCACATTAAAACTTCCAAAGAAATTACTGTACCAAAAGTGCATGAGCCAGAAAAGAAGGAACAGGTTTCACCGCTGATCAATATTCTAGAAATAACAAACCACGGTAGTATTCAGAAACTGAGGGAAGAAGTAGTACGAAATGACTACAAAGTAATATCGCTCAGTAATATTATTTGGAAAATAAATGCAACAGAATTTGAAGATTATAAAGCTCTGACTAGCAAATTAAGTTCTGTTGGCCATCAGTGGTATACCTACGAGGATAAAAATGATCGATCAATTAACGTAACGGAAAGAGGTATCCATCCAACTTGTTCAAAAGAAAAAAGTGGACTCCCACTTTTCATGCTAACCTTCGACAATCAAGAAAAGATCGAAAATATTTATAATATTAAGGCTAGCCTCAACCTCAGAGTTAAAATAGAAACACAGAGAAAGGTCACTCGACTAATACGTCAATGTAAAAACTGCCAAGATTATAATCATACACAAAAGTACTGCCATCGCGAAGCAAGATGTGTAAAATTTGCAGGAAAACACGCTGAAAAGGACTACACAGTTCCCTAAATACAACACCGAAGTATATCAACTGTAAAGGCCAGCATCCAGCCAACTACAGAGGATGTGAAGTAGCACTACAACTACAGAAAATGAGAGATAAACCACGCAAACCAGATACATCAAGATATGTACAATCTATAAAAAATACGAAGAACATAAATCGTCAACTCCTAATCTCAACATATAAAGAGGACGAGTAAATGAAAACGTTACTTATGCACAAATAGTTCAGCAAACAGAGCAGAAACAGTTAAAAGTGGATCTCGTTTTACAGGTCATACTGAAAAATCTAGGGAACCTCTAGAGAAGCTCTCCATGCAAGTCACAACAATCAAAATACAATTAAACAATAGTAAAACTTGTAGTATCTCAGCAATATACTGCACTCCAAGATACAATCTCAAACAAGTGGATTATACTAATCTTCTCAAAACACTAAGAAGTGTCTTCTTAATTGGAGGAGACTATAATGCAAAAAACATCTATTGGGGATCACGGTTAACGACTGCTGAAGGAAAATAACTGTTCGCAGCAGGCGGTACACCAACTTATTTGCCTACGGATATCAGTAAGTCTCCAGATCATATAGATTTATTTATTACAAGGGGGTTTTCTGATAATTATATCCAAGTAGAGAACAGTGAAAGTCTTTCGTCAGATCATTCACCAGTTATTATGATACTTAGCCAATCAATTATTTTGAAAAAAAGCAAACCGAAATTAACGAGCTCCAAAACCAATTGGGATCTCTTCCAAACACATTTAACAGAAATAAATAGTCTGCAGAACCCAATACAGAGACCAAGCCAAATAGAAGACGAACTAAACGACGAAAGCTCTCCTAATAATAGTAAGGAAATAAAGCTCAATCCTAGCTATCCAGAGGAATCGAGAGAACTTCCTAAAAATAAAAGAAAAGCATGGAAGAAATGGCAAAAATATCGAAACCCGGAAAATAAGAGGCTATTTAACCATTTATGCAACAAATTAAAATACCTAATTAAAGACATTAAAACTCAGTCAGATAATAAATACCTCAGCACTCTAACTGGACAAAAAGATACTGACTATGCATTGTGGAAAGCAACCAAGAATCTTAAAAGACCCAAACTTCAGGTTCCTCCAATTAAAAATAAAGAAAATTGGACTCGAAATGCTAAAAAAAGCAGATTTGTTTACAAATCACCTTGAAGAAACATTCCAACCTTACCCCAAACAAACGGAAGAGGAAAATATCACCCCGATAAATAAACAGGATGAAATGAAAATTACTTCTATAACATTGAAAGAACTGAAATGGGAAATCAAGAATAATTTGAATGCTTAAGGCTCCAGAATTTGATCTTATAACGGGTCAGATAATAAAAGTGTTAGCGGAGAAAGCGTTGAGGAAACTAATGCATATAATTAATGCAGCATTTCGATTAAGATATGTACCAAGACAATGGAAAGTTGCAGAAGTAATTGTGGTACTTAAGCCGAACAAACCTTCGAATAATAAAGCTTCATATAGGCCAATTTCTCTGCTACCAACATTATCAAAACTATTTGGAAAGAGTCTTCTTAAAATACTAAAACAAATTATCGAAGAAAGGAATCTTATCCCCCCACATCAGTTTATATTTAGGGAAAAACATTCGACAATAGAACAAGTACATCAAATTACTGATGTAATCGAGAAATCACTAGAAAGCAAACAAATATGCTCAACTATATTCCTTGATGTAGCGCAAGGATTCGACAAAGTATTTCACCAGGGGTTCAAACTTCATCGAGATCTTCAGAAGCAATTTTTCAAATTTTAAAATCTTACATATCAGAGAGGCACTTCCGAGTAAAGTATGAGAATAAATACTCCCAACTAAAAAGAATAACAGCAGGAGTATCACAAGGGAGTGTTCTTGGGCCAATCCTTTATCTCCTATATACTAGAGATATACCAATTACAGAAGCAACTAAGGCGACTTTTGCCGATGACACGACAATACTTGCAACAGCAAAGAACATCAATGACTCTACTAGTAAATTACAGAAGGCTACTAACCTGATATGTAATTGGACAAATAAATGGCGAATTAAACAAATCTAAAAGTTAATCATATACCAATACAGATAAACTCGATAGTAGTACCGCATGCAAACATTGCTAAATATCTCGGTATGACTTTAGGTGCTAAACTTAGATGGAAGGCACACATAAAAAAGAAAAGAGAAGAACTAAACATAAAATTCAGAAAAATGCAATGGCTCTTAAGGAGACAATCTGAACTTGCGATCCATAACAAACTGCTGTTATACAAACAAATCATGAAACCTGTATGGAGATATGGTAGCCAACTCTGGGGTTGTGCTAAGAAGTCAAATATTAAAATCGTACAAACAGTTCAAAATAAAATCGTGCGATGCATTGTTAATGCATCGTAGTATATTCGAAATGACAACCTCCATCGAGATCTAAAGCTCGAGCATTTCGCGGATGAAATCAAGCAACAAAACACCTACAACGTCTGCACCAGCATGAAAATCTGGACATATGCTGTATGCTGACTCCCACACCAAAATGAAGACTGAAAATAACCAAACCACTGAGGTTATGGCTACCAAGAGGTTGGTAGACTTACTGAGACGAAAAATCTGAGAAGGAGTTACACGTAACTGGGGATAATCACTTGATTACGCCGACCGACTAATCACATACTTTATTATGCAATGTAGGTTACTAAATGGGTACAAGACTCAGTCATAATATAAATAAATTAAAAAAAGTTAATAATAACCATAATCAACAAAATAATAAATATTTAGATTGGAAACTAAATAAAATGGGAAAATTTTACAATTAGGTTTAACTTTTAAACTTATTTGTAAATAACAAGAAAAGTATTTACTTCCTGCATGTAATTAATTTTATGTAATATTTATTTAAAAATTGTATTAAATTTAATCATTTAAGCAAAACCTGAGAAATATGTTTATATTTAACTTGCCTAAACAAAGCAAATATTTACTTCGTGCATGTAATAATAACTTTAATTAACAAAACAAAAAATATTTAGATTGCAAACTATTTGGTTTATAAAACAAATTGAAGAATTTTGCAATTTGATTTAACTTTAAAATTTATTTGTAAATAATGAGAAAAATATTTACTTCCTGCATGTAATAACTTTTCTGTATTTATATTTCTTTCAAAATTGTATTAAAGATAATCATTTAAGCAAAACTCAAGTTGCTTAGGGCCGCTGTACCTTATTTTGAAGTTTAAGTTACAAATTGTATATTCATTTACACTTTTAACGTCTTCAACCATTCACTTTTTCCAAATTTCACTGCTTTACGTTTCCTGTTTACTTTAATTTTTCGCACTGCGTATTTTTTGTTGTCTGCGTATGTTAGTTCCAATATTTTGAATGGTGAATATAGCCTGAATAACTAAAAAGAGGTAACCTCGCTCAATGGACGCACATATGTGAATTCAAATCTAAACGGGGGAGTTAGTATGTGTAACACTTACAGGTTCCCACAGAAACTCAGCGGTCTCATACTCTGCACGTTGCAGTAAATATTATCAAAATAAGCTCTCATGCGCGTCTGACACACTGTTGATTAAACATTTCTCAGCAACATAATTTGGTATTTAAATAGAATTTAACTTAGATTTGTTTCGTCTTCGGTGTTACAATTAAAAATCTAGTGCTTTTGTATTCTTTACGCTCTTAACCAAATTTTTAACTAATAAGAAATGCGAGTTAAGTATTTCGAAAACATATTGCGGATAGTTCAATAAAACTATAATCAAATTGCCGTTGCTCAGATTGATGGTTGATAAATATAAAAATGTACTTGAGTTATAATGAATTTATAAATCAAGAATAATCTTGAATCTTAATTATATTTTAATGGCTAGTACCACAAACCACCCATTAATATAAAAAAAAAAATCATTTACAAAAGAAAATTTCCTTTCAATGAACCAACATCAGTGTTACTGAAATAGAAATGTTTAAGTTCACTCCTCGAATCTTTGCGAGAAAAACATGTAATTTTTTATGTTTAACCATCGAGCATAATGAAAAGCATAGAAAAAATATTTATTTTATTTAATTGAATTATAATAAAAGCGAAATAAAAAAAAAATAAATTCTAATTACAGAAGAATGAATAGGAAAAATACGTTATAAAATATTTCCCATCCGCACAGTACATCTTGTACAACAACAAATTCGTTGCATTCATGTTTTCTATGCTGTGCTTTCAATTTCCTATTGAAGCAACAAAATATTTTTTTTTGTGTTCATTTTCAATATACCATTGCTGTTGTTGTTATTGTTGATTAAGGAAATGGTTTTGTGATTTATTATGTTTTTATATATAAAATATTTAATATATTTTATAAAATGTAAAATTATAAATGAATAGGGATGGAAAATTGCGGATGGAAAAAAAATAAAATAATTATTTTTAAATTCATTCCTTGAATATAACAATTCCTTGTTGTGACCATAAAATAAAAACAATTTTCATAATAAAATTTATGTTTAATGTTAACAACGAATCATAATTTGTTTACCTTTGTGCTTTCAGTATAATGCAGCTTCATAATACTCGTAGTAACAAAGAGATTACATTAAAAGTCAAAATATGCATTCTATCGCCAGGAATTGATGTCCAAAACTTTAATTTTCGGGAGGGCTTCCGTTTTATCCTTTAATAATCGAGTAATCTATAACGTACGTTGCGGCGGGAGCACTTTGATAAATTTTTAATAATAAATAAATAAAAAAACTGGTGAGTGATGATGCTGCGGTTGTGTGTTGCTTCGGCAAAGTCCGTAATTGAAAAGGCAGAATGAATTTTGTTATTTTTATCTTCTTGCAGATATCCAAAAAACTCAGAAATCCAAAACCGGATTTTCTGGCTTTTATAAAATTAATGTTACATGCACCATAATATTTTGGTGCACCCGTTCACGAATATGTTTTAGTAAAGATAGACGTTTGCCATGCCATGTCTTGCGCGTTGGAATGGTGGCGTATAATTGCGTTTGACATGACTTTGGTTTTGCAAAATCAATACGTTGTTTATGCATCTCTAAATGATTTGATTGTAGAGTTATTATCATGAAATTGTTGTGTAACCAAATATAGCTTTTCAATCATAATTTTCTTAGACAAATTTCGTGATGTACAAGTGTTGTTGTACGATTATCTATTTACAAGTTGTTATGTACAGTTTGCGTATACAATATTGTTGTATATTTCGGAATAATTCTTTATATGTGAGAATTAACTGTGCGGTGTTTCTTATGGATGAAGAAACTAGCCGCTACATCACCAACCGCGCAGTGAGTTCCCCCTCCGCGGGTTCTTTATCCACTGACGTTTGTGGATGAATTTTAGGTAGAGGTGATGTAAATGGTTTACCAGAGTGATACTGATTGATGATAGAAATATATCGTTGTGACAATATATGATCGTCATAAGAAATATAATCTCTTCACCAGCGTTTGTGATTGGGTTTTAAGTTTAGAGTTTGTGTTCGGTGGAGCGTGTGTTCTCCGAAAATGCGAACAGTTATTCGTGGGAACTATTTCCTAAAGTATCCTAAAAATAGAATTAGGATTACTTAGGAAAAACTTCACGTGTTTGCTCATAATAGTGAAGTATTTCCTCAACTTTCCTAAAAATTTAAATCCGCCGAACGAGTGAATTATAAATTATATGAAAAAATGCAAATAATGGTAATGAAGTACTCGAATACTTGTAAAAAAGTTAATTTGAATATCATATGGATTTTCCGAGCATTTTTTCCCAATTCCAGAAACACCGCTACCAAATACCATGCACACTTTTGAGTTGTTCTGGATCAAAACTAACAGATAATCACCATTCCATTGAAAAATCTACGGGCCCCGAGTGTTTTAGGAAATCAAATTTGTAAAGAGGTCAATTTGCATATCGTAGGGTTTTTCCGAGCATTTTTCCCAATTCCAGAAACACCGCTACCAAATATTACGCGCACTTTTGAGTTTTTCTGGATCAAAACTAACAGATAATCACCATTCCATTGAAAAATCTACGGGCCCCGGGGTTTTAGGAAATCAAATTTGTAAAGAGGTCAATTTGCATATCGTAGGGTTTTTCCGAGCATTTTTCCCAATTCCAGAAACACCGCTACCAAATATTACGCGCACTTTTGAGTTGTTCTGGATCAAAACAAACAGATAATCACCATTCCATTGAAAAATCTAGGAGCCCCGGGTATTTTAGGAAATCAAATTTCTAAAGAGGTCAATTTGCATGTCATATGATTTTTCCGAGCAGTTTTCCCCAATTCCAGAAACACCGCTACCAAATACTAAGCGCACTTTTGAGTTGTTCTGGATCAAAACTAACAGATAAACACCATTCCATTGAAAAATCTAGGAGCCCCCGGGTATTTTAGGAAATCAAATTTGTAAAAAGGTCAATTTGCATATCGTAAGGTTTTTCCGAGCAGTTTTCCCAATTCCAGAAACACCGCTACCAAATACTAAGCGCACTTTTGAGTTGTTCTGGATCAAAACTAACAGATAAACACCATTCCATTGAAAAATCTAGGAGCCCCGGGAATTTTAGGAAATCAAATTTGTAAAAAGGTCAATTTGCATATCGTAGGGTTTTTCCGAGCATTTTTCCCAATTCCAGAAACACCGCTACCAAATATTACGCGCACTTTTGAGTTTTTCTGGATCAAAACTAACAGATAATCACCATTCCATTGAAAAATCTACGGGCCCCGGGGTTTTAGGAAATCAAATTTGTAAAGAGGTCAATTTGCATATCGTAGGGTTTTTCCGAGCATTTTTCCCAATTCCAGAAACACCGCTACCAAATATTACGCGCACTTTTGAGTTGTTCTGGATCAAAACTAACAGATAAACACCATTCCATTGAAAAACCTAGGGGCCCCGGGTATTTTAGGAAATCAAATTTGTAAAGAGGTCAATTTGCATATCGTAGGGTTTTTCCGAGCAGTTTTCCCAATTCCAGAAACACCGCTACCAAATACTAAGCGCACTTTTGAGTTGTTCTGGATCAAAACTAACAGATAAACACCATTCCATTGAAAAATCTAGGAGCCCCGGGTATTTTAGGAAATCAAATTTGTAAAAAGGTCAATTTGCATATCGTAAGGTTTTTCCGAGCAGTTTTCCCAATTCCAGAAACACCGCTACCAAATACTAAGCGCACTTTTGAGTTGTTCTGGATCAAAACTAACAGATAAACACCATTCCATTGAAAAATCTAGGAGCCCCGGGAATTTTAGGAAATCAAATTTGTAAAAAGGTCAATTTGCATATCGTAGGGTTTTCCGAGCAATTTTCCCAATTCCAGAAACACCGCTACCAAATACTAAGTAATTTTTTGAGTTGTTCTGGATCATCACTAACAGATAAAATTGCTTCATTTAAAAACCCTTTCCAAATAAACATCATTTGCAGGAGTGCACCGGTAACTTATCGTTTGCTTGTAGAAATTTACGGCGGAGATGCTCGAATACAACGTGCAAAGAATGGTTTCGACGATTATATTCGATGCTGATTTGGCTGAAGATTCTTCTCAAACACAATCAGAATTGGCTGTAGCATTAAATGTGGATCGATCAACTGTTGCAAAACGTTTACAAACAATCCGAATGATTCAAGAAGCTAACAACTGGGTTCCACATGAATTAAAAGAAAGAGACCCCGAACGTCGAAAAACCATTCGTGAAATTTCAAAGAAAACAAAGAAAAGGTTTTTTTTTATCGAAAAGTTAATGGAGGTGAAAAAATGGATTTGTTAGGTGTGCAAGTAGAAACTCGGCGCTGTAGATGAATGCATTAAAATATGCTTGAACGCATCCAAATCGCCCGCCATTTTGGATATATGTTGCTCAGTCATTGCTGATTTTAAATATAAGTTTCAATCTAGTACAAGCTGTCGTTCCGTTTGCATTGATTTTAAGAGATGGATGTCGATTAGCAACATTTACGCCATTGCATTCTATTTGTTTTCAAATGAAAAAAATGCTGCTCAAGCTATGTAATTGATTACTTCGACTTTGAGTGAACATTCGTTGACTGAACAATTTGCAAATTGACCTCTTTAGATTTTTCAATGGAATGATGATTATCTGTTAGTTTTGATCCAGAACAACTCCAAAGTGCGCCTAGTATTTGGTAGCGGTGTTTCTGGAATTGGGAAAACTGCTCGGAAAATCCTACGATATGCAAATTAACTTTTTTACAAGTACTTCATTACCATTATTTTCATTTTTTCATATAATTTATAATTTACTCCGTTCCACAAATAATTTCCCAGGTAATTTGATCGTTTGACCGTACACCAGTTCTACTGGTGAACATTTTAGGTCATATTTGACTGGTGCTCGGATTCCCAACGATATGAGTGGGACCTCTGAGCTACAGTTGACGGTATTTGCACGGGCTTTGAGAGTTTTTTTATGTTGGCGGTGGAAGCGCTCAACCATACCCTTTGCTTGTGGATGATAGGCAGTTGTTCGTATTCGATGAGAGCCCAAGAGTTGCATAAGCTCAGCGAATAGTTTGGATTCGAACTGTGTGCCTTGATCGGTCGTAATGTTGACCGGAACGCCAAATCTAGAAATGCAGTTTTCGACTAGCGTTTTTGCGATTGTTGATACGGAGATATCTTTGATGCTGTAGGCTTCATGATAAATTTGCAGTTCTGTTGCGCAAGTTCAAATTTGTACATTTTAATGTTGAATTACAATTATATACTCTCTTGTATCATATTGTAATTTAAATTGTATATCGAAAGCTTTCACACATAAGGGAATATTATGGAAAATATACCTGGGAATCGATTTACTTTGATTTTCAAATGCACCGCCCATTTTCCATTCTACTTGTGAACATAATTTAAATACTCATATATTATGTACCGCATAATAATAGCATTGATTTGCTACTTTAAATCAAATTGCATATACGCGTTATGTCAGCAAGAGTATTTGCGTATAACGACATGATTGACTGCTAATTTGGGTCAAAGTTAATTACATTTGGTAATATGACGTTACGACAGTGAGTTTTTGTTATCGAATGGTGTTTTTCCATTATATTGATAATTTATATGACGTTATTAATTAATTTTTAACACACTTTTCAATTATTTTAAATCCATCATTGATTTATAAGTATAGAGCCCAATTATTTATCATCTACGTATTAATTGTTAATCTTCACTAAAATGTTAATCGATTGATTGACTGATCGATTAGACTGTATGACTGTAGGTCCAAAATTTATTTTACAAATTTTTTACAAGAATTTTGACAGTCAACTATAGGTAATTCACTTTATCGTAGTTTACAACATTTCTGTTGGAATAATTGCTTACAAGTATACCTTAAAATTTGTTTAGATAATTCTTGTAAATGTCTAATCACATTCTAGACAAATTATTTTTAAAAAATTTCAATAAAATAAGTTTAACTAAATTTTCACTGGAATGCATGACAATTGACTAGTCTATTACCAAATTCCAACATTAAGAGAACCAGTGATTTTTCTAAATCTTACGTTATTTCCAAAACCAACAACAATAATACTAAGTATGACTGGATGTGTAAAATCTGGTTATATTGAATAAAATAAATAAATGCGCGTAGAGTAAAACAATTTTCACGACCCTCATTCTCGTTACCAGTAAATGTCTAAACGAAATACAATTTCAAAGCAAACTCACGTTCAATTAAGATTACAGAGCTAGGGAATCTAGTGGCACTGGTACTTAGGATTGGGGTTTTCTGAATCACCATCTAAATGCACCCGTTTTTCCGAATTTTCCTGTATTTCAAAAAAGCGCGTAATACTACGAAAAGTTGTTTTGAAAAAGGTTAGATCTGCAATAAACGGAGAATTATTATAATATTAGGAGACTATAAAAATGTACGTGATAAGATCACTTGTCGTGAATTTTCAAGAGTTGAAAATGAAATAAAATCCTAGTATACCTGGTGGATATATCTTTCAGTTATTAAGATGGCCTTAACTTTTGATCTAAGAACATGAACAAATAGCCGACAAGTATAAGGCATCAGTAGGTGATCTGCTTTTGTTGTTACAGAGATCATACATAGGAAAGACCATAGGAAAGACCATAGAGATCTCAGTAAATATTGAATGATATTTAAAGATAAGTTTAATAAAACCGGCACATTTAAATAATTTAAAAAATTTAACAGAATTGGAACCTGAATGGAAAACATTTAAAATATTTAATATTACTAAATCGGTTGCTATGCCAATTCGCGTTTACGCAAATAAGTTCGTCATTCGTACTGAAATGACGTGTGCACGTCAAATAAGCCAAAATACAGTTAAAAGGACCAAAGTTTATAGAACCGGTTGACTGGCTAGGGAAAGGTAAATGACAAAAGTGTATAGGAAGGCTGGCAAAAAGCCCCTAGCCTATTTTAAAAGCTCACGCTTTATTAAGTAGGAAAATTTCTGTGAAATTAATTCTAATAAAATTTCCAATTTTGTTACGAATTAAACTTTTTAAATGAAATGGAATTTGGCCTTACAAAATGTAGAATGGATTTCCGTTAGTAAAATAAATTGGGTACGGTAATTCTCTAGGATCCGAAAAAAACAGCGGGAAATTATGATGGGTTTAAGTATTTAAGTACAAACCGACAAAAACTGGCAGGCGTGCTTCGGTCCTTTTAAATATCAGAATTTTCTATTTTGAAATTTACACCAGTGTTCTTCAAAATTTTAGCAATGTAATTGAAAACACGTTGAACTGAAATTTGGCATACACAAAATAGTATGTAAGATTAATGAATAGTTAGATGCCTTATATCAATAATTGTAACAAGGTTTCAATATGAAAAAATATCTCAATCGAACTCGAAAGGAACAAATTCAGAAGGAAGTTTCGGTGCAACATATAAAAAATTACTGATTTAGCATGGTACAAAAAATATTCACTACTGGGGGAAATTAATTGGGGGTTAACTGTTTTTTAAAATATAATGTTATAAAGTAGTCGCATGAATTCCTATTCCTAACATACTTTATGAAGATCTTTACACCGGCTTATTACTTATACCAACCTGAAATATAAAAACGAAAAATTCGTAAGTGGACGCAGGCTAAATAAAAAATAACAAGTTAAAGTATTAAAACAGTGAATAGTAGGACTAAGCGATTCGAGATTAGAGTAATGAATTTTTACATGATGTCGCTGTATTTCCGTTTATTTGCTCTCTGTTTAAAAAAAATAATATTTTATTAATAAATCAATAACAATTTGCAACTTTAGTTCTTTGATATAGTTTAATGTAAAATACCGGTTACGGACTTCCAAATAATGCAACCATTCTAAATATTTACATCAGAAATGGCTAAAGATATAGCGTAACGACTACAACTATTGGCACCCCATAATATTGATGTAGTTATTGGCACCATCGTAAACTACAACGGTTATTCTCAATTTTATATATTTAATTTATATTCTGCGAAAGTAATCATGAGAAATGATTTCTGTTTGTAATAACAGAGAAAATTAGGTTTTTACAATTCAGTTGCAATTAAAACTTCAGCGAATAAACATCGCTCACCGCAGCTCTCCGAACGTGGGTAACTGCAGAGAAACTTTCGAATTTCAAAATTAAACTTTGCATACCGATCAAGCCTAATTTTTGCTAATTAGTGCTCTCGGGAAAAAATTAGTGCTAGTGCAGGAGCCGAAAAACGGGGAAAGAAAATTTCAAATTTCGCCTGAAAGATTATTCCGTCTTTCAGGCGAAATTTGAAATTTTCTGAAACCCGATTTCTAGAAAAAAAACAGAAATAATTTAAGCCTAATTTTAAAACTTTCTAAAGGTCGCTAAACTGATGAAATTTGTGCTTATCATAGAAATATGATTTTCATAAATTTTCATTCATAAATCGAGGAAAACGAAAAAAGATACTATATTAAAAAATAAAATACAGAGGTATATCGTTCAATAATATTTGTGTTGCACAACAAATTAAACAATAGAAATAAAATGTTCTAAAGTCCAAGTTATAAGCAATTCAGATAGTATAATCCTGTCGGGTATGTTCATTAGCATCCGAAATATAAAATGTCTGAATTTGTTCTAATCAAGAATTGGAACAATTCCATTGAACAACAACCACCGTTGAATCACCAATTTTCTGACAAAAAGTGTTCTAGAAACTATCTCACAACTATGGATAAAACAAGAGCAAATAAAAAAAAGAACAAAATAAATTGGATAAGGATAATCGTAAAATCCAAAGAATGAAAACTAAAGAATTAAATAATGCGTTAAAAATGAGTAAAATCAAGCGTCCTCGAAACCCTAAATTAACAAATCATAGAACAGAGAAATGTCGGATAAGTACGGTACATCTAAGAAAGCATTGTTATCAATTGAAAATGCTTGCATAAAACACAGCGGCTCGATAATAGAACAAACAAATAATGACGAATTGAAAAATATTTTACCTACGGAGACAGTAATTGAAGTTACTCCACCGCCACAAGGTCAAGATAAAGAGAATTTTTATGATAATGGCGCAACATTGGCTCGGCCACTTTCGTCACCATTAAATGAATGCTTCATTCAAATAATTAAACCGCCAACAGACTGTCACATTCGGAATTTATTTCCATCTGAAACTATGTTGCATATTGGTGATAATTATACAGCAACTGAAAATATGTGGTATAATTGCACTTTTGTATTTTCCAAAACATTGAAATCCGGGAACATTGGAATACAGTGCAATAAATGTACCAGACAGTTTCACGTAAAATGTTTAATAAAATTAAAGTATACGTACCTCCCAATTTTTGTATACAACGCATGCAAAATAAGTCTAGTAGCGAAATTTTATAGGATTGCGAAGCGGACGACAAAGTGAGTCGGATTTGGTTTAATCATCTGAAGACATATGGGCAAAGAGATTGGTTGACACAAAAGGAATTAACTATTTTCCTAATAGAAATTAACTATTACTAATAATAAATCAAACGACCAACAAAATGTAAGACATGAGCGTCGAGCTTCCAAGCTTTTTCTCGAAGCCGATTCTGCTCATTTTTTATTGTATAACCACAAAAGTATCGAGAGGTACATTAAACATTTCTTTTTTATGTTTTTAAAGTACCGGTCGTTACCATGATTCAGACTCATTCGTTCTATCGTAGAATTGGTGTTGCTTTGAAAATCTACGTTTGTTTTGAAATCTACGCAGTTAACTTCTAGAATCAAAATAATCACATATCAACAGTGTGAATTTTGACTTTTCATTTGCTTTAAATATGTAAGTGCGGGTTGTAACCTTGGCATGCAAAATATAAATGGTCATATCAAATGAAAGCACATCTTATTACTTTCTTCTACATTTAGTCAAATAAAGGATAGTAATCATTTAACATTTCGACCTCGACATTTTTGCAGACTTACCAATCGCTATATCGCTGAAGTCAAATGAAATAGTTTCTTAAAAAATCTATGTGTATCAGTGCGTGCGTACGTGCGTGGTGCCGTGCCTCCTACATGTTGTAGCTTCCCTACATAAAGCACGAATTGCTGTCCAACAACTTATTTTACTTCCTTTTCGTAGTAAAATAAAATAAGTAATCATGAAAATTGTCGACCTCGACATTTTTGCAGACTTACCATTCTCTATACTCCGAAGCAAAAAAAAGTGTTTTTAAAAGATTCCTGAGAGTGTCCCGTGCCCTCTAAATGTTGTAGCTTCTCTACAGCAAAAACGGTTCTAATTTGGGAGATCCCTAAGGCGGCAAATATTTTGAAAATTATACTAAAGGGTTTTCCAATAGGAATGATACAATTTAAAAATTAAGAAAACACATAAATTATTTAGTGAAACCAAATCTTTTTTTTATTTGAAAGGATACACTATGCCATTATGTATGGAAAATGACATGATTCAAATGATGGCCACGACTTCTCCGTACGTATTGCATTCTGTCAGCCCAATTTATCATCACGTTTTCACATAAATTTGGCTGCATTACTTCATGAATAGCACGGTTAATGTTAATTTTTAGTTGCTCAATTGTTGTTGAATTATCAGAATAAACTTGTGACTTAACATATCTTCAAAGAAAACAATCACAAGGTGTTAAATCACACGACCTGGGAGGATTAATGACTGGACCAAATCTTGAGATAATTTCATCACCAAATTTTGCATTTAATAAATCGATTGTTAAGGTGGCTGTGTGGCAGGTGGCACCGTCTTGTAGAAACCACATATTTTCCAATTATTCTAGCAGTGGGGAAAAAATCACTTAACAATGTTCTGTATCGTTCTTCATTGACTATTACTCATCGATCTTTTTCTTCAAAGAAATATGGACCAATCACTCCACCAGCATGAAATGCACTCCACACAGTAAATTTATCTGGATGTAATGGTGTCTGAACGGTTTCGTGTGGATTTTCATCACTCCAAATTCTGCAATTCTACAATGAGCTTCATAACTGAATAAAATGTTTCGATGAAAATGTTCATCATTTTCAAGTTGTTCAAGAGCAAAATCGGAAAATAAACGAAGTTTATGGTGGTCTGATGGCTTCAGTTCCTGAACCAGTTGAATTTTGGAAGGATGTAAACCCAAATCTGTTCTTAAAATTCTACATGTTGTTGTTTGAGAAAGACTGAATTGTTGAGAACGACGTGGAACTGATAAATTTGGATTTTAGCTTACACTTGCTGCTACCAAACCAATATTCTCTTGTGTGCGAGCATTTCTTTGTCGTACTGATACTCTTGTATCGTTTAAAGAAAATTCACTTTCAAATTTGTCTACAATACGACGAATACTGAGTCGATTAACCTTCACTCTGTTCATACTTATCGTTACATTGTTTATCTACTGGGGTCAATCTGACCCCAAATAAGTTTTCATACGTTTTGTACGAAAAAATATGATTTTTTTTTGTTTGGTTGTTAATTTGTGTTAAAAAAAAATTAGTTATAATCAAAAAATATTTGCATCAATTCATTTTAAAAGTTTATTTAAAAATAAAAGGAATATTTAATAAAAGAAAGTACAAAAATACTTTTTAGTCATAGTCTTCTTGGTCAGTCAATTCATTTCCGGTTGTTTGATGCATTCTGTGCATAGAGACTTAGTGTGATTTGCACAAGATGTTTTATTATATGAATGACATCTGGATCTGATCTTAGTATCAATGGATCGTGGGCAAATATAACACCTTGGGCGTTTAGCTGCTGATATCGCTGTTTCACCTTCCGCTGTAACTCGTTCTATTTCAATTTTAACATTTTTGGTTAACGCTTTCAGGTTGGACAGCCACTTCAATGTATTGCATGTGTATGCATGTGTATGCCCTCACTAGCTTGTCTAAGGTTTCAACCCCGCCTTTTGTTTTGTTGTAGTCCAGAATGATGTTTGGTTTCCCCGATTCAGTGTCAACGCTAGCATCAATGTGCAGAGTTGACAATAGACGGACGTTTTTGTTTGGCTTGGGTTTATAGCTAACTATAGAATCAAATGATTGTCAAAACAAAACTTTGAAGAATTGAGCTCCCGGCGTTTTAATTTCAATTTTCCAGTGTGTTCTTTTGGTAGGTCCGGTTTACACTTCCAAATTGTTCCAATTATTGATGTCTACTTTTGCAGCAATTATTCTGCCAACACGCAACTGGTAAAAAAGTTGTTCATTGTAATTGTGCAGCCTTTGTTTACATATATCCTTTCCAACATAAATTTCAACGCGAATGTTGCACTCGCTTTAGGGGCATAACAGCCCGGTAAAATGGTCCATTATATAAACAGCACAGCTCGTCCAATCGTTAATCCCAGTTCTTGTGAACTCCGGCATACATCAAAATACCAATTAATGCGTAAAACACCACTGAATTGGTCTCATGCCAAATACGTACATTTTTGACGAGTGTCTAGTCGCAGTATAGAGTTCTCGAGCTTTTCGATTGGTTTCAGCAACTATAACGTTTATTAGCGTCTCCAGTAAAATTGTTTGAAACGCGAGTAGTTGGCAGTTAAGTTTTGTGCCGTTTGAACTGTTACGCCTTCCTTTTCTCGCATTATTCGAAAATTGCGTATTCTTGTCACAAATGGAGGTATTATTCGCTCAATTTCCGTTTGAATTTTTTGATTTGAGCGAAATACCAAGTGCCTTGAGCTAAAATTTCAGGCTCGAATTTATTTTCTGCTTGGATTTCGGTTGATAATTCAACGAGTTCTTCATCTACAGAACTATCTGAATCGTAATCGAGTTGCTCAGCTTGTGGATCTCTATCGCAATCAGAGAAAGCAGCAATATCAATATCATCATCTGCTATTTCATAATCCTTGTCGATGTTTCAGGCATTGGGATATCATTGAATAAATCGCGAAGCTCTTGACTGCTTTGCCTTTTTCGCGCCATAACAAAATAAAAACGCAATTACTATCACAAACCACAGAACTTTTAAAAAAAATGTTTCACTTTTATTTTCACGTTATTTCAGTATGAAATATATTCGAAAACTAAACACGTACATTGACTGTTTCCGCAAAGTATACATAAAATAACAGAAATGTTTAAAAACATACACAAAATTCCATGAAAAAGCTGCTTCACGAGATAATAATGCACAGACACGTAAATTAATTAGTAAAACGTAACATACAAACACAAATTGTAAAAAAAAATGTTTTCTATTCAAATATGTATTTTGACCCCAAAATCTGGGGTCATCCTGACCCCATTGGACAGAAATGCGTTTAGTGTCCCTTAATCTGTTATAACTAATACATCTATAAAAATGTTAATTAAACGATGTCTATGGCGGAAAGTTTGATATTTTACACTTTAAAGTCGGCTGGGGTCCATTTGACCCAGCAATCCCCTCAATGGACAGAGTAAAGGTTTACTGAATAATATCGTCCATGAATTATTCTCAAATTTCTCTCAGTATTCACAAATGAGCACTAGCACTAACCTACTGAACACAAATTACATAAGAAATGTCAAAAAATAATACGCAGTGTTGCCATTATAACCATTTTAAATTGTATCATTCCTATTGGAAAACCCGATAATTACGAAAAAACGATTATAAAGTAAACTATTTAAATTCTATTTGAACAACTTTCGTCCAGTTATATTTTTCAAAACTAAAGAGGAAACAAGATTTTTTGACAAAAAACTGTTTATTAACAAAAATTAGGCCTGTTCAGCCCTAAATTAGTTAAATTGCATATACAACTTCAAACTTAAACTTTTCTTACGAATTCGGAGATCCCAGTGAATTTTGGAGCTATTTGTGTTCTGCAAATATATAGAAAGTCAAAAATAACTTTGAATTAAAAGATTCTAAATAAAATTTGCAGCAATACCGTGCTTGGTGAGTACAAAATTATCGGCCAAATGGCATAGTGGTTAAAGCTTTGGCGTTTGGGTCGGGAGGTACCGGATTCGAATCCCGATAGGGGCAGAATGCAAAGGGAATTTTCATCAACAAATTACGTTTTGGGATGAGGAGGAACACATCTATGACCCCCTGTCGGAGTGCAGGGCTCACGGGCCTACCGATCTTCCATGCCAGTATAGGCTGGCATGGAGCTATGCAATGTGCAGATGGTAATAAAATCGGACCTATATCCGTACGTCGACGAATTGGCCAAAGGTAAGGCGTAAAGGTAAGGACGTAAATAAGCGAACCGCGAAAGAGTTGGGCGAGCCTCGGCTCCAGAACAGATCAGGGGGAAAAAAAAGTACAAAATTTATGTGGAATGGACGAGTTTGACCTAATCCCGTTTGGAAACTACAATTCGGTTGCCATACTGCCCAGATGAACTGAATAATCGTTACAAAACTTTATCCCTAATATTCTTTCACAATTTGGGAGATCCAAGTGCGTTTTAGCCGAAATCGGTCCAACGGAAGTCACAGGTTACAGAAAAGCTTTTGCGTTTTTCCACCAGAAGATATACCATCAGTAATAGGTTTTCATTTTTTGTAACTATTTTGAAAAGTATATCAATAACTGGAAAACGGTTATAACTATCAGATTCTAAATTAGTTTTGCAATAATAAGAAAAACATATTTTCGAAAAAAAATTGGTCCTTGGAAAGCCCATATGGGCCTTAAGCTTTTTCATAAATTCGGAGATCCTAGTATTTTTGGCCGAGAATAGTCTACTGGAAGTGATAGCTCGTTTAGAAGCGTCTTCGTTTTTTGCCAACGGAACGGCAGAAACGGTTGTTAGAAGATTGTAAAATTTTAAATTAAATTTCAAATAAAATTAGTTCAGATCGCATTTTAAAATTTAAATACCGAATGCCACGATTGGTAACTGTGCAAGAGCAATTAACGACGTTGACTCCCGAGTTACAAATTATAGTTTTTCTACGACTTTATTTGTAAAGGAAAAGAAAATATTACATTTAGATCAAGAAGTTTGAGCTTTTATTGAAAATTAGTTTATTAAAACACAATTTTGAATGAAGCTTTTTGAAGGAATCACGTATACCATTTCACTCTACAAGAAAAGTTTTTTATAGTAAGTAATACATTTTGTAAAACCAGAAACATTATTTCGTATTTGCCATCAACACAATTCTTGTCTTTAACGGTTTACGAAAGCAAAATCGGATAAAATTTATTTCTATTCATAAAATTATCTCAGAATATAATCCGATTATTTACCAAGTCGATCATTTCCTTATATGTACCGAACATACGAAATGTATATATATAAAGCGCAAACAAAAGCTCACATAAAAACGGAACCAAATCATATTTCCTTACGTTAAGTAAATTTAAAGAAAAGAAAATCGCATGAAAAGAACATTCCAAAACGATCTGGAAAACTTGAAGAACGAATGTTTAACAAATATTTCTACCGTGCTCTTGTACAAATTATGATGTTTGACGAATCATTTTGTTAAGTGAAATGTGAAAAGACGGTAAAATGGGAATAAGCAATGAATATACCGAAACGGAATGAAATGAGATGGAAATTTCTTTTTGTATTTTATATATTTTCTGGATAAATTCAATTTTGTCAAAAAAAATTCCCGTTCCTTGATTATATTCAACGACATTTTCTGCATCAAGTTAATGGTATGCATAAGTTTCCTTTTTTGTAGCTAGGTAATAGAAAATCACTCGTTACAGTAGCATGGTGATACAATAAAACCGAATAGGTTAAGTTTGGAATTTATAATGATAATCTTGTTAGCTCGTAATGAAAACGAAAACCCTTGTGTAATAAATTAAGTTATAATTAATGAACTTTTGAGAAGCTTTAATCAATGAGCGATACATACACGTATATACTGAAAACATATTTCCCAAAACAAAACAAACAAAAGTAAGGAAGAAACTCAACACCAAAAATATATAAGTAAGTAAAGAAGAAGAAACTGAAAAAGTCAAACTGTCAATTTATTCTTATTTTAATTAAATTACTATAATCTATACTCATTTTATATTCATTTTCATCTTAAGACAACTTTTATATTTTCGTTTCAATCTGTATACACTTTTACAAGAAACAGAGCAGCAACGGCAGCAATAATATTAAAAGGGTTAATGCTTTTTCAATGTTATTTTAATTATACTCTACTCAAATTATCTTGATTAATAAGGGAAAATGTTGTTGTACTCGTATACGAGTATATATAGAGTGGCGTAAGGAAAATGGAAAGCAAAAAAGATTTTTCATTTAAAATTTAAATTTTATGAGATAATATAAGAATACAGATTTGTGAAATATTTTTTTTTTGTATATAAAATTAAATCATCAGAAAGATGTTTAAGATGTTATAAAAACAGGAATTAAATCAGTTGAGTGTCGTCGGAATTAGATTTAAACCGAATAATAATATTTTGATTAAAAGACAGAAAAAACAGTTTTAAGAGCAAATTGGTGTTGCAATTGGTTGTTAAATATTCTGGGGAAAATTTAGAAACATTGAACGGTTTGTGAAGAAAAATCCTGTTTTCTGGAAGACTAAGCAGTTATTAAATAAAACGCTTGATTGCATGTCCGGGTTTCACCTTTTAATTAAAGAGACCGATATCAACTTATTTACATATTAAATAAACTTCCCTTATCTGACAGTCATAACATAGGTTTGGTATTCAAGTGATATCGGTTTAGGATTGCATGTGCCTAGTAAACATCAACTTTTTTTTTTGATTGATTAGAATATACGGTTAAGACTAAGCAGGGATTCCGGATACGCCGGGGCTACCGTACACCGCTTTTATAACAAGATGGAGGGATAGGAAAACTTATTAGGTATGAAAGACCCGGTAACAGACACATAAGTAGTAAATAGTTAGTAAAGCACAAGACGGCCCAATAATTTTTGTTTCCTGGATATAAATAATCAGCAATCGCGATCCTAAAAAAATTTTAATTGGTAAATTTCCTGAAATAAAAGTTTATTATTATGAGAGATTGAGCAACAATTATTTACAGTCTCCCTAACAAATTAGAAAATAATTTAATTAAACAAGTGCCATGAATCCCAAAAATACAAAAACTATCTAAGTACAAAAATATTCAACTGCATTTAAATTTAATTCTGTAGTCTCTAAGCCATCAATAATTTCAAAAATTCAAACATCCGCTGAAATATCAAATTCATTAGCAAACCCGGTTATAGCCATTGAGATTCCTACCTTGTCTGCTTCCATAAAAAGTCATGAAAATTTGCAAGCTTCCTAAACAAAAATATTAATTAGAATTAAGATTTAATTTAAACCGGAATCTGGTAACACTGTTGTTATGTAACTTTAAAAAATTTCCCCTCTTCGATACTTCAATTCTCCATATTAACATTGCGAATCACTAATTGTCGTAAGTCAAATTAAATCCTAAATATACAAATAAATTAAATTAAATTAAAATAAGAAAAATTAGAATTAAATTGAAATTAGAATTCGACCAATAATTAAAAATTTGTAATTTGGTTAATAACGGAAATAATAATATTCTTGGCGACCGATTGAAAGAGCTTACTTATAAAGAAGAAAATCCTTAATAAATATTGATATAAATCAACTCAACCTGAATTTAAAATGGTTATGGCTAAGAAAATCATTTTGTAAATGTACCTAAAAAATTTTCCAATTATTAGTTTTATTACAAGACTTAAAAATAATTAATAAAAATTTCCTCCAATATGGATTCGCTGATGTCCTGTTTTACCGAAACTACCCAGGTTTTAACAAAGTATAATTCGAGTGCTACGAGAATTTCTTTCGGATCGTCGATCGTCGTCGGTTTCTACTCTGTCGTCTAAGCAAACAAAATTAAACGCCAATTTACACGCTGTGGCCATTGAAACTGTGATGAAAAACCAAAATAATAAAATTAAAACAACAATTGGCCTATAAAGCTCGACCCTTGTAGAATGCGAATGAAACAGCATGAAAGAAATATTAAATATATTTGAGATTCCGAGAAAACCCGAACAAAATGGCACAAACAATTTCAAGACACTGTTACCGACCAAATGGCACAGTGGTTAAAGCTTTGGCGTTTGGATCGGGAGGTACCGGGTTCGAATCCCGATAGGGGCAGGATGCAAAGTGAAATTTCATCAACAGATTTCGATCTGTGGTGAAATGTAACACATCTATGACCTCCTGTCGGTGTGCAAAACTCATGGGCCGACCCATCTTCCATGCTGGTATAGGCTGGCATGGAGCTTGCAATGTGCAGATGGTCTTAAAATCGGTCCTATAGCCGTACGTCCTCGAGCCATTGTAGGCGATATTCCGTTTGCGACAAGTTCACTCTGCCTTCACCAGCTAAAAATTTTAACATTTAAACAGTTAAATCGCTTTTAACATGAGCTTTTAAACTTGACCAGGCAAGTTCAATTACACATTGGGCTATATGAGCAAGTCTTAATAAGCGATGCCCGACAAATTCATCTTCTTGGAAACGTATTCAATAGAAGAATGCCTGCCAACAATAACTACCATTGTAACTACTGACTTGTAGATGTTTTAAAGGTAACGCCGAATGAACTCATTATAGCTTCTGGTTTTTAAAATGCACATTGCCTAACCTCATAATTAAACCCATATTTCCAATATCAAACTAAGATAAATGTTAGCTCCGCTTCTGCCAGCAGAAATGTACGAGCAACGACTCCTCACTTAGATTGCTTTTTAGTTTGCGATATAAATAAATTAAAATTTGTTTCGTTCATGTAAATGTGCCTACTAAACCTCAACTGTCGTTTAATTCATATATCAAATTCTTTACGAAATGAACGTAATTTTTAGAAAGCCAAATTTAATTTGAAATTTTAAAAAATCTCTCTAATTCATTCGATTACTGTAAATCTGACGAACGAATTTGATCTTTTATGGCTTGCTATTTTTGGTAATTTCTTGTAAGTCAAGGAAAAACCCGATAAAACTGAGATACGTTTGAATGATAGCATTGAATGGCTTCGTCTTCTATGGACGCAATCACATTTGTTTTCAAAAACTTTTGTCCTCTTATTAACAAGCAAAAAACGCAGAATAGTCCTTTTGATGTTCTGATCCTAATAATCTCAAGAAAACTGCTAGGAGGCTCAAAAATAAAGAGAAAAGATCTAATCTTCAGATTGATTGAGCAGCTTAAAAAAATCTAAGATCCGCTCGTTGCTCTTCTTAAATTAGATGCGTCTTTTTAACGGCAATTGTTGAATTGCTGTTTTCTCTTCATTTTCCCTGTCACGTCGTTATCAATTCTGATTTGGTTGCTTTCGAGCAATCTAATAGTATTTTTAATACACTCGATTATGATTCGATTTGTAGGCTTATCACTCTCGATATTTTGCGTTGGAGTTTATTCTCCTCCCAGCCCATAAATCAGGTGGTCCAGATGTAGTATTTTTAGCTAAATTACAGCATGGGTTGTTGTCTCATGCATTACTTTTGAAAGTGATAGCTGTTAAGTTGAATTACATCGACCTTAAGACATTTTGTCCTATAAATCTTACTTCAGCTTTCCTTAAGCTTTAAAATCAATTTTTGACAGAAATATTAGAGACCGTCCTTTATCTATCCTTCCACTCAGTAGGTCTTACCATGCTTACACAGTTGGAAAATCATATGAAACTGCTCTTTGTGAAATTGTTACAATAAATTGCAGATCGCTTAGTATTAAGGAGTTTCTTGTAAGCCCTTTTCTATATATTGCGGGTGCCTAAGGCAGTACATATTTTTTACAATCACTGAGGCCTACACAAATTTTGGCATTAGGCAAACCATCGGTACATGTATTGGACCTGGAGTTAAACTGCAGTAATCTAATTTTACTGCGCCTAGCATTATGCTGATGATTTAGACGTTTTGATTGCGGGTTAATACCTTAATGTACTATATCTGTAAGAAGGATGTAGAAAAATTTGCGAACTATCTGCTCTTTCCTTTTACGGAAACGATCGCCAGATTCGACATAGTAAAACAACCTGGTGTTACTTTAAACAGTAATCTTTCCTACAAATTTTATCTTAAAAGTAAACTTCTCATTGGGATTCATGCGTCACAACTGTTATGTTCATATAACATTTGTGTTCAGTTTTCAATGACATTTCACAATGAATAGACTTACGCGAAAACAACGTTTACAAATTGTGGAAATTTTATTTCAAAAATCAGTGTTCAGTGAAAAATTGTTTTCGTGCTCTTCGACCATTTTATGGTGTTCATAATCGTCCAACTGAACGCACTATTTGCGAAATAATCAATAAATTTCGAACCACTTTTTCATTATTGGATATTCATCAACCGCCTAGACTGCGTACAAGTCGATCTTGTGTGAATATTTCTGCTGTAGCTGAAAGTGTACGTGAAGACCGCAATCAATCAATTCGTCGCCGCAATACAGTTTGTTCAAGAATTGAAGCTGGTTAATCGGTTTATTCAAATAAAGTTTTAATGAGAACTTCATATCAAGGTCTTGTGATCTAACGCCGTTGGATTACTTTTTATGGGTAACGAACGAAATATCGACCGAAATGCTCGAAAGATTGCTCGAAAATGGGACCCATCGAATGGATCATCTAAGAGCCAGTCGTGGACAACATTTAAAAGAAACTATTTTGAAACATTATATGCCAGTTCGGTTTAAACTTACTTCTCAAATGAAGTTGATTATTAAATTGATTTTAATGCGTTTTATTTCAAAAAAAAAAGTCCGAAAGCTATTATTAGATCACTCTTTATAAGAGCATTTGCATGTTTATTTACAAATCACTGGTTTTACCTATGCTATATGGTTGATATACTGATTTTAACTATGCCGTTATCGCAAAACTTATAAGTCTACAAGGCAAAGCTTGGTTGTCCTATAACCGGTGCCATGTCTACGTCTCCTATATTGGCAGCGCAAACAATATTGTTTCTTCTTGTATTACAGCCTTTCATCCTAGACACCGATTGTTCCGTTTATCCATCGAGAGACTGAAGATTGTCGTAAGGCTTCAATAACTAGATGTTTGGTTGGAAAGCATCGCCGGTGGCTCTCACTCTGTATTTGATGAGGGTTTTGGAACCTGCTGTCCTTCACATCATCACATGTCTCTCAAAATTATTTACGGAATCCTATAACCACTTGAAAACTGTTGTAGGACATAACAGGTCATTACCACCTCCTCGCCATTACCCCGATCATTTGCCCTACGCCATTCCCTTCAAATATTACAACCATCTCACCGCCACTATGAACAATTAAATTCCTTTTGCAGGCCTATATCAATATTACGTAGATTTTGAAGCTGATTTTTGTCATGAGGCGCATGATTTATTTGAAAAGATTTCAATTGCTATAATCATTCGAACATTCCAGGAACTTAGTTACCAAGTGATCATTTTAGCCTAAAGTCACGGAAAACTACCCAAATCTGGGCCATCAGTTGGGGCAGTTTTGTTATTATGAATATTTTATGTGCATGCCCATGAGAAGTTTCGTGACGGTTGGAATATTTTTAAACTATGGTTTTTATCGTCAAGTGATGCTCCAAATTTGAAAATACTTTTGAACAATACATTTCGCTTCACAAATGACGATTTTCTTAAAATTTCCCAACTGAATGCCCAGATTTGGATAGTTCCCGTAATCTTATCTTATGGCATGGCACTGATAATACCAATGTTAACGTTCATGATAATTGGAGCATTTTTACAAAATGGTAATTTGTATGGGAAAAATATTGTTAAACAATTTTTTTTCGGCTTTTCGGACAAAATATTATTTTTAATGGTATTCATACAATGTATACGACTTGTTTAGTCATAGAAAACAAAGAGGCCATTTACTCACAATATATCTACCAAAAAAAGTAAATAATTCACATCCCCCAGTTTTAACCCTAGAGTACTTAAACCCTTACACAAATGAGAACTTCCTTAGCTCTCTTCTTGGCAGCTTGGTTTCGTACTGATAAAAAGTTGGTCTACTCATCAGATTACAACGACCAAACTGTAAAATTTCAACTCCTGCTTTGTACCTATAGCCTATAGTGCAAAACAAGAACTTATCAATTTAGCGAATTATATCACCAAATCAGAAATGAGTTTGTAAGGGCTTAAGTACCCTGTGGTTAAATATGGGGGTGCGGATTTTTCTAATTTTTAGAAAAGGCGTAAACATTGTATGAATACCATTAAACATAATATTCTGTCCAAAAAGCCACAGAACAATCTTAAATAAATTAATATCACGGACGAGTATGAAAAACTTCTGGAGAAAATATTCTTCACTTGTACTTTTAAATTTTGGAGCATCACTTGACGAAGAAAACCACACATCTGCGCCTAGTTTAAATACCATGAAACGGTTTTTACTATTCTCGATAGAGTAAGGACCATACCAGCATGAATTTACTCTAATTTCTTAAAAAATGGCGATCGAACCGACCTGCAACATATGACTTTTAGAGATTTAACAAAGGTTAATTGCATTTTTTTGCGACAAAGTGTACTAAAGTTTCAGATTCAGCTTTTCAAGCTGAACTGATTTCGGCATAATAAAAATTTAAAAACAAAATTTTACTCGTGATGAAATGCTATATTATCCAATAATCAGTTAATTTTTGCAAATTTTTCATATTTTTGAATTTTTTTCCATTTTGTGTCAAAAGTTGTTATCAAGAGTTGTTGTTAAGGTGTAATAATGGCCGGGAGGGGGATTAATGACTATGAGGAGGAGTTAATGACAGAAGTGTAATGGTTGCGGGGGTACTGGATCGGTGGTAATTAGCCGGGGAATGTGATTGCTGCAGCTTAGCTAAATGTGATTGCTGCAGCTTAGCTAAGGCGGATTTACCCGGCTACACCCTTGACCTTTATTAGTGTTAAAAAAAACTAATTGAAGTTACCTTCCCTCCTTTACCTGAGAAAATGCAAAGTATTTTATTTGTGAAGCTCACCTGAGTTGTTAATGCATTATCTCTGAAGACCGGTCAATCTTTTGAAATTTGTTGAACAAATTAGTTAATAGAAATTTGTGGCAACAACCCCTTTGGAAATATCCGTTATTTATATCGCAGACCCCAGGAATCGTTCGATTCATTTGGCCCGTTAAAAGAACATATCATGAGCATTCCAGAAAACCTCCCTACATATCAATCTTTTGAAATTTGTTGAACATAGTTCTTAATTGAAACTAGTTGCAAAAACCTCTTGATTGTGCAACGCTTATTGTATGCAACAAATTTGGGATTTTTGGAACATATTCACTTGGGTAAATATTTTCAAAATAAAAAAATTAATTTCTTAAAACTGATCTTTGGTTAGTGCAGTTCACCACGGTCTACGAATTTTCTCTATTATGCCAAATTAAAATTAAATTTGAATATTTTCCAGATAATCAACATTTTTGAATTCCATAGTTAATTACAGAATGTATTTTAATGAATAAGTTAATTATAGTAGATGGGTTTATCTTATATTGTGTGTGGGTATATATTTTGAGCCTTAACAAAACTTTTAATTATAATTACGGGTAAAAATCATTAAAATCAACCTTAACAGAGTAGAAAAAATTTCAACCAAATTTTTTTTTATTTTTTTTTTGTGAAGTACAAAACTTTTTTGTTGTTTTATAATTTTAACCATTTTAATGTTGAAAATTAACAACAGTTTGGGTTTTCCATTTTTTTTTTCTGGTGTTGTTGTTTGGAATTTTATTTTGTTGCTCTGTATACTAATTTTATTGGTTAAATTTTAAAACGAGAAATTAATTTTTTAATGAAGAACCTAAAACCTACTGTGTGTAACGAAAAAAGGATAGTTTTTGTTAAAATTTATAATATTAAGCAGAGGGAAAAAAATAAATTAAATAATTTAATTAGGTCAGCCCAATTAGGTACCTACCCTGGATGTATATGTAGTAAACAGTTGACATACTTAAAGTTACATAAAGTTTATAGTGAAAAAGTAAATACAGAACATGATGTCATTCGAACATAAAATAAAATGTTAAACTATGTTGTTAAAAAAAATTGTTCCTGTTTTTCAACTCAAGTGCATGTACACAAAAAATAAACACTGTAAATTTTAAAGTTTAACTTTAAAGATGAAAATGTTTTAAAAACGAACAAAAAATGAACAATTTTCTATATACGAGGCACTGGAAATTGTTGTATGAAGCTGAATTTATAAAATATCCGGAATGTCTTTTGCCTGACAAAATATTTATCTTTTTTACATTCTCAAAAGTTTTTATTTCCATATCTTTTATATACTCTCATCTATATACACCATTGTCTTGCACATGTATAAATCTTCTTGGTAAATTTTCATCTCAATTTGTTGTTATTTTCTTCCTGCGGTTGAATATATTATTTTGCTTGAATTACCATAAATTGTAATGCTGTGAATTTTAGACCAGAAAAATAAACTATAAATAAATAAAAATTGAGTTAAGGTTGACACTCTATATACGGTCGTGCTCCTATTTAAGTGCACATGTACTGAAACAAAATGATTTAATTCAAATGTACAGTATTTTATTATTCATTTGGTTAGAGAGTGCATATATGGTATTTTATGTATAAAACACATGCTTTGCAACTCTTCTAAATTAACTTTTTTTATTATCTTAAACTAACATTTTTAATTAAATTTTATCGAGATAAAATCACAATTTTGTTTAGAGACAATCAGTTCATATTATGCCATAAAAAGTATAGAATCACTGAAATAAGATTTGTTGTCAAAATTAATTTCGTACATTGGAATTAAAATGAAAATTACTTTGCTTCTTATATATTTTGAAAGCTTTTTGGTGTCTAGACTTGACAATAACGATACACAGTGCTTTAACGATTCGATTAATTAGCGAGATTAAAAGAAGTGCTTGTATCCATTTATAAGTTTAAATTATTCAAGAATGGTTATTGTTCCTTTGGTAGTGTGCCATTATATTGTTACTGCGCTTCAAATTTTAATTTATTAAAAACTGTAACAAGTGTAAAGTGTAAACAACTAAAATTAATTAATTTTTTTGTTGATATAGAATTAAATTTTATTAGGAAAAATTATTATTTGTGTCAAAATGCACAGATGCAATAAATTTTTACAGTTGGTAAGAATAAAGGTTCAAATAGAACATATCCACTTCGCTTCGACTGGATGAAGTTAGACCAACTCGTAAATTGCTGGATCCCATGTTTCTAACTTGCTGTATTAGGAGGCAATTAATTTTACTATGCACTCACATAAGGAAGAAAAATCAGGGTGCCAAAAATCAGGGCATAGAGGAGTTTTTATTGTCACTCGAGTGAGGAAGTTGACTCCCGGCAACCAGTTTTTTTTTTTTTGGTTTCTGTCAAGTGGTTTATGGTGGGTTTATTTTTTCTCTCATGTCCCCGAGAATTTTTTGTGTTCGAATTCGTTTACAACGGACAATTAAGTATGCAGGTTTTCCGATTTTTGTAGTTGCATTTCTGCTGGTCAGTCTGGTTTGGTCCCTCGTGAGAAATTCATTGTTTTGGCTTTTATTTTTTCGATTTGGTGAGGTGCTGCTTTTGGTCCAAAGCGTTGGGGAAAACGTGTTTAGTTCAGTGGAACTGATTCTCTTTGTCAGGGAAGTTCACTATGGCCAACCAAAAAATTTAGAATTATGCTTATAATAGAGGTGAAATGATATAACATACCTACCGATTACTTTTGTTATTTAGGTGGTAAGTGGAAACCGTGGCTGAAACGGTTGATGCGAATATGGTCAGGATTTGTAGATCACCTCATATGTGTAAATGTGAGTGCTCCAGTGAAACACAAATAGGACTGATCCATCGCATGATATTTTGCTGGCAACAGCATAACAACAAATGTTAATATAGGGATAGTATGTAAGCCGAATCGGCGAAGATTAAAAGCAGTTGTATGGAAAGTAAACTTAGAAGGTTACTCCAATCGGAAAATCCAGCCCAAGATCGGTGTGGATAAATTTTCCATTTTAGCTGTCACTTCTCGCCCAACAGACTCTTGGAAGAATTCACTCAAGGACTCGATGACTTGGTTTCAGTTATCCAGGACCAAAGGAAGGATGTCTTTGTAGACGATTATTTTAGCTACAAATCACCTCAATGAGGTAGGCAATATTAGACCACAGACTGATTCATGTAATATAATCTACCTTAAAGAGGATACGCTCTGACTTTCGAAAATGATAATTATTGATCTCTTGAATGGGTCGTAGTAAACTTAGTAACTGAGATGTTATCGAGACCGAAATCCTCAGTGATTATAGCTGCATCACGTTCCAGTACTGTCGATACAAGGGTGCAAAATCCGCCCGGAAAACTGCTTAGTGTTTGGAGGGTTGGTATTTAAAAAATTGTACACCTCCAATCCGCAATTATCGGCCCCTGTTAGATACTAACGATACAACACCAGAGAAAAGAGTGAGGAACACATGCGAGAAATTACTGCAGCTCCGAACGGTGGATCGCGGAAATTTTGAAACTCTATATAGTTTGCACATATGCAAGGCAGCGTTTACTATCATAGAGTAGCGGCTCTCATGGCCAAGCGAAGTTTTCTTTTGTCCAACACTTAGCACGGTCTAACATTACCCTAGGAAAAGAGATTGCATGCTTTAGAGCTTTTAGTTAGAAGGCCTTTTGTTGGAAGGAGAATCCTTAAATTGTTAAATTGTTAGCAGCCGATACGATGCTTGAAGTTGTACATACACTTTCTCCGATGCCATTCGATAAAATGATTCAGGAGTGTTTAATATGGGTTTGAAAAGAGTAGAGTTCCCATTCATCTTGAAAAAAGCCCGATTAGTCTCATTAAAAATGGTGGTCAAGCCAGAAGGCATACCTTCGTAGTATAGAGTCCTATGTCCTAACACAAGTTTTGCCGCATCATAAGTGTCTGAATAGCTACTTACACCGGATAAACAGAAAAGATATGCCCAAATGCTCTTATTGAGGTGCGCTCGATATAGCAGAACACAAAATCGTCAACATTCCGCGATGGGGCCAAGAGAGATAAAGTTTATTTGATCAAACCAGCCAGCTGATTGTTTTCCGGTTACAGATTTCGGGAACATGTGTTCCGAGGGTCGTGCAGAGCGACTCGGGTTCATTTCTTTAATTTATAAAAATTCCTGTGTGATGATTTTTGAATGCCGGGATTAGATTTCGATTTGTAATTTCGGGAAAATCCGTTCAGAGGGTTGTCAAGTGGGGCCCGGATCTACTCTTTATTTTTTTAGGCTCGTGCAACTTTTATAAAAATTATAAGTGGAGTCATCAGTTGAGGACCCGGTTCTATTATTTAATTTATTCGGTAGAAAGGTAAAAGGGAGATGAGCGATCGATTGCGATGAGTCTTAATTTTTGGAAAATTCGTTCAGAGTGTTGTTCGATGGTCTCGATTCCTTTTCTTTAAATATTTTTCAAGAGAATTTTCGAATATCAAGATTCAATTGCGAAGAGTGACAGCTTCCGCAAAACAGGTTGAGGCGATTCGTCGGTGGGGTCTACGACTATTTTTTAACTTTTTCGGCTCAATTTAATTTCATGCAAATTGAGTTAATTAAGGTTTTCTAGTGGTAGCAGTGACTTGTGATGAGTCCTAATTATGGAAAAATTCATTCAGGGCGTCCATCAGTGGTGCCCGTGTTGCATTTTTTGTAAAGGAAACGCAAGGAAACGATTACAAGGAGTTCTGATTTCTTCATAATTCACAAGAGAGTCCTCTGCACAAGTCCTCTGCATGGACCGTCATGTGGCGCCATGTTCAACCATGTTACTTGATATATGTTGCATCAATTAATGCCATGTGATATAATTTATTGTTGCATCATATTGCGCGATATTGAATCATGGTATTTGATGTTGCATATCATTGAAGGATGTCATTACCTCACTATATTGTGTCGTGCTCCGCAATGTTGTATCATGTCTAAGGATGCCTCTGCACCTTCTTGCATCATGTGTACTATGTTGCGCCGTTTTGCGTGATGCTGCACCATTTTGCGTCATATTGCATTAATCGCCTTTCTTTAAATAATATATATTTAAGTTGTAAACTTCGTTAATTAATTGATGTTTTGTCTTTTGTCTCTTTTTCATATTTGATTGGTCCCTTTTCATATTAGTCCCTTTATTTAATTTTTTTCAAATCGCACGATTTTTAAAATTATTTGCGTAGGGGTGCTTTCGAGTACCAGAAATAGATTGCGATGGGTCGGGAAAATTCATTTGGAAGGCTGAATTCCTTCATTTAATATTTTCGGCTCGCATGAATTTTCCGTTTTTTTATTCGTTTTTGCTCACACAATTTGAATAAAAACATTTGTCGGGGGGTTTTGAAAAGATTGCCTGAAAAAGTGTTTATACCTCTTACAGTTCTGGGTCCCTTTATTTAATTTTTTCGACTCGTACGATTTTTATAAAAGTTGGTGAATGATGGTTTTCGCGTGCCGGAAGTCGATTGCGATAGATGCAAATTTCGCGAAGGTCACTTCAAAGGTCGTCCGGAAGCCCCGGGTGCCTTTTTTTAATTTTTTCTTTTTGCCTCGCTTGTTGGTGCGGCGTTTTCAAATACCAGAAACGAGTGGTTATAGCTCATGATTGCGGGAAAATTCATTTAGGAGTCATTCAGTCGAGACCGGGCTCTATTTTTTCATTTCATTCGGCACGCACGATTAGTAATATTTTGGGGAAAATTCGTTTAGGGAGTCTCTGTAGGACCCGTGTTAATTTTTAAAATGTTTTTCGTCTCGGCATATGTTGACAGAAATTGTGTTGATAAAGGTTTTTTAGGAATGGGTTGCGATGAGTTTTAAATTCGAGGAAATCCACTCAAATGGTCTTCCGGTGAGGTCCAGGTTTCATTTGAAAAAAAAAGAAAACAATTGACTCGCACGATTTAGACAAACAATTGGCGAGTGTGAATTTTTGTGTGAAAAGAATTGATTCCGATGGTTCCTAATTCATAAAGGTTCTTCTTGTCGTATCTTGAGACTTCATTTTAAAATTTGGTTTGGATTGAACGAATTTGATAGCATTTGGCAGGGCAGGGTTATCTAATGCAAGTAACTAATTTCAAGGAGTATTCATTTAGTAGTTCTCTGGGTTGCATGATGTTGCACCAGGTTTCGCGATGTTGCACAATGCTGCATTATGTTGCATAATGTTGTTTGATGTTGCACAATACTGCATGATGTTGTACCATGTTGCGACTTGTTGAGATATGTTATGTGATGTTCCATCATGTTGCACAAAGTTTCAGAATCTTTCATCATGTCGTATGCTGCTAAATATCACGCGAAAACAAACCAATTGAAAAATATTAATGAATATTTAGTTCGTAACTGAAATTAATTCTTTCATAACGTCTAAAGTGCTTTTACCAAGAAGGATAACAATTATTCAAAAATTCAAGGTATATAAAAAAAATATTTGGTGTCCGAAACAACATAATTTTTTGATGGAAATGAAACTTGTCACTATTTATAAAATAAACACTGCACAGTTTATACTTTACAAGGAGTGGCAGATGATTGATTGGTTTTAGAATATTTTTATGAAAAACCCGTAAGATTTTATTTTGCTTAATTTTATCAATGTGGAATGGAATATATTTACAAGGATTATATTTTCCAAATAGAAAAATATGTTGGTATAATTTTATCTGATTGTTGGCAATGTGGTAGAATTTTTTTCTAAAATTTAATTAAATGAAAAATTTTGCATCTGCTGCTGTACTTATCCAATTTAGACTTTTAATCCGATAAAAAGGATTTTATTCTTGTACAGAAGTTAGAAAATTATGGTATTTAAATTTAATGTTTTGTGATACTTGTGGTGACTTTTAACTTTTTAGTTTAGCTTTGGCTTACGTCTCACGTATTATACATTACCTACTTTGTACATTTATATTTGTTAGTTTCACATTTGATTTACGTCGAAACCAATTAAAAACTCGAGCTTGTCTTAGATTGGCTAGCGAATAAAATAAACTTCACATAACATCCTTGTCAGAACAATGACACAAACAAGCGTGGAATTTACTCGTTAAACGCAATTTTAAATCTTTTTGTTTTCAACGCCTGTTGAATAATGGTACACATTTATGTTAACATTATTTAGCAAGTTTAATCGAACATAGCAAGTTGTTATGGAAAACGTTGATTGAAATATCGGAATTCCAGCAGCGGAATAAATTGCTGAAACGTTTTAATTTCGGGTGTCATGAAATCGATTACGATAGCCGAGTACAAACTCGTATCTCTAAACACGGGCGTCTGGAACTTTAATGTTATAGACACTGAAACTTATAGAGCTTTGGCTACAAAGCTTAATTCCAAGGAGCATCAGTGGTTTACCTATGAGGATATGAATGATCGCCCAATCAAAGTTATGGCTGGAGGCCTTCCCCCAACCTGTGCAAAAGAGGATATTATTTAGGATCCAAAGCAAAAGGGTTATCAAATAGAAAATGCCGTAAACATCATTAAGAAAGAAAAATCGAAACTTAACAAGGAGTTCAAACTAACAAAAGAGGGCTTCCACTATTTATGCTCACTTTTAATAACAAACAAAAAATGGAAGATGTGTATAATATCAAGGCAATACTTAGCATGAGAGTTAAAATAGAGCCATTGAAAACAAATAGCGGATTAATACCGCAGTGCAAAAAATGTCAAGGTTTTAATCATACGCAGAAATATTGCCAAAGACAGACTAGATGCGTGAAATGTGCCGGAAAGCATCATGCCCAAGTATGCTCGGTTAGTAAAAATATTGCTGCAAAATGTGACAATTGCAATAAATCACATCCCGCAAACTACCGGGGATGTGAAATAGCTAAGGAGCTACAAAAAATAAGAAACGCGAAAACAAAATCCAGGAATATCGGTAAAAAATTATCAAACTTCCACCAAAGAGGAACCTAAACCTCATGGTAGTAAAACGAGAGAACCAAAACCAAAACTGTACTCGCAAGTAGTCATGACAAAACCAGTTATTTTGAAGGGCACTACGGAAGGTACAGCAGTGCTCCAAAATATACTAAGAAGCATGGAAACTCTTAACATTCGTCTAGCTAAACAAGAGAAATGCCTTCAAGCACTAAGCAACAGGTTAGATAAGCAAAACTCTCTAAATGAAAGAAATCCATGCTCTATTAAAATGATGCAAACAACATCAAATAAAACATTAAGAATAGTAACCTGGAATGCAAATCGGCTAATGCAACATATTCCAGAATTAGAATTTTTCCTAAATACTGAAAAAATAGATAAATGCCTAGTATCGGAAACCCATTTTACTTCAACTTCATATCTTAAAATATATGGATACAATTGTTACCACGCCATTCATCCAGCAGGAAGGGCAAGGGGAGGATCGTCGGTGGTTATAAAAGAAAACATCAAACACTTTATAGATCTTAAAATTGAAGTGGAATTTATGCAAGTAGTCATCTTAAAAGTATTTATAAATAACAACAAAGAATATAGTGTATCGTCGCCCCCAAGAAATAATTTAAATAAAGAAGACTAGTGCACATTATTTAAATTACTTGGATCAAGTTTCATAATCGGAGATTATTTTAATTCAAAAAACACCTACTGGGGATCAAGAGTAACCTCTAAAAAAGGAAGAGAGCTGTTTGCAGCAGGAAGACTATGCAACTGTGATTTTCATTCTGGAGGTTAATCAACTTATTGGCCTACGGATAGAAACAAAATACCCGATATCATTGACTTCTTTATCACCAAAGGTATAGACGAAAACTACATATGCCTAGAAAGCAGCGAGGGGATTATGTCGGATCACACGCCTGTTATTGACAGACAGTATATGACAATCAGTGCAACGATTAATAAAAAAAACCAGTCCACCTTCACTTACTAACAATAAAAACGTGCTGGGAGAAATTCCAGAGACTTGCTGAGGATAATATTGATCTTCAGGTGCCAATGAAAAACCCGATAAAGCTAGAAGAAGAACTAGAACAACTGAACAGCAGTATACAAGAAGCGGTGTAGAATAGCACCCTCTCAAGTTCAAAGAAAATGCGCCGAAATGCTATTTATCCTCTAGAACTTAGGGAACTGGTTGAAGCAAAACGAAAAGCAAGAAAGGCCTGGCAAAGAAGTCTAAAAGAAGAAACTAAAGTTGCTAATTAGAGAAATCAAAAACGAATCCTTTAATAAATACTTGAGTGGCCTTACAGTGAAAAAGAAACCGAGTACTCTCTTTGGAAAGCGACAAAAAGTTTAAAACGACCTAAACTACAAATTTCACCAGTAAAAACTGAAGATGGCACATGGGTTATAAGTGCAAAGCAAAAAGCATCGTTGTTTGCAACCCACCTCGAGAACACGTTTCAGCCACTACCTAGACAAACTGCAGAGGAAAACATACCACCAGTATATAAAATGGATAACTGCAATATATCTCCTGTCACACTACAAGAATTAAAAGAGGAAATCAATCTCAACCTAAATACAAAGAAATCTCCAGGATATGACTTAATTACAGGGCAAATAGTAAAAGCTCTTCCAGAAAAAGGTAAATAATTAATGCAGTGTTCAGACTTAAACACGTTCCAAGTCAATGGAAAGTAGCAGAAGTAATTATGATACCTAAACCAAACAAACCACTTAATGACAAAAATGCGTATAGGCCGATTTCCTTACTTCCAATAATTTCAAAATTATTCGAGAAACTACTCCTAAAGAGACTAAAACCAATAATAGCAGAAAGAAATCTTGTTCCTCCACATCAATTTGGCTTCAGAGAAAATCATTCAACAATAGAACAAGTAGACTGAATTACAAACACAATTGAAGACGTACTTGAAAAAAAGAAAGCATGTTCAAGCGTCTTCTTGGATGTAGCACAGGCCTTTGACAGAGTACGACTTAAAGGTTTGGAATATAAATTACAAAGAGACTTACCAAAGCAGTTTTATGAAATTGTAAAATCTTACATTTGTAACCGACACTTACGAGTTAAATTAGATGGTGAATACTCAGAAATAAAAAAAATATCAGCAGGGGTACCACAAGGTAGCGATCTGGGACCAACTTTATATGTTGTATACACCTCGGACCTGCCAACGATACAGGATACTAACATAGTGACGTTTGCGGATGATACGGCCAACTTAGCAATTGCTAATTGCATAGAAGAATCTACAAGCAAATTGCAAAGAGCTATATTGTCAGTGCTTGGCCCAAGAGATGGCAAATAAAATAAAATTTGTTCACGTAAACTTTACCAAGAAGAAGGTCAACTGGATACCAGTAGAACTGAACTCCCAGCAAATTCCCTATGCAAAAATGGAAAAATATTCAGGCATAACTCTAGATGCGAAACTAAAATAGAAAGAGCATTTGAAAAAGAAAAAAGAAGAGTTAAACATCAAATACAGAAAGATGGATTGGCTCTTAGGAAGAAATTCTGAGCTAACTCTACATAATAAATTGCTACTATACCGGCAAATCCTAAAACCTGTGTGGACTTACTGTATTCAGCTCTGGGGCTGTACAAAGAATACCAATGTCAATATCGTCCAGTCATTCCAAAGCAAAGTCCTTCGTGAAATAGTTAATGCACCGTGGTACATAAGAAATGACAACCTCCATAGAGATCTGAAACGTGTTAGTCTACACCAAAATGCTGAGATACGTCGTATGTTGGATGATTCAAACCCACTAAGATGGCTGCGAAGAAAGAAACCGCATGATCTACAAGATCCAATCAGGATCGACTAAAAATATAATAAAATTGTAAAGGGGACTAGCCAAAAGGCTACAACCCTCCAAATAAGAATATAAATTATGAAAGATAAATTACTAGATGATTTGTAAATCAGTTGTAATAAATAAATATAAATAAAAAAAAAATTGACCAGCACCATAAAACTTAAACCTAATTAATACCTCAACAGGTATCTTCTACCTAGAGGTATTTAAATGCCTAAACAGAAGAATCTGTCTTAAGGCAGAAATATTCTTATTCTTAAGCTATTTCGCGCCAAATTTTTATCTCTCTCTTCATAATAAAAGCTCTAAAAAGCTCTAAATGATTTGGTGATTTATATGCATTTTTTTTACTAATATAACTGCGCCATTCACCGTTAATGTAAACGTATTTTTAGAGAATAATATTAAATTCTGAAACAACTAAACAAAGTCCTAACAAATAAGAACACATCATACAGAAGCTCGAACATGAAAATATCGTAGCCGATTTGGTTAGGATTTACGTAATAGATAAAATTCCCTAGAGCTGTAATTCATCAAAGTTAATTTTATTTTAGTGTACAACAAAAATGCTTTTCCTGTTAACGGTTTAAAAAAAGGATACAAGATACTTGTCATACTTGTCTTTAAGCTTATAGCAGGAAAAAGTTTTGGACAGTAGAAAGCATGAAAAGCTCTATAGGGAAATTTATGTTTCCAGTATCTTTTTTATATTTAACATGTTTATTTTCTTGGAAAGTTGTTGTATGCCTGCAGGGCAGATTTAAAATAGTTTTATATATGGAATATGATACGTATGTACAGGAATATTGAAATAAAAGCATATTTTGTATAAATGCCTGTCATATGAATATTTAAATTAAAAAAAAAAGTTTCAGATTTTAATTAAATTTAAATAACAGAAAATGTGTCCAATATGTTTGAGTTCTCCATTCATTGTCCAACAAACCATTAAACTAATAGTTGTTAATTTTATGGAATCGATCTAACGTTTCGTGTTCATTACGATTTAGTACTTACGTTTAATAGATACTGTAAAGTGTTAAAAATATGTTTCCACAAGATAAATTATTTACCCAACACCTAAATCGGACCCATATCATTTCCCATATTACTGAGAACCAGTTATGCCTTAGAGCTTTCAAAACTTGTGAATAGTATTTATATCAAAAAAATATTATTATTTGATTTAATTTAATTGAAAACTAACAAAACCCATAAAAATAATAATTGAAATTGAAACGTATAACAATGAAACACCAGTTGATACAGATTTCAAATTTTTTTTTCATGAAACTCAAGTTTTATGAAATTATTATTTTAATATGATTCACAGCTTAATTGCCATTTCGATTTGAGTAACTGTCGCCAAGGGGATAAAATATTATTGACTCGTTCGTCGTAATAAAAATGTGGAATTGAAATCCTATAAAATTTTCTTAATATGAATTTTTGTGACAAAATTTATAAAAAAAATTTACAAGTAGTGCAAAACTTTACGAAGAGAATTTTTCAGTTCTTCTAGGTAATCTAATCTAATTCATAGTTACGATCTCGCCTATTGGGTTGATGGGCAATCGATTTGGTATTTTTTTTTTTAAATTGCCAACGGCTTTATTCTTGAGTGTTTCTACATAAAAAACAATCAATTAGCGCACGTCTACATGTTTCACGATACAGCATTCAAACCATATTGAAAAATGAACTACACTTGAAGCCCTACAAGATACAAAAAGTTCAAGATCTTACGGAGGCACAAAAAAAAGTTAGGCTTGAAAGAACACGAGCATTGAAGGCCTTGGCCGAACGTGATGAGGTTCCAAAAATTGTCTTTACTGATGAGAAAATGTTCACTATTCAACAGTATGTGAATAAACAAAATGATCGTGTTTGGTTAGGGTACAAGTCCAACGATAATTTAGACACAAGAGTTGCCATGCGAAGGCAATCACCAGCTTATGTTATGGTTTGGGCTGCAGTGACTGCAGATGGACGCACTCCTCTGGGTTTCATCGAACATGGAGTCAAGTTAAACCAAGAGGTGTACCGCGAAAAGATCCTAAACGATGCTTTGCTACCTTGGACACGTAAACACTTTGGTACGAACCGTTGGACATTCCAACAGGACTCGGCACCGTCACACAAAGCTCGAGCGATACAGCAATTTTTACAAAATTGCGTTCCGCGGCTGATTTCGTCGAAAGAATGGCCACCATATTCACCAGACTTGAATCCCATGGATTTCTCCATATGGTCCACTTTGGAGAGTAAGGTGTCCACTAAAAAATACAAAAGTGTTGATGCATTGTTGTCAGCTCTTGTTCGAGAATGGAATAAAATCCCGCAAGCTCACGTTCGGTCAGCATGCAATGCTTTCTATGGAAGACTGAATCAAATAATCAGAGCCAATATCGAGCAGTAACATGTTTTTCATAAAATGTAATATGTTTTCAACATATTCCATGAAATTTCAATAAAAAATAATCTAAATTAAAAAAATTACAGCGTTTTCATTTGGTAACACTTGGTCTCAGCCACCCAGTACATTTTTTAAGTTTTAACCAATGTTATTACTTAACATTAGTGTTCGCAAATTAATTTAGATCCTACGTAAGCGTAATCTACACATTTAATGATTTTACAGGTTCAATAGTCCGAGTGTATCTGCTCTTCTCAGTTGTTTAAATCGCGGCTATTTTAGTATATCCCTGGCCAATTCATTGGGATGTCTTTGAAGTGTTGAGTATTATTTCGAACTGAATTCCTTAATTGTTTCTTTAATGGTTTTAATACCAAGATGTATGTTAGTATTTCGGATATACCATGGAGCATTAGCGATACATCGGAGTATTTTCGTTTTAGTTCGTTGCAGGAGATCTCTATTTCACGCACTGGTGGATCCGCATAACTGAATACCATATGTCCATATTGGCTTGATTAACGCTTTGTATAGTAAGACCTTTTTTTTTTTTTTTTTTTTTTTTTTTTTTTTTTTTTATTTATTTGGCACTAGCTCCAAAAATTTGGTGCCATATGGCCCGTTTCAAAATTTACAATTTTTAATTTTTGACATTTTTTACCATAATAATAATAATTTAATTTTAATTTCTTTTCATTCACCTAGCCTCCACACATCGATCCCCTTTCACACTTCTATCTGATTTATTCTAATAAATTCATACATATTCTTATATACGTTCATTCCCATTCGTAATAATTCAGTTAAACTACTTGCACTCAATAGAACATCGAACATTTGTCTGCTCTGGTTAAATGCAGAACATTTCAGAATCAAATGTTCGATGTCCTCCACAACCCAACAGCTTTCACATAATTCACACACAACCAAATTGCGTTTCTTCAAACATTCTTTCCAATTTCCATGATTCAATCTCACTCGTTCCATAGTTCGTAACATTCTAGTATCTCCTTTGAGTACCTTAAAGAACGGTTGCCTCAAAGGAGACCTAACCAGCTCAAAGTACTTCTTACCTTTCACCTGACATTTTTCAACAAAGTCTCTCTCCCATTTTCTCCACAGATTCATCTGAAACATGCGAAGTACGTCTCTGGCATCCATGAATTCATATTCATTTACATCCTCAATCAAACAACCCCGTTTCGCAAGCATATCGGCTCTTTCATTACCTTCAATCTGTAGGTGTGAAGGTATCCATTGAAGGATGACCTCCCTCTCATAAGAATGAAGATACTTATATAGCATTTCCACATACACATTGCCATGAGTTCCCCCACCCTTACTAATTAATTCCAACCCACTCCGGGAGTCAGAGAATAACACTATTCTCCTTCTCCCTTGTGTCATTGCCAACTTGATCCCTTCCATAATCGCTATCAATTCTGCATTCATTATACAGATACTGTCATGCACTCTTACCATTTTCTCTTTCCTCATTGAAGGAATATAAATTCCCACACCTACGCGATCATCATTTACACTAGCATCTGTATACACTTCCACATGTGCAACATAATTCATTCGCATTTTGCAAAATTCGCTCTTAACCGATAACTCATTCATCATTGCTTTTGTTGTGTCACCAAACTTCAACCGCACTATTAGATTGCTCGGAGGGACTTTCGGATTTGCCGGACGAATCTTGGAGAATATGTTAATATTTTCCAAGATTACCAGTGATCTTGTTGTCTTTTTGTAAACCGACCCTCTTTGCAATCTCTCTTTCATTTCATTCACTAATTTATTGTCCTTAGTTAACATTCGCACAGTCTCTCGCACGGTGATCCATTCCCTCTTAAAATTAAGAGGCGAATCACCCAATTCAGACCACAGAGTATGTATTGGTGTCGAATTGATCGCTCCCAATACCACTCTAGCACACGCATTCTCCACAAGCAGCAACTTTTTAAACCCAACCTTGGACCCATCACCATATATACTAATTCCATACGCAATTTTAGTTGACACTAGCGCCTTTCGTAACATATCAGTCACACCCGGATGAGCTCCCCATTTTGGTTTGCTCACCCTTTTAATCACGTTCAATCTACTCTTACAATTATCGGCCAATTTTTCCATATGCACTTTGAAACTTATTCTTCTGTCAATCCAGATTCCCAAATACCTAGTCAATTTCACACACTCAATTCTCTCATTATATATTCGCACATCAACCATCCGATTCGTTCTAAAAGCCATACTACAACATTTACTCGAATTTACTCTCAAATTCAGTTCACTCAAACATTCGGTTACCTGATTCACACATTCTTGAGCCCGACTCAAGGCCTCCTCGAGGGTACTCCCCTTGCCCATCAGGACAAAGTCATCTGCAAATTGCAAAATGACTTTGCCCGAGGAGTTACACCTATGTATCGAGCTCGTATATAGGTTGAAGAGAGTCGGTGAGATTTTACTGCCTTGGGGGAGGCCGATAGTCACCGCTCCTTCCAACCTATACCCTCTACCACATAACACTAACTTTCTCTCATTCATGAACTCATACACCCATTTGCAAATTTTCCAAGGAAACCCCAAGTCCATAAGGATCTGATAAAGTTTCCCTGGAACCACGTAATCATATGCCCTTTCTATATCCAAAAATACCGCCACAACATACTTATTTTCCTTTTGTACTTCCCACACAAACTTTTCTACACACTCATTAGCAGAGTGGTTGTGACGAAACCCAAAGGTGGTTTCCGGCAACAAATTTCCCTCATTCACAAATTTATCTATACGACCTTTCATCATACCATTCACAATTTTAACAAATACATTCAACATACATATTCCCCTGTAATTTGTTGCCAGATTCCTATCCCGATCCCTTTTAGGAATAGGTACCACTCTGCTTTCCTTCCATTTTTCCGGTATCTGAATACTCATCCATACTTGATTGAGAATTCGAAGCAAGGCCGCCTTGGCTTCGAATTCTAATCTACTAATCATTTTATAACTCACTCTGTTGGTTCCGGGGGTAGTAGATTTGGATGTTTCTAAAACCCCTCGGAACTCTTCCCATTCAAACTCCTTACACATATCGTTCATAAATTCATTTTCATTATCAGGTAGCAAAACTTCATACTTATCACTCAAATTGTTACGTACGTCCGTAATCATTTGTAAAAAGACACCTCCATTCTCTCTGTCATCTAACACTGCATTTCTGCCTTGCGCTCTATATCCTCTCACTCTATTAAATTTATCCCATACATCCTTAGTTGTGGTTCTATGTGTCATTTTTGATACATAGTCCCGCCAACTTTTTCTTTTCGCTCTACGGATAGCCTTTTTCAATTTTGCATTCATTCTTCCATAATTTATTCTGCATTCATGACATATACACCTACTGAACTCTCTCAATGCTATCCGTTTCCTTTCATACCAATACTGGATTTCATTGTTCCACCAACCATTCACCTTGTATTCATTCCCTCTGATATTTATAGTGCACATTTCATTCGCTCTCTCTATTTCATCCTCAAGTTGGTTAACCTCATTTACTTCTTTCATTGTGAGAATCTCATTCATACGTTCGACCCATTTCTTACCATTCATAATGACCTTACGGTCTATGTCAACATTTATACCACCTAAGCATGCCCTGATCAAATAATGATCACTACCCAAATTCTCATCTGTGACATTCCAAGTGACTTGGCCCGCCAGTCCGCTAGATATTAAAGTTAAATCTATCGCGCTGGCTGTCGACCCCACTCTCGGCATTCTAGTCGACCCACCATCATTCAGGACTACGAGGTCGGAATCCAGAATGAGGCGGGTCAACCAGTTACCTCTAGCATCAGTTCTTTCACTCCCCCATATTCTCGAATGCGCATTCATATCACCCGCTAGAATCACGTCACTTTTGCCTTCCACCCATTCAAACAAAATTTGAAAATCTCGTTGGCTTCTGTCTCTGTCAGGCGTAGACAACACTGGAGTTGCATAGATACTAACAAATAACAAGTTTCTGTCCAGATTCCGAGTTTTGGCCGCGATGACTTCAATGTGCTCGAAGCGCGGTATGTCACAAAGGACCAGGCTGATATTGGCACGTGCCAATATCGCCACCCCGCCGAAGCCATCAGCCCTCGGTCTGGACAGATAATTGTATCCTTTCACCCGAAACGTCTTACCCTCACGCTCCCAAGTTTCACACAAAATCATCACATTCACATCATTATTGGTCAGATAATTCCGCAACATATCGCCATTGGCATATATACTGCGAATATTTATCTGACCAATTTTCATGCATTCATTGGATCTCAGCATTCGCTCTACCATTCAAAGAAATGAAGAAAGGATAGGGCATTTATAAATGCAAATGCGTTCTCTCTCCTCCTTCCCTCATTCATCATCAATCATACTTACATGGTTATTTCCAAATAGTGTTAATTCTTTTGGAGTTAAATTAGAATGTCTCATTGATAGCCATGCTTCATTTTTTTTTATTGTCTCCATGTCCATTGCTGTATTACAAGTTGTTTGTTGATTTGATTGCGGTTGTTGTTGTAATCTTTCTTGTTGTCGTTGTACTTGTTGTATTTGTTGTTGTAGTTTGTTCGTTTCTAGTAGTTGTTTTAGTTGTTGCGGCTGTTGTTGGTTTTGTTGTTGTTGTACTTGATCTTTTTGTTGCTGTTGTTGTTGTGGTTGGTTTAATTGTGTCTGTTGTTGCCTTGAAGTTGAAATAGTTTTTGGATGTGATTGTGGTTTTGTCTGTTCTAGTTGGTTTTCTTTGTTTTGCGGCTTTTGTGGTGTGTTTGGTGGGTTAAAGGAGGTTTTTAGTGTATCTGCATATGTTGTCTGGTTAGCTGGTGTGGTGTTTGCATATAATCGAAAATATTTGGCTTTCGCCTCGGGAAATGTTAATCTATCTACAGTTTTAATTTTCACTATTTCTACTTCTCGTTTATATACTCGACATTCCTTACTGTTGCTGGTGTGTGCCTCTCCACAATTTATGCATTTTAGTGTAGTGCACGGCTGGTTGTGTGGTGTTACTTCACTACATTTATAGCACTTAGGATCACTTGTGCATCTCTTTTTGGTGTGACCAAATTTGTGGCATTCGGTGCACTTCAACGGATTTGGAATGTACAATCGAATGCTTAGTTGTATAAAGCCTGCCCTCACATATTCCGGTAATACTGGTGAATTAAAAGTCAGGATAATTGCTGCTGTGTCCGTTAATTTATTTTCCACCCATTTCTTTATTTTGTATACCTCTATGACGCCTTGGTCCTTAAGCCCTTCTTTGATTTCCTCCTCAGTTAAACTTTTTAGGTCGTGGCAGAAAATTATACCTTTGGAACTGTTTAATATGGGGTGTTCCGTCACTTTTATTTTGGCCAATTGTCCCAGAGATGTTGCCTTCAGTAATGCATCCGTCGCTGCCTGATTTTTTGTCAGAACCAAGAGTTCTCCAGCTCTCGAACGTTGCGTTTTAATGATACCTTTGGTTATCATATCCAGCGCTTTTTGTATTCCAAAAGGTGAAAAATTTGACAGGTTTTGTCCCTCCTGCTCGTGCTTGATTATTAAATATTTTTCATTTACTCCATTGCAATCCATTATATCTGCACCGCCACCGAATCCTAATCTCTTTGTTCGCATTTCTTCGATCTTTTTCCTTTTGGAGGGTTGGGTATTATTTCCCAACATCCTCAACGGTGCGAATCTATTTGGGCTTTCAAACATCGCCCCTTTTAAGGGCCGAAGCCCTCCTTTTGCCCACACCTGACTTTACTTACTGTCTAAAAACACGCCGCTTAAATATAAACAAACACTTGTTGTTGTTGCCACCAAACAATAATCCACTTAAACACTATATATTTACGTCCACCACCTTTTTTTAATATTATAAAATTGTTCGTACACCACTATAAATTTATTTTAACTTAATAAAAACCCAAAACCACTTTAATTAACTATTTATTAAATGAAAACTAAATTTTACACCGAGCTGTCAATTTTTATATGTACGCTTGATGTCGATTCACAAGGTAATTGTAGTAAGACCTTATTAACCAATAATAACTTGGGTTTTTACACCGTTTAATTTTACTAGTGAGCAGGCGCGTTTGTTCAGCGTTAATGTGACATGAATTGATTTTTTTTTCGTTTACTTTTATTCTCCAGATCTTGAGCCAATCTTCAATTTTGCTCAAATGACTTTGCACTTCTCTTAAGGTTGTTTGCGGGTTTTTGTATGATACCAGGATGGCTGTATCCGATTACATGTAAATCTGCCGTGTACAACAAGTAAAAAATAAGTCTCAGAACGCTTCCATGTGGGACTCCTGCGCTTATATCATTTAGAGAAGTTGTTGCACCATTTTGTTGGACAACGTATTGCCTTTGGAGGAGATAGTTTGCCAGAACTGAGTGAATATTTTTCGGCAGGAGCGCTTTGAGTTTATATATTAGTCCACCGTGCCAAACTTTGTCAAATGCTTGTGCTATATTCATGAAGACAGCAGAACAGTATTGCTTTGCCTCAAAGGTCTGTCTGATTGCATTTACAATTCTATGTACTTGCTCTATGTACCTTGTACCATGTTGGTTTCGGAACCCAAATTGATGGTCTGGAACGATTTGCTTTTCTTCTAATACTGGTTTCAGTTTTGTTATTAACATTTTTTCAAACAGCTCTGAGATTGTGGGAAGCATGCTTATTGGACGATAAGACGAGATTTGAGTTTCGTTTTTCCCAGGCTTATGTAAGTTAAGTTTTGTGATCAAAGATATCTTCCAAATTTTAGGAATATGACTAGTTCGCTTGATTGCATTAAAAATGTAGGTTATTAGTTTTATGCATTTGCATTACCACCCTAATCATTTTTCCAATAATGAGGTCATATCCTGGTGACTTTTTCGGGCTAATGCAAGTTTTGATTGTGTTCTTAACTTTCTTTCATTCAAACTTGATAGGTTTAAAGGATGAATCATCATCCATCTGGTGAGGCAGCACGATATTATTAGTTCCTTCGTGTGGTGCTTTTTCTTCTTCGCTGCTCGCCCAATTTTCAGTTTGTAGTCTAATCGGTGGATTCGACTTTGTAGGCCTTTTTAGGTGTTTTTGTTGCCGTCCACAAAGAATAATCAGTCTTCTATGTTGCCGAGAGTTCACTTACGTATTTCTGGATCATTGTTACTAATACCGGTGAATGATCACACGACAGATCATATCAATCGGTGGCCTTAACATACGTATGCGCAATGCCTTTGGTTACGCAGAAATTAATTAGATCAGGTACTTTCTTTTTATCCTTGGGCCAGTAAGTAGGACGACCGGTAGATAAAAAATCCAAGGACAGATGCTCGTTGATTGGATATAGTCTTTCTCATATTTCATAAGTTCATAATGTTTTAGTCTTCCCTTAATCAATACAGCAGTGCCACCGTGCGCTTTGAAATCCGAATGCTTAGTGTCATAAATAGAGTACCCATTAATTTTGAAATATTTCTTGTTGGTGAAGCGTGTTTCAGATGTTAACATTATGTCAATATTGTGCTCAATGAGAAATGCTTGAACCTCCGCTCTATGCTGCGATAGACCGTTTGCATTTCATATTGCTATTTTGAGGAGAATCCTTTTTGATTTTTTACAACTATCTGCAACAGCGTGTTGTGCATCATTAGATCCATAGTTCTCTCCATTATCGTCGTGAAGCTTTGCATCATACCAGATAGCTTGTTTAAAGCTGATGAGATGTTACCTTTCTCACTTGTCTCCATTTTTGGAACGGCACCCTTAATTACACTTGCGCACGAAACCCCTTGATGCACACTACTGTTTACCTTCATATTCTGGTTTCCATTTGGAACTGCTTCTGAATGCAATTTAAGATTAAACGCAAATTAGCAATTTTTAATCGTTGCTTAGCTCGGTGTCTAGGATTAATTCTCCTTTTTAATACAATAAACTGGGCAACCTCTATAATTCGCTGTGTGGTTTCCATCGCAGTTATTGTATTTTCTGACAACAGCTTGAGTTTTATTTTTTTCGCATTTCGTTGAATTCTGGGGATCACCACAGATTACACAAACATCGCTCAAAGTGCAATAAGCTTTAGTGTGGCCGTATTCTTGACACTTAACACACTGTACCGGTCCAGTTCTTATTCTGGGTTCTTCGACAGCAATTCTTCTGTGTAGAAGATATTTTAGATCACATATTTCATGCTTTTATTTGTTTTTTATTAATATTGGAATATTGATTATATATATCGTTTGGGTTAACGAAGCGCTCAATTCCTTTTAACATCACAACCAACCCTTTTTGACTCTTTAGTTGATAAGTATAATAGTGTTTTCCCACTTCATCAAAATGATTTATCAAGGCCTTGTATGCCTCAATATTTGACGGCTGAATTTTGGTTTTCTTTATATTTCCTCGTTTAACCCCGGAAATATAAAAGTTACCTTCCGTTAAAGTGTCGATGGTTCATGCTAAATCATTATTTGATTCTTCTCTCAAATACATTTGTGGTTTCTCATTAATCGGCGTTTATTAAACTATAAAACCGGTTGCCATGAGCCAATTCAACGGTGGCTAGCTTAGTGAATTTATTCGCGCTCGAATTGGCCGCTGATCTCGGGCTCCTCTTTCGTTTGGGTTTCACAGTGATATACCTTGGCATTGACGAGACATTTTATTCAGCAGGGATTGTGCATTTGGGGTTTATAACATTACTGAGATTGAGTAGTGGTCTAAAGATGTTTTTTAAAAGTTTCGTTGTGTTGCAGATTGTAACAGATGTTACTAGATATTGCACCATTTTGCGCCATGTTGCTTCGTTTTTGTGCCTTATGTTTCTTGCCAAGTAGATATCTCGCATCATCATATGATCGCATTGCGGAATATTGCACGAAGTTGTATTGGTTGCATTTTACAGTGACATTAGAAGGTTGCACTAATCACGATTTGTAGCATTCGCTATTTAATTAATATTTTCACTTTTGTACCCTTTATATATTTTGTTCTGCCTCAAACGATTTTGATGTCGTCTTGTGTAGGATTTTGATAAAAATTGGTAAAGGGAAGGCAAAGTAATCAAATACCAGGAATCGACTTCAGTGAGTGTTAATTTCGGGAAAATTCGTTTAGCAGGTCATTCGATTGGGCCCGAAACAACTTAGTAGAAATTTTTTCGCGATAAAAATTGCTGAATTGGAGGTTAATTACTTAACGGAATTTAGATTATTTGAGGCGACCGGAACTCGACAAAAATATGAAGCAAATTGAAGCTACATCAACATCAAACGAACGTACATTTTTTGTGGCAGGCAATTTCGGTAGCTAAAGATCAGAAGTTCTATAACTCTCGATGCATTAGCGATTCTTAAATATTACTTTTTGTAGAAATAAATATTTCTTGAAACTTTTTTATTTTTTTGTTTGCTTAATTTTGATTTCTGAATAACTGGTGGGTGTATCCGGATTATATTGCTTGAAGAAAGCGATAAACCAATTTTAAAATGTTCCGGTTTTCTAGATACTTCGACGATATAGCGAATGGTGAATTTGCAAAAACTCGAGGTTTAAAAGCGTATCAAAAACTATAAGATTTCGATATACAAATACGAGTAGTAAATTTTTAAAACTCTTATTGGTTTAAACTCTAATATTGCAATAATATTTTATTTTTGATTGAGCATATAAAATATTTTTGAAATGTTAGAGTTTCAAACATTAAATAATTGAATAAAATTATTTTTAATGAGTAAAAAATTCTTTGGAAATTTTCCGAAATTTTTTCTGGGCTTCGAATTTCATTGATTTTTATTAAAATATTCATTTCTCTCGATAAAACTAGAGTTATTTCGCCAAAACGTCTCGGATGAGGGCTATCTGAGTGAGAAATGTATACACTAGCTAATGTTGTACCAAGTAACAAAAATCGTTCGGCGTCAAGTTTCCGAAAATACTCGTAAGCTCTGAACCAGCATTTTCGCATTGATTTCATTTAAACAAATTTGGATAAATCCAAAATTATTTCACCAAAACTAAAAATGACTTAGATCAGGGAAATACAATTTTTAGATAATTCGCTAGTACTAATTCTAATTCATCTTCCCGAAAATAAACTCTGAGCTAGGAATATAAATTTAAATAAAAATCATTGTAATTCATAGCCCGAATAGTTTATTCGGGAATTTGCCCCAATTTTGAAATGGATTTTTTTCACATTTGTTCTAAAATTTGCTGGTACAGTGTGTGTATCTTAAAACCATACACATAACCCTGACCGGAGACATTTTAAGTTTTGGTGAAATAATTATAGTTTCATCGAGCGGGACGATAATTTAAATAAAATCAATGGAATTGCTGGTCCAGAGTTCATTTTCGGGAACTTGATGCGGAAAGAGTTTTTGTGATTTGGTTCAAAATTAGATCCTAGTTTATACATTTCTAAATCATATAGCCCTCATCCGAGACGTTTTCAGTTCTGGTGAAATAATTCCGGTTTTGTCAAGCGGAACGAACTTTAAATATAAAAGAATAAAATACCAAGGCCAGGGTTCATTTATTGAAACTTGCCACGTAACTGTTTTTTCCCTAGAACTAGCTTTTGCTGTTAGTGTATACATTACTGTGAAACTCCGAAATCGGTAAATGTTCGAATAAAAATTAGAAAAAAAGTTTTTATTACCCTGAAATCGAAGAAATGGGGATCTTATATTCCCGAAATGACTCAAGCTTCACCCCAGGGCTAATTGCGCCCATCATGTCACTCAGCCCTCGGATGGAGAATAAATGATTCTAAGGCGATGCAGGGGGAAGGTCAGCAAACATTCCGTTTACATCGGATCTCTGTACAACCGGTTTTTAATCGCGTAATCGGACATTTACCGATTTCGGACTTTAATCGTAACATATACGAGTACATCTCAAAATTATATAACCCTGATCTAAAAGCGGAACTAAAATTTAAACAAAATTCAGTGATATTCCTAGCCCAGAGTTCAGTTTCGAGAAATTGATTGTAATATTTTTTTACTGCTTGGCCTAAAATTAGCTACTAGTATATGCATATCAAAATCATGTAGCCCTGATCCGAATCATTCTACAAAATTTCTAAACTCAAGAGCAAATGTGTTATTTATACGTTAGTGTTGCTTGAACATTTTATTTTTATTTTCTAGGATATAAATCTGAGATATCTTGGGAGGAGGGGGGAAGGGATGATATGAAATACTTCTAATTCTGGTGGGCATAAATACAAAAATGGTTTACGTTGACAGCTGACAGTTGTCTAGACAGTTGCAATGTGACTTTGTGGGTAGACAGCTGCAATTCACAATCGCACCTTAATTTACATTGAAGATATACTAGCGTCATTAGGTGTACCACAACAATGATAATTTAGCTTCAAAAACCAATAAAGCAACCATAATCCTTTTAAATACTGATAAACATAATACGATCGGAACCTAACCAAAAAACGTTAATAAAAATTAAACCAAATTGTAGCCAAATCCGAGATTTGTATATTTTTGGATACTCCAGGTGGAGTTGTTAGCTGTAACTACTAGTAACGAAACCACACTTTTCACTGAAATCAGAACGTCACATTTACCAATAAAACTTTTTTCATATTTAACGAGCAATAGTGAAGGAAAAGCGGAAAAGCCCACGGTCTGCTAGTTACACATTATATAAATTCTGATCAAATTATTTCTTTTGCTACATTGCTATACAAAATATTTAAATTTTGGATTAATATTTCTATTCATATTTTATTTCTTAAAAAAATAATTGTACTTCACTAAAGATTAATTAAAGTAAACCACATATCGTGGAAATCTTTTAATAATCACACAATTAAATGACGATCGTATAACTGAGGCCACAACAACCCCTAGCAGTCCAGATTTATCAACTGTGGCACTATTCTGGGTTTCCCTGGGAATAGTGATTTGTGCAAAATACTTCCAAAGCATTGTTGTTTAAATTTTAATTTTCTGTCCTACTGTTGGAATCAATTTGGTGTAAATATTATTGAAACAATGTTCATTAGGCAACATTTATTCCACAAAATTTGTGTATGAAAATAAAATTTCCAATTAATTTTTGTTTCTATTAATTTATACCAAACTGATTCCATCAGTAGGCCAGAAATTTATAATTTAGGCAAAAATGGGCGTATCTAGCATGTTGAGATCTACTTGTGAGATATTTTAAAATGTAGAATAATCTCAGTTGTAGACTATCTACATGTGCTGGATGAAAAATCTACATTTAAACTTAGGTTTGGATCTTCACTAATCTGTCATTTTAAAAACAAAATTGAGTTTAGGCACGAGTGAATTGATAATTGCAAACAAAAATGGACAAGGCAATTAAAAATATCTTGTTAGACGAGTTTGCTGGTTGTTTTGAACCGCTGTTCTCTATTATATCGGTCTTATGTAATTTAACGGAAGAGAATTTCCGCTGTTCTCGGAAACGAGAACTATTTTGAAGTATCGATACAAAAATACAACTTGGACGACTTTAAATCTATGTTTCGTATGTCGAAAATATGTTTCCAGGTTGGTTCCTTTATATTATATAATAATTTACATTATATAAGCAGGAGTCTGTTTTGTCGGTGAGCAATCGGTTTGGAATGGCATCCAGTACGGGGCACTACAAGAAATTGTTGAACTGATTGCGTCACTCAAACAGGGGGGGGGGGCTACATTAAGTCTTCAAACTACAAGGAACAAGCCAAAATCTCTGATGTAAATTGTTGTATAATTAATTTCTGGAACCTTGTTCCTTAACAATATATTTATTTTAATTTTTCAGATTTTTCTGATTAAATCTGGTATTCCTGGTATTGTTGGTGCTATCGATGGATGCCATATACACATAAAGCCGCTTAAAAATAACGCAATCGATTAGTCGTATATTATATTGGATCCAAATTTTACATTTTAAAAGTATTTGTGACCACAATATGGTTTTTACGGACGTGTTCGTTGGAATGCCATTTAGAGTGAATGACGCGAAGGTATTTAAAAGCTCTCCAATTTATAAATTGTTGGAAAACGGAAATTCACCTATAAAGCCAGGGTACCACTTGATGGGTGATTATGCTTACGGCGCATCTAATTTTTTAATAAGACCCTTAAGAGACAATGGGTATCTAACAAAAGAGCAAAGCGTGTATAACACGAGACTCAGTTCTGTTAGATCTATTATTGAAAGAGCTTTCGGTCAGTTTAAAGGCAAATTTAGGCGGCTAAAATATATCGACAGTAATAATATAAAATTACCTCAATGGATTGAATAACGTCTTGCCGGTATTTCCTTAGTTCGCTCACTCTTCCGCAACTAGACAAACTAGAACTAGGACGACTATTGTCATTGGTAGCTGCTTGAGAATACGGTTCCAGTGTAGTCGGCTCCAAAATGCTGGCCTCTAAGCTATCAGACAAATTTACGGTTTTGTCATCTTTAAATATTTTCTCAAAATCGTCGTAAAACTCCCAAGATGACATACCACGGCCAGTCTTTGACCGATTTTGCTTAATTTTTATATATACCATACAATTTTTTTTTTAATTTTTGGGTTTCTAAATTTATCTTTTCTAACGGCATGTTCTATAATTAATAATTTAATATTGGATCGGAACCATTTTTCATTGCGTTCTAGATTTAGTATTTGTTCTTCAGATGTACCGGCCAATGATTCTCGGGGTGATTGTACGGCTAAATCTGCTGAATCCACCGGAACTTCCAGATACTCTTCATTCATGGTGCCTGCCTCATCTTCTAGGTACTCCTCATATTCAACATCTGGTAAATAAATTATAAGTATAAAAATATTTATTTGCACAAAAACATAAACGTTTATTAAAATATATTAAAAGTGAGGTTAGGGCATTGAATTTAGAAATATTTTATGTCGTGTCCTGTCCTTTTGTTTAGAAGATATGTTTTCTTAAGTCTAAATATTTACCTCCATAATCGTTAAACACATAACCGTCGAAATTATCACTCACTTAAAACAAATGTTCTGCACACAAAATCAAATTATGTCTTGTCGAAAAAATAGCGAAGATTTGATCCGAGAAAAAACTACCCAAATGTAGACATAAAAAAATCGCCTCACAAAAGCAATGAGATCTATCTACATTTTTAGTTAGAAATTTTCCATCCAGCACATGAAATGTCTGAGGTCTACTTTTTTTAGTGAGATCTCAACGTGCTGGATACGCCCAATATTTTTCCCAATTCCGTATTCCCATAGGGAAATACTTGAATCAACGAGTATTCCGCGGTTTTATTCGATTGTTTTAAAAAACCTTTCAAATTCGTTCGATTAAAACAATGGAACAAAACCGGAAAATTGTTTATTGTTTCGCATATAAAATGACTTTACCGTTTAAAATTTCCGTGTGACGTTCATGATTCCACCCCTGAGGATAGTGCCACTAGTATCGCATAATTAACGAAACCAATTTTCCGTAATTACTAAACTTCCTTCCTCTCTTTGTAAAATAAAATAAAAATATAACGTTAATAGTGTCCAGTTGTGATAATCGGTAGCTATTTCGTTAATAATAAAAATCCTTCCGTGCAAAACAGTTTAATTTCTAAACGTGCAGCAGCAAAAATTTCTACAATTTAGGAAGAAGCTAAGCAACCAAAAAACTGTAACGACTTATTGTTTAGGGAAGATGAAAATTTATTGCTGTATCATTAAAAAATTTAAATCTATTCTCCAAAACTTCACAAAAATATGTTGAAAATAAATGCTTTGCTCGTATATATTCAGAGATACGAGTCGTGTGTACGTTGCTACAATAAAAAATTTCCGATAAGAAAAATGGACAAAAAGAAGTGTTTTCCTTATACTTTCCATCTTTTACTTTTATATAACAATTTTTGTGCTGTTGTTGTTGTTGTTGTTGTTGTTATTGTTGTTCCTGTTGTGTTTACAATAACATGACAGAAAAAGATTCATTTCCTATTATGTTATTTTTGTTGTCGTTGTTGTTATATTTTTAACTTATAAGATGAAGAATAATGGCTTTATTTCATGTCTTTCTTTTTTATGTTTGTGTGTGTGTGTGTCTATATGTTGTGTGTTGTTTGTTTATTGTTCTCAAACATGAATGCTTTGTACATTTTGTGATTTAAGAATGTTTTTTGTGTTGTGTTCATTCGTTGGAATAATTCGTTTTGCTGATGCCGTATTATCTTATTGATTTGACGGCTATTCAATATAATTTCTCTTTTTCTAGATTGCATGGATAGTTCTTGTTTTGTGGAATGTCAATGGTAACGTACTTACAGAACAAGACTTGTTTCATTTATTATCTATATGTTATTATTCTCTCACATGACATTAGGAATTGTATTTTGAAGAGATGTGAAATTTACTTAACATTCAAAACCACTGTTTCCAGCAAAATCACAAAGTGTCTCTATCGAACGATATCCATCTCTCTTTGGAGTAACTTCAAGTTACTTACACAATCTTTAGATACATTTAATTTTATGAGTAAATTTTATGAATGATACTGAAACGTAAATAAATATTTAAAATTAGAGAATTAACAAATTTTCGAGGTGTTTCTGTAATTTAAAAATAATTCATTCCGATATCTGAACCCAATAATGCAATTTAATTAAAAATTATGATATTTGCAATTTTCCAACAATTTGCACAATATAAGTTTTATACACTTTCCAACATTGTACAGACTTTCATTTATTTTCAATTTTCTACTTCATTGAGCTTTAAAAGATATCAGTTTATTACGTTCTGTTATACACTAGTATTATACCATTGTTCGTTCCAGAGGAATTGTTATAGTTTTTAACATCTTCATGAATGTGTTGTAGAGAGTAATAACATCATTATGTAGCATAATGTGCGACTTTCTTTGCTATTCGTAATCAACACGTGTTTTTCCGCAAGCCATTTTTTTAGAAAAAAGCACATAAGGCATCTTTTGCATGATTTACTGGTAGCAGGTGGATAGGTGTTTTAATATCTTTAAAGTTTAACCTTAAACGTGTTGTATAGTCTAAATGTTTCCAGTATTTTTGTTCGAATTAATAAAAAATTTACCATAAAAACCGCACATCTTATATTTTATACTCGTGTATGTCTTTTAAATAAGAAAATTCGGAGCGTCATGACAATTTCCATTTCCATTTTACTTCTTTGTTATAGGGAATTCCACTTCACTAGAATTTTTCAGTGGTTTAGAATTTTTAAATTGGAGTAGTAATTTTACGGGAAAATAAATAGAATAATTTCAATATGTCGGGTTATAATGGAAGTGAAAGCTTTATTCAACAAAACCTCAACCATGAAAAGTTGAGGTGAATGAAACGACTTAGGTTTCGTGGAACCCTGTTATATTTAATGATTGTAGCACTTACTTGAATGGTCCCTTACACTTTAATATTTTCCATGTTGATTAGGAAATAACACGAGTAAAAATAATTTATCACTTTCTACGGGTATCTGTGTATAAAGTAATTTTGCAAAATAAGTTGTTCCGCAGCTTACCGACACAAATAACTTCACTAGAAAAAATTGGACTCGTTCTGTAAGCTGATGATGGTTGACCAATCGCTTATTAACAACATTTAAACATTTGAAAACAATAGTCCAAAACCTTCTATAGACGTTGAATCGCATAAGCCGTTCTTGAGATATCATCGGGTCAGACAACCATCCACCCATATATTCAGGCACACTTCATTTTGCATCAAGAATTATTTGAGTTCTCCCAGAAAGGAATCAAAGGTTAATTCGTTCACAAGTTCGATGTGGCTGGTCTTTATCGATATAGGCATTCAAATTTACAAACATACAGATTTTATACAATCGTTGGCCTGTTTATCGAACAGCATATGCCTTAAGTCCAGCTAAGTCAAAGCCAATCTTTCGAAAAGGTCTTGCCATTGTCCATACATTTATTGATTCTAGAGTTCAGGTTGACTTTTAATACAATAAATGCAGTGATGAATGATGATTGGGCCCAATGATACAGTGACTGGCCACATGGAAAATACCTAAAGTGTAATTGCCTTGCAAGCCTCGTTACGTCTCGGAGTTTCCAGAAAGAATTGTCTCGAAGTAACTTGTCTCCCGTCTTGGGATTAAAGAATGACGAAAGATATTTCAAATTTTTTTTTGATTGGAATGGATGGTTAGCGTGAATGGTTTACATATCAGCCTCGGAATGTTGTGTTTGAAGTCGGCGGAAAATTAAATTTCCTCCATTGAAATATTTGAAAAGTTGAAGTCCACCGAGTTTTTCATTACGATAACGCATTGCGCAACAATTTCAGTAATGGCTTTTATGGTCTGCATTTATCGGTTTTGTTTTAGTAATGTCGTGAGGAGAGATTTTGCTTAAATTTCGGCCAACAGTTTTGAATCATGGATAACCAATCTGGGCCGGTCCACATCAAGTTATGATTTTTAGATTAGTTGGTGTTGGTCCTCTCGTGGAACCATTGACAGGATTCTGCTTAGTTGGTACATGTTGCCAGCTATTTCCCTTTTCTGGGTGGAGCTATCAATCACTTCAGTACAATGGTTTAATCCGTTCAATAGCTTAAAGATTTTCGGTTGGCATATTTAAGGTGGTACTGAAATAAGTAGTTTGTTGATTAGGACGGCCCCACTGTTTCAAGTCTCGGCCACGGGGACGATTTGATCAACAATGTACTTATATGTATTCCAGTATTATCAATGGTCAAATATATATGACTTCAGCAGAGGCCTGATTTCACTGGCATCGCCAAATCCATTAAAAGGCATCCTCTTTTCATTGGTTTGAAGTCATCGTGGAACAGAAATACTCTGAAGATGGTAAAAAAAAATTCGCAGTTGAAGCGATTGGGTTTGTGCTTCAAACGGCGCTGAAACTGATCAAAAACCTCAAACAGATCAAAATTCAACTGGCATATGAGAGGATTTTACGACGCGTTCATTGTGGTTTATTAAGAAGGTCCACTCGAAATAGAAATCGATTGGTTTGAGAGTTTCATTTTAGTCTTAGAACTTTCTGGGTTTCATTCATAACACCCTCTGATGCCTGTGGAAATTTGGTTTCGTTAGAAAACCAAAAATACCAAATACCGTGATGAAAATAGACCGTAAGTGACTGTTTTTAATTGATAAAGACGGATAAGATTGTCGGGAGTTGAGCAACTGATAATTAATATAACAAGGCGATACACCTTCTCGACATCTGCACAGATAACGAATTGATGCACTCGAAACATGAAAACATTTTATAGACTATTTGCACTGTAGGACCAATTAGCAATGTATCGTGGTCGTTCGATTGCCAATAATCGATTTATTGCCACAGAAAAAAGATTTTCCACGTGGTGCAGAATTTGAATCGAACAGTAGTTAACGATAAATTTGTCATCGGATCTCCGACCTGTGGTTCAAATTAATAAATATTTGCAAATTTCATGCGATTTACGCACACGTAACACTGATGGTCGCTTCTCAGTTTGCCATAAGCTACAAAATGTCTGATCAAGATCAAGTTTACACGGCAGCGACACAATCGACGATCTGATTGATGTTTCGAAAGCTGCGTGCGCTGATCCTTCCCAATTTGGCATTATGGCCAATTGAGTTATTTTCCGAATCCTCTCGCATACCTTTGTGGGTCTGCTAATTGCATCTTTTTAGGAGTTTGCTTCGGAAACAAATATACGTATTAGATGAATTTTTGTGTAATCCTAGGAAGGATAAAATTGTTTATGATTTAATAATTGCTTAAAACCCGATATATTATGAGGTACAACTTTGCCCGAGTCCCTGAACAGAAATTTTAGCGCGATTACGTTTTAACGCAAAAAATTGAACACATGACTCTAAGATTAGGCTTCTGATCCTGTGTCGAGCAGAATTTTTCAGTTTACAAAATTGCACTTCACAATTAGGTATATGGCTGGCTTCGCTCAAAATTTGGTTTGTTCCCCGATCCGGACATATTTTTCCCAGTATCCAAATGGAAAAGTGGTATATGGCGCTCAAGCAATTAAAGCACCGAGTTTGCGATTTGGAATAGTAGGTGGTCATCGTATTTACGAATGAAAATGCGGCTGAGACCAATGACTTGATCAATTTTTGATACGCTGGCTGAGTTTGTTGAGATATTAAAAATTTGGTGGGCTCATTTTATTTTCGTTATTTTAATGCTAAAGATGGCCAGAGGCTGGAAATTCGTTAGCTTTGGTTTGTCTGGCCCATTGGCCTTAAGTCTCGCACGATCCAGGTTACTGCTAATATACCCATGGCTCTCAGTCTCCGCGTAACATCATCACCAACAAACATTACTTTTTCCATGTTATCAGCATCAGATGTGGGTGTACGGATTCTCGCATGACTGTAAATTTTGCGATAAAATGACAGTCATTTAGTGTATTCACCGATAAAGGTTGGAATATTAATACGCGGAAATTTGACTTCGCTACTAGTGGATCTACTAGCATCCAGGTTATCGCTCTCACTGATTTTTTTGATTTATGCTGATTTTGCGAATCAATTTATTCAATTTAGCAACGGCGGAATAGTATCTGCCCTCGAAATTATCATAATTGGGTTCTGCTCCATGATCAATTTCAAATAACTCATCCTCAACGCGTTTCAAATGGATTTTCAGCTCATCGCCTGTGAAGACTTTCAGCCACCTTGTTTAGTGTTTATTCCAGCGCTGTAATTTATTCGGAGAACAAATCGGGTGGGTTTTATACCAAATAACGGGTTGGTATTGAATTACAGTACTACAGTAAAGTAAATTACGTTGAAGAAAAAATAACAGTTCGCTTAACAGAGTACTAAAGAGTGGTTAAATTTTAAGGGCCGATGTTGATTTTGAATAAAACACAAATTATTTAGGAAATTATTATCAATTCTTTTTATTATGATAATATGGTATGGTTCAATTATGTATGGAACAAAATATCGATGGTCCAAATTTTCGATGACGCTTAGGCATAATTGAGGTTCTATGCCGTTAATGTGCCAAATTATCTCATCATTTAGCTCTTGCATTGTTGCCGGCTTAGCGACGTACACCTTTTCTTTCAAATAACCCCAAAGAAAGAAGTCCAACGGTGTCAAATCACATGATCTTGGCGGCCAATTGACATCGCCACCACGTGAGATAACACGGCCATTGAATTTGTCGCGCAAAAGAGCCATTGTTTCGTTAGCTGTGTGGCAAGTAGCATCGTCCTGTTGAAACCACATATCGTCCACATCCATATCTTCCAATTCGGGCCATAAAAAGTTCGTTATCATCTCACGATAGCGAACACCATTCACAGTAAATGCCTGACCGGCCTCATTTTGGAAAAAATACGGCCCAATGATGCCGCCAGGCCATAAACCGCAACAAACAGTCACTCTTTGTGGGTGCATTGGTTTTTCGGCAATCACTCTTGGATTATGATTCGCCCAAATGCGGCAATTCTGCTTATTGACAAATCCACTGAGGTGAAAATGTGTCTCTTCACTGAAGATGATTTTCTTCGAAAATTTTCATAATATGCCTGAATAACTTTAACGCCTTGGTCGATTGTGTATCTTTCCATGGTTCAAATTGAGTTAGTCTAAAGTTGAGAAATGTCAAATTAAATGCAAAAAAAACTTGACGTTTAGGTGTGGTTCACATTCAACGTCGGCCCTTAAAATTTAACCACCCTTTACAAGGTGAAACATTATTACGGTCAAATTAATAATAGTTCGGTTGACTACCATTTCGATCCGACATGGTAAGTAATTTGTTGTAAATTCTTTCGTACATTAAACTATTTTGTAATTTTAAATCAAATTTTTTTAAATTTCTAATGTTTGGCGGAAATTCTCGACTTTAGTGAAATCCTTGCCAATTTGATAAATTCAAGTGGTTCAAACGTTTCACAATGATGACCTTTATGTTACTCACTACATTAGCAACAGTTGAGTGACCAGAACATTCTCGTACAAAAGGTGCTATTTAACTTAACAAGATAATGGCTTCCTGCCCTATATGAAATGTTCCTGATAAACGCAACCGAGTACATTATGGCCAAATATTGGTTGGTTTTATGTATTTATGAGAAAGTACCGAACGAACGTTCACCATCTGACATCAAAATATTATTTTGAAGTGCAAAATCCACTTAAAAAATTAATGTAGATTTAGTGTGAAACAAACGTCTAAAACTTTTTTATACGAATACATATTCATTTTTTATTCAATGCGAGCTTTCAAAAACTTTTCAATTTTGAAAATCAATTTGTCCATTCGCTCAGCAAATACAAAAGAGCAAAGTTAAACTTAATCCAAAAAACGGTTACTCGTCCAAAAAAATAAAAGGAAAAACGCAAACAGCAATTGAACGAGAACTTTTCGATTTAGGTACGTCGAGCTTGTTATGTTGGGTACGAAATCAACACATAAATTTCAGTGTTTAGAATATTTTTTTGCGTCGTTGAACCCCCACACTAAACTTTCATAAACCAAAAGTTTTTTTGTTGTTTTGTTGTTGTTAATATTAAAATTGTATATTGTTGTTCTGTGAAAAATAAAAGCATACAACATTGCTAATGTATAATGTACTCGGTGTATATTTTTTTGTATGTCGGTGTTTTATTTTGGTGAGACCAAAAAACTGTGGAAATTTTAGCAGATGTGATTTAATTTATATTTATGTGGGGACGATTATTTATTTTTATAAAAATCGCAGTTAAATTTTTAAAATATTTCGAGTTTGAAACGTAAAAATTAAACGCTAATCCAGGATTACAAACTATTCGTAAAATATATAAAAAAATAACCAAATAGTTTTGAAATTCAGTAATATTTATTTTTCGATTTAATTGATTTAATACTGTGGCACGGCAATATGTATATTTTACATTTCAAATGTAAACAATTCCGAGTAAAAATAATTAATTTTTTTAAATAATTTTAAAGATCAGTAAACAAATTTATAAAAAACATGATCATTTGATTATTTGCTTAAATTTATTTAACAATCTGGAACACCGAATATTGGAATGATTCACAATATGTGCTGCTTGGTACGTTGCCAACTCCCTCTACCCCAGCCATTTATTTAGCATTTAAAATTAGGTCGATTTCGGTAGACGGCTCCTCTACATTTTCAAAAATCATATCAATCGCGTCGTACATTACGAAGTCAGCCTTTATTTAAATTTACTAGATCAGTATCGTAATAAGTATAATGGCCATGGATTATTTATATGGTTCAATTTATATATTTCTGCATAAATATTGCTCACTTAAGTGTGATGGAATAGAATGAAACTTTAAAATGTTCATTTGTAAAAAGAAATTAAACTACTAATTTATTTAAATCTTAACTGGATGGTTGAGATTTATGATAACACAATCAATTTCTTACGCGACTCTTCCAACGACAAACGTTGAAATGACGTTGTGAAGGTAAAAAACAATTTAATTTTATATCTCTAACTAGCTTTCTCATGAAGGAATTTTGCCGCCTACATTGTCATCCTCCATCTGCCTAAATCCATCGCTCTAATCCTCCCGGAGGTTGCTTAGTTCTGAGAAGCTTGCAAATAAAAAAACATACTCGACGTTCATAAAAGTCAACTATACTACAGCCAAGAATCAAATTCAAAACGGGTGAAATGTGATCATATTTCCTAATTCTAAAAATGAAACGAGTACAAATATTGAAACATCTTTGGAGATAATTCATATTCTCCAGAATCATTCTAAACAACGTCACCATATAGAAAATGTTGAAGAAGGTGCGAGAGAAATACATGCGTTTAAAATTAATATCAGTGAACCCTACAACTTTATACAAACAATTAGTCATTCCAAAAACCGTTTTGCTTACCTGACTCAAATAGCCACCCCTGGTAATAATTTTATTGAAAATTAATCCTAAATTTCGATCTGTATTGGGTAATGGAATTTAAGAATCACCGAGAACAATTCCAGGAAAAGAGGATTACATTATTTATAAATTAATGCGAGTTAGAAAACGGCCAATTATAAATTCTTACCAAATTATAATTAATAAGAGAAATATTGGAGTTCATGAAATGATTATTTGAGCGACTAAATTTAGGTACATTGAGGATAGTAAAGAACCAAGAACCGACTCCTGATGAACACCAGAAGACTGCCGGAAAGCGACTCGAAATATAGTCTAAAATCAATTTAGCAGCAGAGAGGGATACGTTAAAGTTCGAAATAAGCTTATTAAACAAAATTTTGTGATTAATTGAATCGAAAGCTTTAGAAAAATCTAACAGACAGCTACAAGTCATTTCTCTATTACTCATACTTCGACGAATGTCATCACAAACTTTATCGATATGAGATTGAATTTGGTTTTTTACTACCAATTCAAACGGCTTGGACAGAGAACTTGGAACCATGGAACATTCATGGATTTATTTCAATTTATCATGGATGGTATAATGGTAAAAATTATTAGCTTTGAAATGTACAGAAGTAGCCTCTCTGCAACTACCAAAGCCTAAGTTGTTTAAGTAACGCCAAAGGGATAGGATCTAACTTATCATTGAAAAAAATTTTGCTTAAAAATACGAATTAAACCCACCACTCTATTTCGAGATTGCTTATAAGCTAGATAATACCAAGAATTAGGGCTCATTTTCCAAAAAAACGAACAGACATAGCATTCAAAATCTCTTCCGTCATCCAAGAAAAAACCTAGGTCAAACATAAACAGCAGTAAGAAGGAAGGAATTAAAATAATCTATTTGATCGGTAGAAGTGCTAAGAGATATAATATTGTCCCAACAAATGAAGCCACAAGTTTATGAAAGGCAAAATTCATCAATTTTCGATCTTTAAAGCTGAAACATTTAGGTTTAGCCAATATCAAGAGACAATTGGCTGATAAACGAGTGGAATTATCAGCAGAACCGGTAACATGATCAATTAAAAAAACAATAAAGTCTGCGCTTCAGTATTATAGGCCGAAAGATTTAATGCTATTTAAGAAATTTAAATAGCTACGAGAAAATAAGGTCTCTTGAGAAATATCAAAATTGAAATCACCCGAAATGAAAACCTCATCATACTAACAGGAAAAATAACTAAAAAGACACACAATGTCTAAAAAGGATTTTTTAAATTAAGCAAACGACCTCTTGTTCGTTTTAGGAGGATTATAAACCGCACCCAAAAAAATCAAGAAGGCATGTATAAAAAGAAACTGAAAGTCAGAAACGAGCCTTTGAGAAATCGCCTGATCAAATTATAACCACTAATGGCCAACGCGAAATTTGGAATATTAGATGAAAAAATACGTTTCCGAGGAACAGATGACAAACAACACCGGCAGATTCTTGTTGAAAAACTTTATTAATCACATCGCTGCCTCCGACGAGATGCTTTATCTCATGCTGTATAAGATAGCAGAGAATTTAAAGCAGAAAAATGTGTTATTGCTGTTCACCGCTATAAAGGCGGTTCTATCACATAAAAAAAGCTTCGTGATTTACGTGAACAACATTAAAATCATAATTGGCGTCAGCAGTACTCCACAAATTTTTAAAATCATTGTAATTTGAAATATTTTAAGTTGTTAAACAAAAGTGTTATGAAAACTCTCTGTAACTACTCTGGGTTTAAGTTTTTATGACAGCTGGGATTATGATTAAATGGTGATGATGCAACATGTGAATGATTCTGATGAAAAACCCACCTGTAACTATACCCAGGGTTTATATTTTTATGATAGCTCGGATTATGATATATAGGCATGAGAAGCATATGGATTACAACTGGCGTCAGTATAGCATTTCACAAGTTTTTATTTTTTTTTATTATCCCTGCAATCTGTTATGGGGCCAAGGCACTCCCAACTCTTTCGCGGTTTGCTTTTTTAGTCCTTACTTTTACGCCAGTGTCAGCTAGTTCGAGGACATATGGTTATTGGCCCGATTCTATCATCATCTGCACATTGCATAGCTCCATGCCAGCCTATACTGGCATGGAAGATGGGTCGGCCCATGAGTTTTGCACTCCGACAGGGAGTTATATATGTGTTCCATTTCATCAAATAAAATAAATAAAAGTTTTATAAAAATCCCCTGTAGCTACCCTGGGTTTATGTTTTTATGATAGCCGGGGTTACAATATTCTTTAAATTTTTATAGTCATTCGATGCTAAGGAAAATTTCCGTATTCATTTCTCAAAAACCTTTAGAGTTTAGGAATCAACAATACATTTTCTTAGCCAAGATAAAACGTTCTTAAAAATTCAAAAGTCGTTTTGTTTCGCAGCATTATAGTGTATAAGTGGTAATGCAGTATAATTCATATTTGAAAATTGTTAGTTAAATTTAGGAATTATCAAAAATATCACTTGTTCATAGAGATCACCGGTAGCACTAAATAAATTTGGCTAAACTCACACTGCCGCTTATAGATAGATATAAGGCCACCACCTTTAAGTAAATCAAAATACATTTAGAGCTTAGATTGGGTGATAACAAAAAACATAGAAAAATTCAGCATCCATAGCGTTCAGTGCACACAGTTCTGCGAATGTTCGTGTCCACCATATATTCTATGGGTCATTAGAATTGTTTGCAGCTTAAAATGGTCGACCGAACGTTTCAGCTTCCATGGGGGCATTTTCGGTCGATAAACACAAGAATTACTGCACCAATTTCTACAAAAATTTATGATATATGGGTCGTAAGGAGTGATTCTGTAATTTTTGGTCGAAAACGGTTCACCGGAAGTAGCAGCTTCCATAGACGCTTTTCCGGTTTTTTCAATTATATTGAAAAATATATCATTTACAAGAGCAAATTTTAAGAAAAAAAAGATAACGATGCCGGTTCAAATCGATCTTTCAAAATTTAAGCGAAAATGACGATTTTTGATAAGAAACGGTTTTTCAACAAAAATTCGAAACGTGATTTTCGTTTCTCAATGCTGTCATTTTCGGGGTTTTCGGGAGTGTTAATTAGGAATATGGCAGCCGTTTTAAGATCCGAGATGAAGAAATTTTGTTTTATGCAACACGAAATGAGGGCGGTGTCAATTTTGGTACCTGGATATGTGTATCATTTTCGGGGTTTCAGTATACTGATGAAGAGAACGGCGACCGTGTTGTTTTGGTATAACTTCTACCTATATCGAAATTGTGAGTATTATTTTCGGGGTTTTCGCAATACTGATTACATTACCGACTTTTGCTTTTCTGAATTCGAGTTGGAGAGCCTTATCCTTTTTGGAGCACATCTATACCCACCTATCGCCAATGTGGGAGTCAATTTCGGAGGTTCTGATTACTTTACTCACTTTTGTTTCCCGCAAGGTGGGAGGCTTTATCAATTTTGCCACTTACCCACCATCTACGCTTATAATGCTGACATGGGTGCCATTTTCGGAGTTCTGATTACGTCACACTTTTGTTTTTCGCAAGTCGAGATGGTTAATTTTGGTATCTACCTATAACGCCGTTATAGGGGTCATTTTCGTGATACTGTTTAGTTATTTACCTTTTTTCCGAATCGAGCTGTAGGGCGCTGTCGCTTTTGGTACGATGATGATTATATAAATAGAAAGCCGATATGGGTGTCATTTTCGGAGTTCTACTTCTAGGAAATTTAATTTTTTCTTAGTTCCCTTAAATGTAACCGTTTCCTTTTTTGTGTAACCAAAAATTTCAAACAGTGGCACTATTCTGGCAATTTCCCGGGAATACGGCACTGAGGAAAGAAATTATGTGTAATTTCTGTTCAACTATTTTTTTCCGGTCTATTGACGAAATATGTTTGATGTAAATATTTATAAATCGGGAATAATTTTTCCATACCTAAATTGGCAGGGACAATTATTCTCGAATTAATGTTGTTTTCAAAAAATTAACACTAGCTTTTTACCTTAGTATATCAGAAAAAAAAATTTAAAATAAAAATTACATATAAATTGTTTCCCCAGTTCTCTATTCCCGGGAAATTACCAGAATAGTGCCACTGTTTGAAATTTTTGGTTACACAAAAGGGGAAACGGTTACATTTAAGGGAAATAAGAAAAAATTAAATTTTCTAGAATCAGAACTCCGAAAATGACACCCATATCGGCTTTCTACTTATATAATTATCATCGTACCAAAAGCAACACTGCCCCACAGCTCGATTTTGGAAATAAAAGGTAAGTAACTAAACAGTATCCCGAAAATGACCCCCATATCGGCGTTATAGGTAGATAGTAGGTATAGGTAACAAAAACCTCCATCTCGACTTGCGAAAAATGAAAGTCAGTAATCATCCCCGAAAATGACCCACATGCCATTATAGTTATTACAGATTTGATGAGGTGAGGTGGATTATATTTTTAGATCCTCCAGGAAAACTGGAAAAACATTTCTGATATCATTGCCTTTGGCCAAAATAAGATCTCAAAACAACATAGCATATGCAATTGCTTCTTCAGGTATAGCAGCAACATTATCATATGGCGGTAGAACAGCTCATTCAGCTGTGGGAACGAACTTCTGGGACGAAACATCATTCGAAGCATTAGATAAAACATCACAAGATTAAGATTTACACAATAACCAATATTCGATGGTACCACAATATTATTATCAGGTTACTTTAGACAGACACTGTAGTTGTTATAATACGATCAACTCCATCTGATAAATTAACATTACCAATCAACTAATTTATGGAGAAACGTTCAAAAATTAAATTTAGCAACAAATGCGTGTCCAATTCCAAAACGATGGATCAGCTGTGACATTTTCAAAACAATATTAGACATTGGAAATGGAAAAATTCGAATTGATATTGCAATTAATTTGTAATTAATTTACAAAATCATAATTGGTTACGTGAACGAGTAGATTTTGTTATAGATCAACACGAAATGGGAAATTACTCTACAGAATTTTGATATTCATTAGATTTACCTTACGCACCACCACATATTCTCCAATTAAACATTGGTGTACCTTAAACAATTAATAACAAATTTAATTGGAGCAACCATATTAACTGGCAAATACAAACATGACGAAGTTCCAATCACACGCATTCCAATAATTCCATCACATTTGCCATTTAATTATAAAAGAACATAATTGCCATTAGGCCTAGCTTTTGCTATGACCATTAAAAAATCACAAGATCAGTCACTTCAAGTTTGTGATTTAACTGTGGAATACCCATGCTTCTCACACATTCAATTATGTGTTGGATACTCACGTGCTTAAAACCATCATCATTATATTTGTTCGCACATGAAAAAACAGCAAATGTATACCAAGGAGCATGGGAATAAATCATCAAACTTTATATAATTAAAATATTTTTAATTTCATTTTTCATTTAAATTTTAATTTAATAAAATACAAAAAATAAAAATAATCTCTCATTTAAAATCACACGAGCGGTAAAGGGGCAGCATCAATCCTGTCCCAGAATCAATCGAGAAACCAATGCCTATATTTGGCATCAGTCACTTGAAAACCATTCATTACGCCAACTTTAAAGTTCTAAAGCGCAAAAAATTAGACATGCTGAACTTTTGGGAAAAAATGTTTTGTTTAATAAAAAATCATTATTCCAGCTTCAATTACAGAAAAACAACATTTGAAGCCTTGTTGGTTGAAAATTTAATTTTTTTAAACGCAAAACTTTTTAAAATTATTGCAAAACATGAAAAGCTTCTAATGAATGTGCCACGTCCGGTACACAGATTTCCACCAAATTTCACAAGCATCTCTCATTGATAGAAAAATATCGCGTATGAAGTTTTTGTACTGGACAAAATTCGCCTGGACTGTAGAAATTCCAAATTTTGGGGGAATTAAATTTTTTTTATCAAAACAAAATTATATCCGGTAAAATTTAAAAAAGATCTGAACTAATTTAATTTACAATCTTTTTGTTTTTAACCTTTAACAGTCTGCACGGAAGTGTGTGGTTCCGCTTACACACAGAGCTTTTAAGAAACCACTATTTGACTTTCATGATAACCATTCCTTATTTTACAACGTACAATAAAGTAAAATTAGTTGGTTAAGACGAAAAATATTTTTTTTCTAAATTGGCGGAAATGATAACCGACATAGTGCTAATCAAGTGACAAGTTAAATATTTCTCAAATACACGGCTTATAAGCATAATCATATTCCACCGTTACATTGTACTTAAACACTTTCTCATGTAACAAATAGAGGTGTAATCCCAGCTAACCATAAAAACGTTCATATTGGTTTAATTCCATATTTCATCTCCATGTGAAAATGATGCAGAATGTTTCCGTTCATTTTCAAACTTGGATTTATTATTTTTACCAACATTTTACGGGCATTGTTTTATTGTGCCATCTTATTATGATTTCGAGGACGTAAACCCCTTACACAACAAAATTTAGGTGACATGTATTAAGATGTGTGCTAAGATAAACTCAGCATCTTATTCATGTATAAGAATAAACATCTGTCTCCAAGTAAACGATAAATTGTAGATTTTCGTCTGTGAATTATGCGATTTGAATATTAAATTTATGTGTGACACGGTACCTCATAATATTATTTTGGGAATTAACAGTTCATTTATCTATGTACACAATTCTGCATCATAAACATATTTTTGTGAAGTAAATATATTATTACGTTATTGTTTTCGAAAAAATGATACGTGACGCAAATAAATCAAAATTATATTTACCACGCTAACGTTCATACGTTAAAAATATTTTTCACAATCCTGAGATTTCTAAATTAATTATTCTTTGTAATGAAATATTTAATTTACCGACATTCATAAATGATAGTTCTATACAACCGACCTATCTTTATGGTTAACGACACTTCCTTATTGAATAAATTTTAGTAACACTACTACAAAATTGAAGTTTGATGTTTATAGAAGTAAAATGACTTCCCTCTTACCAAAACCTCTGATTGAGCAACAATACGACACGGATAATCAACATAAACAATTAATAAATATATTCTGTAACAAACTCAATTGATCACTTTGAACCCCAACTCAGATCTTTTGTGTCATGCTGAAACAAATAAACCTTTTTGGTAGGAAAATATATCATTTCAGTGTTCAGTGCGTGTCAGAGCTAACATAATTCGGTGAAATGCCAACTCGCGCGAAGTAATCGTCGCTGCAACTGGTCATTGGAAGAGCAAAGAGGTCACAAATTACACGCCAGGTGTAAACAATGAAATCATATAGATGCAAATCGATCACGGGACGTCTCCAAAACCAGTCCCTAGAACTATCAAGGTGGCGTGAAATGTGTCTTCACAACCATCGTTCGATACAATGCTGCGTCGAACGAACGTTAATTAGTCAACCACATCCACAGCAAGAAACAGCTGACTGAAACAGCTCAAGTCTGTGAACATCACAAACGATAATTGTGAGAAAGCTTGACGCATCCTCATCCTCCATGATCGCCAGTCATATTCGAAAATTTAGGACCAGACTGCATTACAAGTTGAATCAATCGTGGGATTGCACAAAATCCTTGAAACATCGACCGACATCGTTCGCTGTCTGAAGGTGTTAGGTGTGCGGCTCACCATTTGGGATATCATCTTGATAATTATCATCGCCTATAAGTTGGATTCTCAAACCCATCGATAATGGGAATGTCATTAACCCGAACATAATATCCATCATACCAGGAGTTTATCGATTTCCTGTACACCCGATGACAATCACTGAAGATGATTTTTATTACAAAAAGAAAAACGAATTCAGCGCAAAAGTATGGAGAAGTTCCATTATCATCGTATGCGACGCACATTCGAACACATCGCTAACCTGCCACACAATCATCTTGTTCATTTGTCGCCACTTGGAAGTTTGTGCTGAAAATCACAACGTAGTCCTGAGCGATCAATTCAAGCCTCTAGCGAAAAAGACATTGTGATTTTACGGCCTGCACAGCTCGTGCCGGGTTTGCAATAAAAGACACCACACGTAACTATACAATTCGAAGCACACTACTAAATCGCCATCCATCGAATTATCATCTCAAACTCAGGTCATCACGATACTCGTCGCTTATCCATTTGTGGATGTACTGGTTGCCATAGAAATCGCTATCGTTCCGCACTTTCTCCTCTCTCGACGTCAATATCACAAGTCATCTGTCTTCCCAACCAATTTATACGCATCAATGGAGCAAACTTGGAGCAGTTGGAACATTCTGGTCCTCATTTCTATCTGTTCTATCTTACAAACAAGAAAAACTATTATTTGAAGCTGATGTCATTGATATGCTTCAAAATGATGGTTGCATAAGCGGTGATAGCGGTTCACCTTTCACCTTTTCAAAATACTATTTACATACTTGGCTAAATCTTTTATTTGATTTACATACTTGGCTACACTATGAATATTTTGCCACCATCGACAATACACTAAGGATTGCAAGGCCTGATTGCTCTCGAACACAGAAACTTTCAGCGTAACGTATAAATACTTTCTGGAGTTGAACCAGTTCGAAACTCCCAATTCGTACTATCCATCAGCTAGCACGAGACAAACAGACTTCGAGAGATAAGACTTCTACGTCGACGACTTGGTGACCGGCTCAAACGATATCTTGAGTTTATTCGAAGTCCAGATCCAAATGGTGTAACTACTTTGATTTAATGGTTCCGAACTGCAGAAATGGTCCTCAAACAGCAAACTGTTTCTCAATGAGAGCTACGAGTAAATTAGGACGATGCAGTAAAGACACTTGGTCTACTATTGGTCTCCTATGGCCTTTCGGATCCAATGTCAGCTCAACATTAGATGTTCGTGCAACACCCATATACGATCAATATTCGATCAGCTTTTTCTGGAACATCTACTCTAAAAACTGCTAACGAAATTTGTGTTCCTGTAATTTTTAAAATAATTGAGAAAATGCTTTGGTATTTCTACCTTGTGTCTTTATAAAAAATGATCTTCTTTAATTAGTATATTCTTGGACGGCATGATGATTCGATGCCTTGGGGTTCATTTTCATTCTGAAAAGTTGTAAACAATTGTAATTTTAAATTTCAATCAGTTGTAGATTGGGTTTGCTCCTATATGTTAGTGCTAATATAGAGTTACTTTGTAAACACTTTTCTTAATAGGCCTTTAATACCCACACAATTTGTTGGGCATAACAGATTGTTTGTTGATTTATTTATTTCCGTAGACTCCGACGTTATTATTCATTTATTACTTCCAATTTTCCAGAAGACTTGTTTGAGTTTTTACAGTTACTATCTTAAGTGATAAGCTTACCAAGAAATGGCCTGATGTACAGACTTGAATATCGATTATTCCATCAGAGATTGGCCATAGCAGCCTGGAGACTATACTGCTATTTGGTACACAACGGTTGTTAATTCCTCCTTTCTCAAAGTTTTGCTTTCCACGAGTTTCATAAATCGGGTTTAAAAGATGAGGCGGATTGTTCAGCCACGTTTTGATTGAATCGGCATCCCTTGAGTTGGTTGGTGGCTCCAATGGAATTTCGAAATTTGTTGGATTTTAGCAATCCCTACGATGAATTGTTATTGGCCAACGATTATAAATTTTAGTATAGTCCTATTATGTAAAATCCACAACCGGTTTATTGAGGATAGCACTAATATGATAACCAATTCATTTTACCTGTAATATGCATAGCAATGCGATGACATACTCAGAACAAGAGAGCATTTTCTCAGATGACCTGAAGTTGGCCTCTAAACGTCCTGCACATAAATTTTAGTGCATTCTTATTTTGTAAAATCCACCACCGGTTTATTTCGGGTAACATTTATATGTTTAACCCCTTCATTTTACCTATTAAATGTATAACAATGTGATGGCATACGCGGAACTAGAGAGAAATCTCTACTATGGCTGTTTATTGGCCTACAAATAGCCTTACACGAATTTCAGGATCGCCCTATTTTGCAAAATCGAACCACCGGCTTAGCATTATTGTGACAGCCACTTTATTTGAAATGGATAAAAATGTGACGGCATACTCAGAACCAGGAAGCAATCTCTACGATCTCTTGCTTTTGACCTCTAAACATCCCCTACACAAATTTTAGTGTAGTCCTAATCTGTAAAATCAAAAACAGGCTTAAGTGTTATTAAGATGTTTTTTTTTTAAATTTGTAACCTAATAATTATATGCAAGATAAATATAGAGAGTGTTAGAATTAGGCTAGTATTTGAAAAATACTAGTCAATTTATGAGAAAGCCATTTTCCTTCCTTCTGTATTTTTTCCCCATTGCATGTAATCGAAGTGATATTGCTTGGTGAGTAGCTCATAACTGTTCTGCAAGCACTTTTGAGTTGAGTTTGACGCGGATTTTCCACGGATCCAGTAAAACTATAAGTTCTTCGTCTTCAAATTGTTTTACTGCACCAGGACATAGATCGTCATCAAGGCTAAAATTTTCATCACGAAATTTTGCAAACAACTTTTTTACTATTAGTTAACTCACAGAATGTTCAATCAATTTCGAATAAACCAATTCCATAGCTTAAGTAACACTTTTTTCATTTGAAAACAGCATAGAATGCAATGAAGTAAATGTTGCTTATCAAAAATATTATAAGAGCCACATCACAACCTCCTAAAACTATTTACTCGTAAAGGCTAGAATCATATATGTCCAAAAATCATAGTGAGACCGATAACCAACACCAAAAGTTTCAACTTCCACTAAATAGTATGGTAGTTCTTAAAGCGGCTGAATATAGGCCATTCTTAAGGGAAGTTGAGATTTTCGGTGTTGGTCATCGGTCTCACTATGATTTTTGAACAGATCTAATTCTAGCCTTTACGAGTAAGAAATTTCAGGAGGTTGTGATGGGGCTCTCATACCAAGAATGGCCTATATTCAGCCGCTTTACGAACAATCATAATATTTAGTGGAAGTTGAGATTTTCGGTGTTGGTCGTCGGTCTCACTAAGATTTTCGGACAGATCTGGTTCTAGCATTTACGAGCAAGAAATTTAAAGAAGTTGTGATGGGGCCCTCACCGAGAATGGCCTATATTCAGCCGCTTTACGAACAACCATAATATTTAGTGGAAGTTAAGATTTTCGGTGTTGGTCATCGGTCTCAACTTTCGTGAAGCAGTCTTTCAAATATGATGGCATCGATCTGAATAAGAGGTTAAAGGGAGCCAAGTCTGGAGAATACGCCGCATGCTATAAAATATCACAACCTAAGAAAACGATGAGTTCCTGGGTTGATATTGCTCTATGTGGACGACCGTTGTCATGTAGCAATATTACCTTCCGTCTTCCTTGGCCCGCGAATTTTTCATCCAGAGCATTACTTAATTTGATCAATTGTGCCAGTTTGACCATGTTCCAGAAGCTCGTAGTAAAAGGCTAACTGAATATTCACTAAATATTCCTTTTTCCTACTTATGTTGGCGTCTGGGATTATCGTACAAAATCCACTTTTCATCACCCATAGCCGTTTACTCAAAATATACTTTATAATTGACTAAATGAAACAAAATAGAAATGGTCACTCACCCCTAGATAAATTTGAAGAAGCAGCTTTATCAGTTTATTCACAAAGAAAATTTATTTATGCAACAACGACAATTGTAAGCGTCGAGGATAAACATACAGAATTTACGAAATTTTCAAATCATTTATAATTGCTAGCTGGAGCGCTAGCTACTAACTCCTTGATATACAGCTCATTTGCCGTCTGATATTTTACTAGGAGTTAGAACTGCTACTAGTAGTTGGTTGGCCAGATTTTCATTCAGAATGGCCAAATAACGTGCCCATTTGAATTCAATGTCAAAAATAATTTCACTTATAGAAAATTTACCTACAGTATATTTTCCATTCGCTTTATTCTTAACGCATGATATAAATTTAAATAGATAATAAATTGGGTTATATTTTACTTAACCAAACCTATATCTAACCCTAGAAATATTTTGCGTGACCAAATTTATGTGGCCAAATTTGTATCAAGATAGCGTAAAATAAAATTAAATCACATAAATAAAATTAAAAATGTCTGGCCTACCTTTTAGTTTAGGACAACTACTAAAACATCTATATTTCTTTATGGCGTGCCAAAAACCTAAGCAATTAATTACTTGAAAATTTGAAAAACTAAATCAGAAAAATCTAAAAAAAAACTAACCCACGCCCTTAGTGTTTGTCGGATTATTTTCAGTATTTGTGACATAATCTGTTCAATTGATTATTTCAATATTACGAATTTTTATGACTTTATACAAAAAGGATGTCTTTTGTATATAAATATAACATTATTTAAGGTTGAATATGTTGTGACCAACACCCTACTTCTTTTACGACGCTTGTATGCATATATCTCGAATATACCACACTTGAATTCTAGAGCGAAAAATTTAACTTACCGGACTTTTGGTAAAATTGTCTGGTATAATCAAAAATCATTATTCAAGTTCCAGAAAACCAAAAAGCTCAATCCTTGTTGAAAATTTAATATTGATCATTGTAAAAATTAAAAAGCTCCTATTAGAGCAGTCATCAATTCCCGCCGCGATTTTGGAAAAATGATCAGCGTTAGTATAGTTGCAATTTCTCGTGAATATAAAAGTGCAATACTTTTCAAAATATTTGCAAAAAAAAACTACTCCTTTGGAAGCTTACACTTCCGGTGAACCTATTGCAGTCAAAATTTACTGGAATCTTCCAATTTATTGGAAAAAAATTAAGTATGCGCTAGCTGTATCCGGTGCACGAAATTTTCTACGTCAAAACTAATATACTAATTTATTTAATTCTAAACTAAGGTTTTTCATTGAACTTTTTAGTTAAAAATAGATAAAAAAATATCGTGCTCTACCTATTTATCGGGAGCCGCTATCGAGAGCGTTATCCATTTCGAAGGGAAATTTTAAATTTCCTTTGTTTTGTACAACCCTTAAACCATTAGAAACTTTAACTTACAATAAAAATTTAAAACGCAGCAAGGTGATTTATTTTATATAACGTCATGCCAAAATACTATAAATGATAATTGGTATATTTCAGGTCACTAAATGTTTGTTTTATGGTGAATTTATTGTTTCATTATTATGGTATAGCGACACCAGTGAATAAATAGCTACAGTTTCAGTAGAAATTTCACTTCGGCGCCGGATAGTGCTCCAATATTAAAACATGGCTATTGTTACAAATTTAGTTTCAAATCTTCTACTTTATAATCGTTTCTGTTGTAAATGTGTTGGAAATCTGTTGTTTCTGTTGAAAAAACATGTGGCGAATATTCAAACCATGCGCAAATATCGCTTAACAATTTTGTAATTTTTTTTTTATTTTTTAAATTTGTTAAATTATATTTATATGGGTTTTGCCCTAGTTGTTAAATTATATTTATATATTTTAATTTTAATGTTACATTTTTCTAATTTGTATTATATTTTTTTTATTAGTTATGAATTGTCACTCCGTGACATTTTTTAAATCAGGAGTTCATTAGCTAGTTTTATTTTACTATGCTAGTGGTGGTTTTCGAAATATTTACAAAAACGGAAAAAGATCTTATTAAAGTTGTCATTTTCGGTGGAATGATTTCGGTCTAAAATCACTGGGATCTCCGAATTGCGCGTATTAAGAAAATCTAACCACGGAGTGTTGTCCGAATCGGACAAAGCATCTGGGCTGAAGAGAGAACAAAGACGTTAAGTCTGCAGGCACACACACGGAAACTTTTAAAAACTACTACCTTTGACTTCGGCGATATAGCGAATGGTAAATCTGAAAAAATCATGATTACTATACTTTACCATATTTTACTATACAAAAGCTCTTATGGAAACTAAAATTTCCGGTCAACCGATTATGGCCAAAAATCACTGGGACATCCTAATATATGAAGTTTCATACTAATCAATCGATCCGTCCGTGCTTTACAGAGGCCGAATTTAAGGAGCATAAAATTTTTTTGTTATTGCTGCTTAAATTTTAGAAATCTGATCTTATTACGAATTTAATTTAGAATCTTTTAGCTCATAGTTCCTTTTTTCGTGAATGACTTTCAAAATATTTGCCAAAATCGTGAGAGTTCCTGCGGAAGCTGCCACTCGGTTTAACTATTTCAGATACAAACCACTGAGATCTCCCAATTAATGGAAACAGTTTAAGTATGGAGAGCGCCTACAGGCATTTATTCTGCAAGGAATCACGCACACATGCACACACAAAGATGTTTCACAAAAGCACATTTTGACTCCGGCGATATAGCGAATGGTAAATTTGAAAAAATCTATTTGAAAAAATCTCGAAGTAAACAATTTTCTTGATTACTATACTTTATTTTACTCCCAATGTAATCGATTTCTGTCATTTTAAAACATTCATCAACATAATTCACTTCATTTTCCCTTTCGATAAATTTAAGAGCTAACAAATTTCACGAGAATAGTAATTCACAAACGTCCCTTCAGAACAAAGATAATATTCTGGCACTTTAAATAAAATTGCAGTTTAATGAATATTCTTGTAATAAAAAGGATGCCAGACCTAACTGAAGAACCTTTCAAAGATTTTTTACCAAACTCGCGCAAACGTAGATTCTAAACACTTTCAGTAATTTAAATGAAAATCATTTGAGTAGCGTCCAATCACGTGAAACACATATATTCAAATATTGAAACATACAAACTATGGAATAAATAAAGACAGCTAAGTAACATATTACCCTAATAGATCTTTACACATCAAAAAGTCGATCGGCATGTCACTAAGTGAAATATAAAGGTTTATACATATAGATGGTCAAGCTGTACTTACCATTAATCGTATATCGATTACACTATTCGCCTAAATTTTGAGAAAAAATAATTTTTAACCTGGCTAAACAACCTAACGAAGCCGGCTCAATGGTTTCTGATGCAAGCCAATTGTGATGGCCGCTTATACAAAGTCCAAAAATATCTAGATCACCACCTAAACAACCTGTGACTCAGCAGGCAAACGAAAATGCTAAACTACGAAGAAGACTTAGCAAAATAAAAAAAATTTAGCTGAAAAATCCTGATTCGTTGACGTTTTGGAAACTATTCTTACTAGTTATAATTAAAACAGCACAATTTTCTGTATTAACGCTTCATGCAGATGAAGAGGACATTGCAAGAGAAACTGATTGAGTGCCTAAACAAAATAAGAAACAGACAAAAAAACAAAGAGCAGAATTCACGCCAGAAGTTGGGAAGCATTCACAAGAAAAGTTAATGAAACTACCGAGCCAATGTCTGTTCTTCAACAATACCAGTAATAAGAACAACGAAAGGTTGCATTGAATACAAAGGTGAATTTGTTAATTTTCAAGTTCTATAATGAAATCAGTATCCACAAACGACTATAGAGTAGCGGCACTAAACAACAACATTTGAAAGATGAATACAAAAGACACCGATGCATATAGAGCTTTAGCCTCAAAGCTCACTGAAGAAGGTAAAAAGTGATATATCTACGAAGAAAAAAATAACCGAGAAGTTAACGTAATGGTCAGAGGCCTTCATCCCACCTGCAAGAATGGAGAGATAATGGAAAATCTCAAGATGAGTAAATTGCAATTTGAATATGTAGTGAACATCTTTAAACGAAAGAAAATTGGAAATAGCCGAAGAACAAATATCATTAAAAGAAGGCTCATGTTTTTGAAAAAAATGAAAACAAATTTAACAATACTCAATATGAGGATTAAAATAGAATCACTGAGCAAAGCACAAGACTTATATCTCAATGCAAGAAATTCAATGGCTTTAAAAACTTCCAAAAATATTTCGGGTAAGATATTAGTATTATAAAATGTGCCGGTAGACACAACGTGAGAGACTGTCCAGCCGCAACAAACCTGCAACGTGTATAAACTGCAACGTTCAACACCCAACCGCAAAGATTAAGATATAAAATGCGCCAATCGACTTAAAACTGTATTGTACCAAGAGAAAAAATTTCAAATAAAACTAGAATACCACCGAAGTCACAGTCCATAGGAGAGAGAATTCCGAGATCCTGCACGCAAATAACGCAACAGTTAAAAAAGCGGCAAAAGAAAATTCATTCAAAAGAATATTGTGAAGTATATAAACGATAAATTAACGCTTATCAAAACAAGAACGTGGTCTGCAGCTATATATAAGCGACTAGAATGACAATAAATCACGAATGGGCTCAAATCAAAGTTAAACTAACATAACATTTAGAATTTTCATTTGGAACGCGACTTTACACATTAAGAAGATAAAAGTTGAATCAGTAAATAATAAGGATCTCAGTATTTCCTTTATTTACTGACCCACACGCTATCAGTAAAAAAACAGACTACGAAGGAATAGAAGAAAGGATTAACATCTAACCACTCACCTGTGACCCTGAATCTGAGTACAATGATAATTAAAAAGAAACTTGTCATAAAACCAATTGGAATTGAGTCATGATGAACTGAAGCATCCTATAATACTATCCCAAAAGCAGTATGAGTAAGTTCACCTATTCCTCATACCAACTTTTTGAGGAAACACAACTATTCTCCTTAGAGAGAAATGGAAAGCTCGTGAAATCTGGCAGCAGACTGGTGCTCAGTAAATATTTGTTAATTTTATGCGCAACAAATTAAAACAACTTATAAAGGAAATAAAGAATGAAAGCATTAATAAGCGACTGCGAGATCTTTCTAATTTCCGTGATAACGATAACTTACTTTGAAAAGCAACGAAGGGGTTAAAATGAACCAAAATGCATGTGCCATCTATCAAAAACGATTACCGACTCTCGACTTTACGTGACAGGCAGAAAGTTTCTTTATTTGTTACCAATTTGAAAGAGACTTTTAAATCGTCGCCGAGACAAACTCAAATGAGTTATAGGAATAGGATTGTTGTAAACAAAATAGATGATCCTAGCATAAGATATGTTTGTTGGAAAAGTTTGGTTAAAATTGGTTAAAAAGTTTGGTTCAAATAATTTATGCAGCATTTAGACTGAAATAAGTTCCACAGCAATGAAAGGTGGCTGGAGTAAATATGATTTTGATAGGTAAACCAGCAAACGATAAAAATATGCACCCATATCAAAAATATTTGAAAACACAATGAGACTCCAATCTATAATAAAAGAAAGATGTTTAATTCCACCACAACAATTTGTGTTTAGAGAAAATCTACTGATGAACAAGTTCACAGAATAACGGATGTCATTGTGGATGTACTTGAAAATAAGAAGATATGGTTGAACATTTTCTTAGATGTAGGGTTTAATTTAAACTATATCGAGACCCGCCTATGGAATTTTAACAAATTCTTAAATCCTACATTGCAGATCGAAGAGGTTTAACGAATATTTAAGGTTATACATCTGGTATATCGCAAGCAACAAGCAAACTTCAAAATGCAGTTAACACAGTGAGTAACTAGATTAGTAGCGCATCATATTAATTGAAGCCAAATCAGTGCACGTCAAACCAAGCAAAACAGAGTTAAACATCAAATATAGGAAAATATACTGGCACATGGGAAGCTCACAACTGATGCCAGTTTATTTCATACCGGTTGCTAGCGCAACGGTTCAATGTTAAACATATACTACTAATTTAAAAGACGTTTTTGTAACATTAGCGACGAAGTCGATCATTAGGTACATTGAGATATCAGGTCCCAAACGCTTGACTATAAGCCTATTATTCACATGAGCGTAAGCTCCTGCAATTGATCACTGACTTATAAGTTTATTATCCGATAAGGCGTTTGATGATTAGTACAAATATTGGGCGCTTTCGTCTCGGTGGTTCAGTTGATTTGCAAGTCGGACACCGAAATTCAACCATCATTTTTTATAATATAAACCCAGTTTTTGAAGTATTTAAAACAAACGACTGTAAATTAGAGTATTCTAATTCGAGCAGAACTAGGGCATCCAGGAGCATTAATTGGCAATGACCAAATTTATAATGTCGTTGTGTCTGCCCATGCCTTTATTATAATTCTTTCTATAGTTATACCTAATTGGGGGATTTGGGAACTGATTAGTACCTTTAATTTTAGGGGCCCCTGACATAGCATTTTCCCGAATAAATAATATACATTTTTTAATACTCCCCTCATACCTTACACTTTTATTAGCCAGTATAGTATAGTAGAAAATGGAGTCGTTACTACCCGTAATAAATTGAATAACATTTTTAAGGCAGTAGTTGCACAAGGATTCTCGAGCAATCCTGATTTCTTATAACCATTTAACTTCACTTCAATCATCGTGTAAAGTAAAAGTTAAAAATTAAACACCTACCTAAATAACATTCTTGGCTTACACATGCTGCCAAGAAATGTTTCTATCTAAAGGGTGTTTTTTTAAGAGGTTGCCGATTTTTTTTTTGAATAAAACACATATAAAATTATGAAATGACCAAAATTTTTTTTTATTTGGTAGATAATTTTTTGGCATTTAACATTTAAACACAATTTCTGGCATATGGCTACCACGACTATTTTTCACAAATGTCATTCTGGAGGTCCAATTTTCCAGCACTTTTTCAAGCATTTGAGGGCGTATGTCAGCAATGACACGTTGAATATTGGTTTCCAAAGCGTCAATCGATTGAGGTTTATCCACATAAACCAATGACTTCACGTATCCCCACAAAAAGTAATCGAGTGGCGTCAAATCGCACGAACGCGGAGGCCAATTCACCGGACCATTTCTCGAAATAATGTTGTCGTTGAAAGTTTCTTTCAATAAGTCGATTGTTTCACGTGCTGTATGGCAAGTGGCACCATCTTGTTGAAACCACATTTCATTCATATCCATATCTTCAAGATTTGACAACAAAAACTCATTTAACATGGTTCTGTATCGATTTCCATTCACGGTAACGCGTCGTCCTTCCTCATTTTTAAAGAAATATGGACCGATGATCCCACCAGCCCATAGACCGCACCAAACAGTACATTTATCAGGATGCATTGGTAATTCTAGAACGGCGTGTGGATTATCTTTGCTCCAAATGCGACAATTTTGTTTGTTGACGTATCCATTTAACCAAAAATGCGCCTCATCACTGAAGAGAATTTTACGGTAAAAAAATGGATCTTCGTTCAATTGATTTAACGACCAATCACTGAATTCACGGCGCAAACGATGGTCGTGTGGCTTTAATTCTTGCACCAATTGAATTTTGTATGGCACCAAACCCAAATCTTTACGTAAAATTTTCCATAAAGTCGATGGACAAAGTCCAATTTGCTGAGCACGACGACGAATCGATAAATTGTCGTTTTCTTCGACACTGGCCTCAACGACAGCAATATTTTCTTCTGTACGAACTCTTCTCATTCTTGTCGGTGGCTTGGCATCCAAAAGAGTGAATGTAGACCGAAATTTGGTAATTACGTTCTTTATGGTGGTCTCTGACGGACGATTATGTGCACCATAAAATTCACGAAGTGCTCTATAAACATTTTTAATTGAACACTGATTTTGAAAATAAATTTCCACGATTTGAAAACGTTGTTCTGGAGTTAACCTATTCATAATGATTTGCCAAACAATACTGAGTAGAAATGCCACTTTGAGCTGTCAAAACAACTGTCATAAAATAAAACGACATCTATCGGAAAAACAAACCTCCTAAAAAAACACCCGTTATAAAGCAAAAAAATGGAGTTGTGACGCTAAAATTATCTGGATGTTTACAAATGAATGGCTCAAATACATCTGTGTTTTTTGAAATATTAATTCGTAAGTACTTGAAAGTGTAGTAAAATTATTAATTTTTTAACATTAATTAGTTTTTTAAGACAAGTGGAAAACTCCAAATACAGAATCTTTTCAATAATGCTGTATTCTGCAGATGTGTGCAGATTAAGAGTCATATTAACATTATTGAAGTTGTTGTAATTTTATTTTATTACAATTTAATAGTTTTAATAAATAAATTTATCAATTATTCCTAGAAGAACATGTAAATTATTTTATTTGTTACCTGATATCTGGAATTTGGCCTGCTAACTATATATGCTCTTACCTGACCTACTTCGAATTTCCGAATCTTTCGGCGAAAAAGTGGGCATGTGGTTTACCGGGAATACATACCAGTTGCTTCTGTACTGGCAAATGCTAAGACCAGTATAGACCCAGTATCCAACGGTAGGAACGATAACCTTCTAAACATCAAATACGTCGTGAAAGAAATAACGAACCAAACAAAGAAACACATTCAGCGATGATCTCGACGTGAAAATGCTGTTATATAACTATAGTAAAGTTTCCGACCAGCTGAAAATGACAAAAAACTTTAGCTGTTGTAAAGTACCTACAGTAAGTAAACCTACACTTGTTGAAAAAAACTTGTTTTGTAAAACTACATAAATTGCTAATAAAAATAAGTTCACAATGGCAAGGTAATTTAGCCACAACCATGAACCATAACCTTTCAATATATTTTCTAGAAACCAACATATTTATGCGGTGGGTAGTTCTAGAGTATTTTAATTTTAAAATTTTACTATAGTAAAAACTGTAGTGCCGGTTTAATGGCCAATGACAAGCCATCGTAGAGATGTCTACGCTTAACGGTATATGAAATCATGCTAATTAGACAATTCCTAATGTTTTCTAGAAGTCAACATATTTATGCGGTGGAGCATTCATAGAATTTTTAATCATTTGTAAAATTTTGGTATAATAAAAAGTGTAGTGGAGGTTCGAAGGTCAATGACATTGCATCGTAGAGATTTCTACGCTTATCGGTATATAATATCATGCTAACTAGGCAATTCTTAATTTTTTCTAGAAACCAACATATTTATGCGGTGGGGCAGTCATAGAAGTTTTTCAATTTTAAAATTAAAATTAAGAATTATTTGAATTCACTTTATTTTTTAACAAAGCTAATTTTGGTAAAAGAACAGTAATTCAGCAAATTGACCATGTCTCACTCTATTTTTATGACAGCAAATTAATAAAACCGTAAAAATTTTCAAAACCCTTGATTTTCACTATCCCTACGGCCTAAATTACTTAAAAAGCGGTTATTTTTTAACTCTCAGTGCAGAAATACCAAATACAAGCATCCTTGATCAGAAATTTTTACTCGATATATACCGTTAAACGTAGACATCTCCACGATGCCTTGTCATTGGCTTTCGAACCTCCACTACACTTTTTACTACAGCAAAATTAAAAAATTTAAAAAAAACCTGTGACTGCCCCATCGCGTAAATATGTTGGCTTTTAGAAAACATTAAGAATTGACTAATTAACATGATATTATATACCGTTAAGCGTAGACATCTCTGCGATGTCTTGTCATTGTGTATATACACTTTTAAGCTTTTGTAAGGTTTTTTGTCAATATGTCGAAAACTTCACGCTACCGTTATATATGGTAAGTTTGCTACCACCAATGGAGTGAGAAGCCAATAACACATTTAAGATAGACAATTTAGTAGAATATCTCCGAGTCAGTTGTAATATTGAATTATAGAAAAAATATTGAGTCACTGAAGTTTAGTTAATAAATAATTAGTGTGTTAAATTATTCTGTAGTATATTCTTTGTATGTAGCTAAATAGACCAAGCCAAATCAATATCGATGGCATGTGTTTATTTATAGGATTGAAAGTAAATTAATATTTTATGTTTCTAAATGGTTTCGATGAAGCACTCGAACTGCGTATTATTATTTTTTCTATAATTATTTAATTTTACTACTATTTCTATTTACAGTTGATACATGTCACGCGATCGTGGTCATACACATCAAGCAGCGGATTTCCCATTTTAATATTTCGAATTCTATAAATTTAAATCGATTAAATGTTCATTCGTGTATCAGCTCAAACTGTAGTGCATTATTATATTTTGAAGAATTCAAGTTCAAACAGAATGTGTCCGCTCTGTTCCATTCCCATTTTTCCAAAATTAGTCTTGTCAATTTGTATGAAAAAATGGTGTGGAATAAACGGAAGAGGAAGAAACGGAGCGGACACAAAGGATTTAATTTACGGAAGACATAACTGCAATTTTTGGGGTTTGACAGAATTTATTTATCGTTATACGCGGCCCAAACAAAATTACGAGTAGATATAGTTTAAATATTTAATATTGTTCAAGATCTTGAAAAATTTGTTGAAACTGGAAAACGATATCAGTTGTACGATGAGAAACACGCGCTATATATCGATACTAGAAAAAAAAATGGAATTTGGAATGAATAATGAAAAGTTTGAACATGATGGTAAATATTATGTACTTGGTTCCAGGTTCCAGCCAATTAAATAAACAAAATATTGGCAGCCTTTTGTAGTAGTTGCAGTATGGGAACTATTTAATCCTCACACTTTTAAATGACAGCATTAAACCACAAAATATGGTTTATTGGTATGAAATGTATTTAATTATTTTTTATTAAAGATGACATGGGCAGCGATTCTATTTTGTTGGCCTCGATATCAAAATCGTCTGTTTCATCAAAGTAAAATGAAAAATAAGACCAAATCTCAAATACATTTTAGATATAAACAGTAAAATCCATCTAAGAGAAAATTGTAGCCGGAAGTGAAGGTGAGCACCATGTATTTTGAAACTGATTATGTTTTGTTATGCAAAAGAAAAGCCACGACGAAAATTCAAAATTTAAAGTCGAAATAATAATTAAAGCTCAAAAGGCCGTTATAAATAGTGAACAAGAAATTTTAATTCGAATTAATTTTAACAGCTTACGATGCTGTTGCAAAGAGTCAATAACAAAACTTCGACTATTAAATTTAATTTTATTTCATTCAATTTAAAATAAATATGTGATATTGAAATAACGTGTGTGCTTAAAAATAAATCCTCATGATTGCCCCTGTCCTTTTGACCGCCACGAGCTCCACCCGCAATATGTGTAAGCGTACAGTTCGCATCACAAATGGGTAACAGAATAAAGCTGAACGTTTTCGCTAATTGTAAAAATTAGACCCTGTTCGAGGCTGACATTGAATTGAAATATGTTGGCCATCTATAGAGCCAGTACGGTTAGACATATTCCATTTGTTGTTAAATCCTCTCTGATTTGCAGGTAATCGGCACTGTTTGGAGCTGTCACATACAATGGCGAAAAAATTTCTCGCACTGTCGATTTGTCCATTTTGAAGGACCAGACAAAAAATTTAGAGTCAACATTGCGGCAAAATACTAAGTATTGATTGATTGGACTGTAGGACCAAGCGCTGGACAAGATGTGTGTATACACTATAAAACTTTATAATTTAAAGTTTTCCGAGCTACTGAAATTTAATCAAATTAAGGAAATGTTTATGGTACTGAAAGTTTTAAAAATATTTACTATGTATAGTTCCAATTCCCACAAGACAACCTTACTAACAAGAGACGTACATGCAAATAACATAATGGGTGTTCGAATGGGTGCAAACAAGCTTACTAACAAATTAATTATTTGTTTGATTTTTGCTTCACTAAAGATAAGCTTAAAAGTAGATTAAGGTAATTTTATGCTCCCCAGTAATTTTATTATTGTTACTTACGTGTTACTTTACTTTTATATTTTTAATTTTCAAATCCACAGCTGATTTATTTTTTATTTTTTATTTTTACATTAACAATTTTCCAAGTCAAATTTTGAGACTTATTTCAATATAAAAAACAAATGTCAGCTAACTTCATTTCAAAGTGAGTCAACCTCGGTTAACATTCCCCTTAGATGTCAATATTGTCATTTGATAAGGCCTAATGTTAATCATCTTCACATCGAGAAAGAAGGAACCTTAGTTTAGTTACAAGGATGTAACGGCGTGTAACAAACCACTCCCACAATTCTAAATGTTTGGTAATAAAGAAGCATTTTCAGAATGGCCCCTGACTTAAATCAAAGCTGACCAATAGTATGGCCTATAAATGGTTAATCTGACGATAGAATTAGCTATGCTTTGCAAAATTATTAATTAACTTTACTAATTTACAATATTTGTGTGCAATTCCTTTTCTAAGAATTTCTAAAATTTGACACCCCAGAATCAAATCAATCCCATTTATTTCTTTAGCGGCAATTTTGAGGCATAGGCCATCTAACTGTGTTGGCTGCTGATGGTTTGCCTTACATCTCTAACTTTCCTTTTTCCGAATTGTTACTATTCCCTTTCGTTTGCTCGTTACAGCTGTTCGTCTGATTTTCTATTCGATGACTTCCTTTGTGTGTGAAAAATCCATCTTCACTTGCGACTTCTTATTTCGGTTCGAATGTTGAATGTTGTTTTGGCTTCGTTGACTCGTTTCATTATGTTTCTTTACTTCTTCATCTGTTCCAACCGGTTTCGCTAGTATACACCCAAAGTATACAAATTCCTTGATCTCCTCTGTTTCTTCTTAGTTGATGTATACAGCATTGGTATTGGTGTATTTATCCCCATATTTTTGGTTCTCCTGATATTTACTCAAAAACCTCCTTTGCTAAAGATTTGATAGCTTCTGTCCTTTCTGTTGCATGACGGAGTATTTGTGTTAGTAGGCATATAACATCTGTGTAATGCAGATCACTGATTTTCTCCGTTAATCCCACTGGGTGCCGTTGGGAGACTCGCTATCTAACTTTTTCGTGTCACTATCTACAATAATAATCGTACTCTTGGTACAGTAGTGGCGAAAGTTTACATCCTTGCCTGCTATAGTATGATTCACTTTGTTTACCTTTATATTGAACTCGATTACCCGTATTCCTTTATATACCTTATATGAGTTCGATTAGTTTCTTTAGGATAGCAATTTCACATAGTGCCTTCCATGTTGCGTTCCTGTTATTGTGTCGAATGTAAGTTCGAAGTCGATTTGTTAAATTGCCTAATGACGATGCGTTTTGCGATGATATGCTGGTCCAACTCCGTCCTGATCCAAAGACAGTTTGTCCTTGTCTTAATTTCCAGTTAATTGCCGGTGAAATTTTATCCAGGATGATGATTGCATATATCTTTTTGCTTGTGTTGAGAAGGAATATACCCCATAAATTTTTGGCATTCTCTCAATTCATGTTTCATGTGAATCATTATAGCCAAGCCTTCCTTCCATTTTAGCGGTATTCTACTAATGTAATTACTCGTGTTAGAGGTCTTGCAGTTGTAGATTTGTCTCATTTGTGCTGGTCATTTCAGCTGTTATATTGTTCGTTCCTGTTCCGAGACCCTATAAGCATAGAGTTTACTTTAAATTCACCATTATTAATAGTATGGGTGTATTTCATTGCTCCTTCACTAATAGGTCGTTTAAACGAAGTGGTACAACAAGTGTGGATATTGAATCGTGGTTTATTACAAATTATTCGATTTTTGGGATTTAAAAATTTATTGCGCTGCTGGTAAGCATAGAAGTTACTTGAAATCAACCCTTAGTGATGATATGGGTGCACTTCGTCATCATCAACCTCATAGTTGTTGTAACATCAAAATTGTTGATAATTTTTTACCAAGTTCAGCTCGAATGTTGTGCTTGAGATTTTGAATTTCTTTTCATCTTTCAATCTTGGTAGCTATTTGACATCAGAATTTCTTGCAATTATGCGATCATTGAACATGTTGCAAATAAGTCAAGTAATTCAAAATTTGTGTGACATTTGGAACCGCCTTGTTGAAATCGAAGATCATTTAAATCAATTTTACGTAATTTTATCAACAAAAAAAGCTACCGACACGTTAAATTGTTGTGAACAGCGCCATAAAGAGATGTTTGGCTCTTCACGAAAATTTTCACTTGCGGCGGTGCGCGAACCGGACGATGGTATTCATATACTGTACGACCTACAAATTATTGTCTTCAAAATGTTGACGTAATTTACGAAATGTTTTTTTTTACAAAACGACCATTTTCGTAATAAGGTTGGATAACCAAAACGGCGTTCTTGTGTTGTAAACGAACACATGACTATAAATTTCATTTGTCAAAAAATGTTCGGGCTTTCACCGCACAATAAATATTTTTTTGAGCTCAAAAAAAGCAATAGATGTCCCTTTATATGATGTACATGGAAAGATCTCCAACACCAACCATCGTAACTCGAAAATTCAACAATTCATTTTCTTATTTTATCGAGTAGTATTTGATTGTGCAATTTTATGTGTCTCACGGTAAAATTTATGCATAATGTATTTTGGGAGATAATGCGGGATTTCTGACGTGATTTTCACACCAGAAATCCCATAGATCCATTTAATCATTAAAGCATATCTGTTGCTTTAGTTTAATTGTGCCAAACTGTGCATGCCAAAAACAATTCAGTTCTCCTCCAGAATTGATCAGAATTTTTCCTAGAACGGCTATATCCGCCCATTTACATACGGTATATACACCATGTATTGAAGTAGATCAACTATGTAAGAAATTGCCGTAGTTTTCTAGTCACAATCTTTAGACTAGATGTATATAACCTAATAAGAGCGGTATACACAACTGGCATACTCTATGTCAGCCACAATTGGGAATAGAAAACCTTCATGTGACAACACCGTCGATGCCCGTAGCCTGATTACATTTTTTTCCTTGTGCCTGACCTTTTCCGTAATGTAGCATACTGTGCTACGATCAGGCCGTTGCATGTCGTGACTTAAAATTGTTATTCGGCTATTCAAAATAGTATGTTTCGGAATCAAAAAACTGCCGCATTATTCCTGGACCTTCAAATAGCTTTAGACACGGTAACGTATTGGTGAACAAGTTAGAAAGCATTGGAATTATTGGACCTGCTTTAAGTTAGATATTATTACTTTTATCTAATCGGATGCAATATGTAAATTTGTTGAATACCAACTCCTGTCTGATTACTGCCTTGTGGCGTCCCACGACACTGAAGCGGCTATCAACTCAGGCTTGGTAATTGTAGTTAACCATACAAATCGGACTTTGTAATTATAGCTTTAGCGTTGCTGACAAATTATTTTGTTTATATATTCTATAAATACGTGCCATTCGTGATATTATTGTAAATGCTTAAAAATTTGTCGATAAATTCAGTTGTCACTTCCATCCTCTCTGAACTGGCCTTAAATTTAAAAGACACGCATAGTAAAGAAAACGTCATGATCAAACGTAAAACTGGTATCATTTTTCAAATATCCGGGCTTTATTTAACATGGTTACAATCATTCGTGTTGGGTTAAATATGCGCCTTTTGTCGATAACTCGTTGCCATTTAGAAGGCATTTTCATTATGCCACTTTTTCAAAACGTCTTGTCCCTATTAGCAAAATACTTGGATATCTAGCTTTCACAAGCATCTCTTGAGGCCATTTTTACACCACCAAGAGCGTTTTACATGGACTAAAAGAGATGAAAATCATTTTAAACCTAGTCCGGACTCATAACAATAAACGTGTATTGTCCTGAACGCCTCTCCTATTGGCTAATTCTGGCTGCTTCTAGTCGATTGCTGCTTTCTGTCGGTCCAATTGTTTGATTTTGTCCACAAATGGAAGCACGGTCCATCAAGTTTTTTGCATTATCTCATCTGGCACCAAAACATCGAGGTTCTTATTGAACACTTCAATGTGATTGTAGAACTGAAATAGGCGACTAATAAAAAATAAAACTAGACTCATTTTTTAATTAGCACTGTTACATAAATAACTGTTATGTGGAACGCAACACCACTATTCAAAAAACTTATTTTAAAATCCCATATTTGCCTTTGGTAAAAGCACGACAATACAAATAAAAATTATTAAAAGTTTTGGTTCCTAGGAAACTTTGTTTTGTTGGTTTTTAATATTGAGCTTTCGGCAATTTAATTTCACATCTCAATTATCATTGAATATTTTACGTTCAAAATGTGGCCACATTTACATTTGTTCATCTCTCGTTCTTTAACGTCCATCGAAATGGTTTTCTATTAAAAATCTAAAAACAGGAAAAGTTTTTTCAATATACATAAAAAATAAACTTCGCACTTAAACAATTTTTTGCTGAGCCGAAAAACACCGGAAAAATGTTTATGCTTTTCAATTGAAAACAAATAGAAAAGTTTTGTATTATGGGCATCATTATTTTGTTGTGGGGGGAGGAAAATATATGAAAAGCACATCTATTTCCTGTATATTAAGTTCGACCAAAAACCTAATACACACTGGCATAGTCGGCAGATGTGCCCATTTAATTTGGAAAGATACGAACATATTAATGCACAAATACTGAACACAAAATAAGCAATTTCCATAATTATTCGGCCAATATTTTCTACGAAGATCATTGCAAAACAATAGAATAATTTTACTTAAATTTTCCAATTGTTTGGAAAACTGTTATAGGAAAAAACGTTATCAACTGAATATTAAAACGATTTCAGAGTATTTTAATTCCCGTTTTTTGTGTACTCGGCAAAACAATAGACAATTTTCTTTATTTGTTATATAATGAAGCGGAACAAGTAGATTTTTTAATGAAACTATTACATAGTTGCGCTCTATTATAAAATTTGCATTGTTATACGATTTGCATTCGATTTAGAACAAGGTGTGCTGTTTTTGTACGTAAGTTTAGGAAAATAATGCTGAGATATTTCATAAAAAATTGCTAAGTTTAAAATTTTCATGTAATACACAAATTTTTAATATATTTGCACCATTTGTGACAAAAGTTTTTCTAGATTTGCTGTAAAATTACCTTAAATTAAATTGTCGAACTAGCTTAAATTGTGGTTGCAGACGATATAATAAATATTCAAAAATTGCATTTTTCGTTGCAAAACTTTTATATGGAATACAAAACAGAAAATTGGAATCTAAACTTTTAAATCAAATAAAACTTTCTTATCAATCCGAACCATGCTTTTAATAATGTATTCTTGTTCCAAAACATATTTTATTAGTTTTTCTTAAAATAAAAAATAATATTTCAATTCCAACGGCGGTATGTTAATGCAAATTCCACGAGTTTCCTTTTCTTGTGCTAAGAAAATCTACTTGAGATTATTTTACAATGAAGATTGAGACTATCTAAACACTTATAAATATGGTTTAGGCTATGTACCTGACTATTGCCCAAATTCACGAACTATATGTAAGCTCTGAAATTGTAAAATTTCCTAAATGTACTTAAATATGCTACTAAAGATAGCCGAAGAAAACCCTGCATTATCGACATATTTCGTATCAGGTGGTAGTACAAAATTCTGTTGATATTAGCCAAAAATTACATGTTATTGGAGTTAACAGTAAATTTTCACCAAAAATCAGGCCATATTTTATGTAGCATCATAGTGAAATAAATTAGAAGCTGAACGCATGTTTAGTGGTAATTTATACTGGGTAAAGTTAGACCAATTCGTAAATAGCTGCGATCCCATATTTATAATTTGTCGTGTTATAGGGCCAATGAATTTGAGTTGAAGTACTAACACTAAACACCTGTGCCAAAAATCAGGCCATATTTTATGTAGCATTTAAGAATTGGTCTATCCTCACCCAGTTCATACGACCTTTAAACATTCGAGTTATGTGATATTGATTTTTCAAATTATTTTCGGCAAAAATTTACTGTTAACTTCAATAACGAGTAATTTTCGGCTAATATCAACAGAATTTTGTACTACCACCTGATACGAAATATGTCAATAATGCAGGGTTTTTTCGGCTGCAATTTTCGGTTAACTTCAGTAGCATTACTAAAATGGTATTCATAAAATGTAAAATTAGAAATCACGAGCGAATAACTCGAAAATATTGGCATTTTTTGAAACGGGTTTGGCATATATATGTTTGTTGTTACCAATAGCATCACAATACCAACAGAAGTTGAAGATAATGACAATTGTAGTTTTTGAGCTTTCAATCTTAGACCCGTGTGTACGTTTAGCAACTCAATTCCGTATTATGGGGGAATGGAATTCCCCAATAATATTTTATTACTACAAATTCATTACTGAATAAATACTGTCTCTAAAAAAATTACAAATTTAATTCATTGCACGTTGTAGATTTATTTATGAAATCATATAATGCATAATAAATTCACTTAATTATCCATTTATACATATAAAAAATCACCGTTCTCCATAATGTAAGGGCGAAATTGAACGAGGCGTAATACGGCGTTGTTTAGGAAGTGGTACAGTGAAAGTTGATGAAGTCCCAATTGACTCATCAATTGATGAAAATGCAACCTCATCTTCATTTTCTTATGTAAAATGGAAATTGAACATTTTGTTATGTAACAGTGTTCACAGACCCGAGTATAATGCTTCGTACATGTGGCTTTAGAGCACAAATCGTACACAGCCGTTGTTTTGCCTTTTCATTTTGTTGGTGAAGCTTTACATGACACGCATCGATCAGATGTTACTTCTCGCTTCAGAAAAAGAAGACGGTTGTGTACTAACTTTATATCCGATACAACTCACAGCATATTATATTACTGAATTACTTTTTGTAGTGTTGCTTCTTATTTCGAGATCGTTTCGAGCCAAACTCATTGCCAGCTCTTTGAGAAATATCTTACTTACTTCGCTTTTTTGTGTATTCCATGTGTTGGATAACTTAATCCATCTATATGGATAGCTAGCGAAAGGTGCTACGTCCACCAAATTGAGGAATAGAGTCATCGGCCAACGATTAGTGTTTCTTCTGAAAGTATATATGTACGTATACGAATGACGCATTTTACCGAATATATCAACGCTATTTCTGTTCTCGTTATAACTATGAATTATTTCAGGTTTTTTAGTTAATTCATTTATGATATCCGTAGCGTGTGTAGTTGATAACAGATAAACCTTTTCATTGTTGTTGGTGGTATAATTAACTAAGCCGATTTCGTCCGAAAAATAAAAGGCGGCAAAACCAACCGCTATTTCTGCTTTATTTGGTCGTATTTTTCCAACTAAAGTGATATTTCGCCTACATAACTCTTTGGCTAATGGGCAACTTGTGAAAAAATTATCGATCGTTGTATTATAGCCTTTATCTAAAAACTGTTTCGAAAGACGAAGCACTAGCTGACGGGCTATACCTGAGGATCTCTCTTCATTTGGTTGGGTGTCCAAGTAACCTCACCATTTAGTGGATAGTTAGATCTAGCATCTACAAGCCAGAATATTTTTGTACCATAATTTCCAGGCTTGGACGGTATATATTGTCGCAAAGAACATCTTCCTCTTGATGACACCAATTGTTCATCCAGCGTTAGCTCTTGCGATGGAGAAAAAGGCCCATTTAAATTATTTTAAAATACCGTCCAAACATTGCGGAATGGAGCTAATTTGTTTTCACGTAACCTGGTTGGTCGGGTTCGGGTATCGTCAAAACGTAGAACGCTGTTCAAACATCTAGAATGACATTAATGTAGACAGACTATAAAATGACATATGTAACTTATCGAAAAAAAAATTTAGCTGCTACTAAATTTGATTTCTGGGCTTCAGCAAAAATAATTATAGCAATATAAGCGGATTAACAATTCCTGTCGAACTGGGTAATAACCACCAAATACCAGGTCTGTTTCTTCATTATTTATCATCTCTACAATACCGGGAACATCAATTTCATATGAATCAAATGCTTGCAAACCTAATTCTGGAAGAGGACGTTTGTTTACGAACGGCTCATCTAGGTCGAATAGAGCACTATCTCTATTGTTATCCACATTATTATCTGCAACGTCCTCCACGCTTCTGCTCACCTCTTTTTGGGTAGCCAAAGCGATGTTTTCATTTTCTCTCTCCAAATTATCGCCCCGTAGATCTTGAAATTCAGCTTCCTTTGTAGACTTCCATGTATATTACAGCGATTTACCAAATACAACAATCTGTCCATTATATCAGAACAGAACTAACTTACTTACTTTCGAGAGTTCTCTCTTCGTCAGGTATTTTCAATATTCTAATTTTGGTTCACAAATTGCCCTTTATATATTCGTAAATTTCGTTGTACGGAGTGCTTTAAACCTGCACCGTCCGAATTAGCCCGCCACAATGAAACTCATACTATAATTTGTTACACATTTATTACAATTTATTACAACAAATCCCGATTTTATTACAGATACCGTTTTCGAGGAACGAGTGGTCGGTTTAGCTTATAATTGAACCTGCACCGCCAAAACTGTAACTTTTGATCTAACTGTGATATCAGGAAGGTTCTTGGGCCAGAATTTATTACAAATTAATTACATTAATTAATTAGTTTAAAACCAACCCTATAACCTGACTAAGGGTAAATTTCACCCCAAACGATTATTTATAACAGAAACGTCAATTTTACCACTCTTAATAATATTTTGCACCAGACTGCCACCAGATTTTACCCCAAATATTGCACTAGAAGTCTTGTCGAGGGTAGGTCAACCTTATCCAGGAGGTTTAATAAATTATTATTGTGGTATAAATAGACAGAATTGGCATCAGAAAATTTATATTTCAGATGGCGATTTAAATGTCGGTTTTACCACATTTAATAATTTAGTACACCAGACCGCCACTAGATATTAGGTCAAATGTTACTTTGTAAACTTTTTCAAGAGCATGTCAACCCTATTAACGTGTGCAAATTATAATGTTTGAGTCAGGTTAGACGGAATTCGATGTCGATTTTATACAACGTTTAACAATTTATTACACCAGACCGCCACCAGATTATGAGTCGAATGTTACTTTGTGGACTTTGTAAAGGGCAGGTCAACCTTATCTAGATGTGTAATAAATAATGTTTGAGTTAGGTTAGACGGAATTTGATAAAGATACAAAGCACCATTTGACTCATAATCTTGTGGCGGTCTGGTGTAATAAATTTCTAAATGTGGTATACAATCGACCTTTAAATTACCTATTTGAGCCATTACCGTTCGGAACCAATTCCATGAAACCTGACAAAGGAATAATTTATTACACACCTGGATAATGTTGACTTGGTCACTACAATGTCCAAAGAGTAACGTTGGACTCAATATCTGGTGGCGGTCTGGTGTAATAAATTATGAAGAGAAAATTGAACTTCAAATTACAAATTAGAAGCCTTTACCGTTTGGAACAAATTCCGTGTAATGTGACACACCAATAATTGATTGCACACTTAAATAAGGCTGGCCTTTCCACCACGAGGTCGATCGAGTAACAATTGGTCTAATTTTTGGCGGCGGTCTGGTGTAAAAAATTATTAAATGTGGTAAAACCAACTTAAATGTTGGTATAAATATAAATTTTTGATGCCAATTCTGTCTATTATATACCACAATAATAATTTATTAAACCACCTGGAAAAGGTTGACTTACCCTCGACAAGACTTCTAGTGCAATATTTGGGCTAAAATCTGGTGGCAGTCTGGTGTAAAAAAATTATTAAGAGTGGTAAAATTGACGTTTCTGTTATAAATAATCGTTTGGGGTGAAATTTACTTTTAGTCAGGTTATAGGGTTGGTTTTAAACTAATTAATTATTGTAATTAATTTGTAATAAATTCTGGCCCTAGAACCATCCTGATATCACAGTTAGATCAAAAGTTACAGTTTTGGCGGTGCAGGTTTAATTATAAGCTAAACCGACCACTCGTTCCTCGAAAACGGTAACTGTAATAAAATGGGGATTTGTTGTAATAAATGTGTAACCAATTATAGTATGGGTTTCATTGTGGCGGGCTAATTCGGTCGGTGCAGGCTTAAGGCACTGTTGTACGGCATCCTATCTTTCAATAATTGTAGGTTGTTCCTGTGTTGATATATATTTTATACTGCTCTGTTCTATTCATTTTCTCGCCTTTTTTCGTTCGTTGTAGGATTTCTAAATTGCTGTCATATCCTGTGCATGTGCGCTGTTGATGGTTCAGACGTTCTGCGTATTTAGACTGCATTATGGGTCTTCCCACATAGTTGACGTGTTTGGTGGTACTTTTCATTTATTCGGTCAATCGTTTTATCATTAAAACCGTTGGTTCTGGCTATCCGTTTTTTCGGTTGATCATGCGTTCATATGCTGACCTTTTATGTCTGGGTTGATGATTTGATGTGGCGTATATTGTGTTATTGGTTTGGGTTGCTTTTCTATATAACTTGAAATTATGTTTGTTGATGGCATTTTTTATTGCGATATCTCAGAAGTTGATTTTTCGTTGACTTTTCGGTCTCCAATGTGAATTTTATTTGAATTTTTTAGATTTAGATACTATTTTCTTAATTCGAAACCGAGAGGAAAGTTTGGCTAATAATTGGCTGACAAATTCATTTTGTACTGTTTCCATTAGAATTATGACTACTTTACTTCGAACTTCAGTATCTACTCCTTTTTGTGGAAATTGTTGTTTAATTTTTGGTTAACTAGCTTCGGAAAACAATAACCAACTAGGTCCGTGTCACCAGGTCTTGAGTGCTGAGATTTCTTGATTTGACACAACATGGCTCCAATTCTCTCTGGGGATAATTTCCAGTATTACTTGTGCGATTTCTAATAAATGTTTTCCAACGAGCCGGAATGTCTGACAACAGTTGTACTCGTAACACCACCATGGAATCGGTCCAGGCATAGATGCTGATGCTGTTCAGGTTAAACGTCGTTCGCCTGATTTGTTTTATTGGTGCTATCTTACTTTTGGAATAAACAAGTGTTACTAAAACCACACAGTTGCACTGCTACAGATTTAGGCTGATTTAAGTAAACACCTGGGTATCTTAATATTTTCTAGTTGATTTAAATTATAATAAATATTTTTCCATAAAACTAGCAATTTCGGTTAGCCGTAATTTTTGCAGGAACATTTTAAACTACACAATAAATGGTGAAATCCGCCATAAAGGATCATACAATCTAGCACTTTGCGACAGCAACTCGCGATTGGCCCAAGTTACGTCGTCCGGAAGCAGGTTATTGTTAAAATTAAAGATGTCGCTTGCCGGTTACCACATAATTCCTGAAGTGTTTGTGCTTTGATCATTCTCGATTAATTTTGGTACATCTTCTGAGTTATCCAGTATACTACAGATTTCAGAAATAAGTGAGAGTTTGATTTCCAGTTACGAAATCTCAAATGACAGCTATCTAGTATTTAGATTGATCTTTTAGTTTCATTGCGTTTTCAAAAGAATCACTTCCGGTTAATAAATCTTCCTCCAAAGTACGGATAGCTCGGCACACATGTCATTCCATACGTAACCGTCTTGCATTTATAAGGCGACAATTCATCTTGTGGATTATTTCGCCATAAAATCAATTGGTAATTGGCATCTGCAGATTTATTTGCCTTGAATTAATACGAAATCGTATTAAAGTTGTTTCAAATCAGGTTGTAGTTTTGGTCCGGCACGTAAACACTAGTTACTGATACTGATGTTGTAGTTTTGCACGAAGCATCGAAAACAATTCGGATTTTCGTGGTAGTACTTTCCTTGTAGGTGTGGCATGAAAGTGAGATGTGGCATGAAATATTTATTATTGTTTTCTCGAGGCACTTCCGATCACGGATGATCTATGTGATTTTGGCGATTTCACAACCGTTTTCAATCCATGCCATGATTTGGTATTAATAAAAGAATCCCCTAATTCAGGCCTTGGGTTAATGAATGGCAATCTAACAATAAATTTTCCGTCCGGAGGTCGAGCGATGGAAGTTCTATCTAAAATGTTGCTCGTATCACTTTTGTATCGAGAGGATCGTGTTCAACTTCCGTCACTTCTACTTGTCAAAATCTTTTTAACGTCTCCATTATATCTTCACTGGTTATTTGAGATGCCACTTGTATTCCAAAGTATAAACCAGGAAGTGTCGTCTTCTGTTCATGGCCGATGTTTCCAGCCACAAGCCAACCAAATTTAGAAGAATGTAGGAATGGACAAACTTGAATTGTGTTCTTCTCTCCACTAATGATATATAAAAAAGATCTGCTGCAATTAAAATATCAACGGCACTAGGACGATTAAATTGAGGATCTGCTAATTGAAGTTGGCATAATTCGTTAGTTTCACGTATAGTAATAATTGTTCTTTTGATAAAGATGAAAAGATCTTCTCTATTATATGTGCTGTGTGACTAATTGTGTCATGTGGCATTACACGTGATTTGATTATTATGGTATATTGGTTTATCAACTCGTGTTTCCAGCTGCACAAGAAGCTAGGCCGTAAATGGTTAAATTTGTATATGATGGTATGTTGAATGTAGTTGCATTTACAACTGTTGCATGCAGATTTGTTAGTTGCTGATCTTTATGCAGTAATGAATGATGTTTACGCAGTAATTCGTTTTTTCACATTATGCTCTTAAATAACGGACATTTGTACAGGTTATGGTCGTTCTTACAAGCTATACAGCTCCATTTGTTTGGCTGTGTTGTATGATACCTTTGTAGTTCTTTGACCTCGTAACGCAACACAAGACTCAAGCGTATCACACCGTGTATAATTGTTTGTTAGCCCATAGTTGTCTTGTATCCGGATCTATTTTGTTAAGCAATATATGAACTAACCACGAGTCTCGTGTTACTGCTTGTTCTCCTAATACTTTCAGACATGAGATCATTGCTTTCGGTTTATTATATCTCGGAACCAGTTTAGCCCAAGCTTCCTCGTAATTTTGGTCGGTGACTTGAATATGTCGAATTAATGCAGCAGGTTCCTCTTTGAGCAATGAATTTAAAATTTGCAGTTTCTGTAATGGCTTGATATTCGTATTTTCGTGAATCTTTATTAAATTTAGTGCATGCAAATTTGGTGCATGTCTAATAAGAAGGTTTGTTGTTGCCCTATAAATTGACAGGGTGTGGCGTTCAAATCCATAATTTCCGTGTGCCTTTCCTAAACACGTGGTATCTTTGCTTTCATAGCAGCTTTTAAGTTCGTCGTGGTTCCAAGATACAGTTCATCAACCTCATCCGGTATTGGCACATATTGTTTCATCGCTAGTAGTTCTGGCTCTTGTGTATTCAAACCTTTGTACAATTTCTCGATATTAACTTCACGCATCTGTATCGCTTCGAACGAGTACAATATCTTTTTCCAACTCATCGTGCCCCCTACAGTTGATCGCCATGCATATTTCGTGTCTCGCTTAATTCACATTGCCATCTAGTTTACAGAAGTATTGATAACCTCACAATACTAATTAAATATTATTAATTTAGTGATCATCGATATGGGTATTAATGCTCTGGATTGCAATTATTGAAGGTACAGAAATTTATAAACTGGAATACTAGATATATTTTAATAGTAAAAAAAATCTAACTTGAAATCTTGTATTTAAGGTTGTCCAAACAGCCTGATTTATTAAGTTTTATCCAGAAGACACCACGTGAGGGAATCCCGGCCTTAAACCCATCTTTATTAAATCTAAAAGAAAGTAAAATAATTCTAAAATTCAATTCTATTCAATTACAGCTTGGGAAATAATATTAAAATTTAAGCTTCCTCCGATGATTCTTGTATTATTCTGTGGTATCGGAAAAATCTATTTCTTCAAAATGTTCCTCACTTATAGATCTGTCTGGCCTATATAGTGGAGCCTTGGCCTAATCTCTAATATTGGTTTGTTATTGGCCCACATTGAAACATTACTCATATATTTGTAGTGGGAAATTGCTTATAACAAATTTGCAAATCGAACGTTCGAAGAAATCTTTTTCTGCAAAATGTTCGTCATTGATAGAATTATCTAGCCTAAATAGTGGAACCTTGTCCACATCTACAATTATGTATTATTGGCCCAGTTTGTAAAATTAGTCATATGTGCAGTGGAAAATTGCTAATAACAATCGTTCAAATCCACCGGAAACTTTTGCTCTGTCGTTCCTCATTGATACACATATCCCGCCTGTATAATGGAACCTTGCCCAAAATTGGAAAATTGCTAATTGATTAAAAATATTATTGAGTTATATTTTAATTTATAATATTTAATGGTAGTTAACTCAGTTTAGCAAAAATTTTTGCTTTAGCTTTCGTTTCGATGTCATTTTCGAAAGCAATATAAAACGAACAACAAAAATATTATTTTTATAAAAACAAATAATTGGTACGGCAAAATAAAAAAAGGTTTACTATGAAAACGGCTATCTCAAAAACTTCAAAAAAAATAAAATTAAAAAAGAATAAAACAAGCTGTGTGTGAGGTATTAACGAAATTCATTTTTTATTTGAACGGCCCATGTATGCCATTATTTATGGAATATAACATCGTTCAGAAATTCACTGCAGATTCTCACGGTGCCATGTTTCCGAGTGGTCCAATCTTCAATGTCTCTGCCGCATAGATCAGCAGCTGAATTTGAGCGATGGTATTAGTTATGTTGGCTTTAATGGCATCGGTCGATTGCGACTTATATATAGACCTGCGACTTGAGAAAACCCCACAAGAAAAAGTCTATCGGTGTCAAATCGCACGATCTTGGTGGCGAATTCACGTCACCTTTGCGAGAGATAACCTTACCCTCAAATCGTTCATGCCAAATGTCCATCGTTACGTCTGCTATGTGACACGAAGCCCCATCGTGATGGAAACGCATGTCATCTACCTCCATATCGTTCAGTTATTTTGAGCCAAAAGAAATCAGTTAGCATCGTTCTATAGCGCTCGCCATTGATAGCGATGGCCTCACCAACGTCATTTTCAAAAAAGTACGGGCCAATTACGTTCCAAAATCCGCACCAAACAGTAACTTTTTGAGAATGCATTGCCCCCTGGCGAACCTCGTGTGAGTTGGCGTCGTTCCATATATACGGAAGTTTTACTTGTATCATCCAAAAATGCGCGTCGCTAAAGATGATCTTTCGGCCAAAATTGGGGTCCCCTTACAAATACTCCGAAGCCCAGTCAGCGAACAAATGACGTTGTCTATGGTTATTAAGTTTGATGTCTTCGCTCAGTTGGACCTCGTATGGGTATAGGCCCAAGTCTCAATGCAAAATTCGCCAAGTTGAAGTCTGTGAAAGGCCGCGAGTTCTTGCGTACACTTTCACGGACCCCGGCAATATTATCAGCGTTCCTCTGATTATGAGGGTTGGCTGATTGTTCACCGAACCGGTTGTCAAGAAATTTAGGCACCAAACGTTGGAGAGTCAACTTTGAAGGACCACCGCGTCTGCCATGAAATGGGCGCAACGCGCGCAACGTTTGTACTATGAACACTCATTTTGATAAGAAATTTTTATCATTTCGACTTCCTGCTCAATCGTATAACTTATCATGGTGGTTTGGCATTAGAGACTGAAAAAACACCATATTAGACAGACACCACCAAAACCACATGGTTGCCACAGGCTACCAACATCGACCCGCCCAAATTGAAAAACTTTTTATAGACGAACTCTATGGAATAACGTTCTACAAATAATTTTAAACTGAATATGTAAATAAGACAAAAAAACACAAATAATTAGCCAAACAGATTGATTAAAAGCATCTATTGATACTAAGCTTATATTGGTAATACTTACAATATTTATTTGTTGTTTTTTGCCTTATAATTGAATATGTACAATTTAAAATTATTTCTACAACGACTTTTCATAGAGTTCATCTATGTTGTGCATTTCCAAAAATGGATTTTTAATTTTTGGAAGTTTGGAAAATGAACACAAAAATACTTGTAATTATTGTAATTTTTATTGTCTTCTATGTAGAATGCTTTCAAACTTTAATATAGCGGACAATAATTTTGGTTAACAATTTTGAAGAAATCCAACCGTTCATTAAACACAGAAAACACGTCAATTGGGTGAGAAAGGAAATCCCGGTTTTCAAAATTCAGGTTTTTAAAATCCTGGTTTTCAAATTCCCGATTTGCAAAATCCCAGTTTTGTATAAAAAAAATCCCGATTTTTAGGAAATCCCGGTTTGAATTTTTAAAATTTGACAACGGCGAAAATGGGACTTTTAAATGATTTTTTGACAAAATCCAAAAATGATTTTGCGATAAAGTTCTGGAAAATGGCTAATAGGGATGGAATTTGGCCAACAAGATTTTGTTAAAATTCGATAAGTGCGATGGAAATGGGATTCTAAAACTGTTGCATTAAAAAAAAATGCTTTTTTTTATTAATCTTGCAACTAAAAAATGTTGCAAGTACAAAATGGTGAATTATTTTTCTTTTTAGTAGGTGTCATTAACAGATTCTATATAATCCGCTCTTAGGTGCGGCACGCAGTGCGACATGTTTGCTAATCCCGGCTCCAACGTCCCCCGAAGTTCAAATCTAAAGCCCCTCGGGGGGCTAAGCGAGGCAAAGCGCAATGACCTCCCTCGTGGCCGTGAGAGTTATTGAAGCCGCCAGCCTCTACAATTATTGCATTTCAAAATGTTTCATTAACAAAATATTGCTTTAAATATAATGTAATATAATATTTTAAAATATTAAAGTCGAAATTCGACCATAAATTCGATTAAAAAAGTCGATGTTTTTCATTCGATATTTTGTCATACGATAATTTTGATTAGATGGTTTTCGGAAACGGTCTATCACCTTAACCTTAACCTTAAGCCCTTCGACACATTCGGCACTTCGGCTCTTAGACACATTCGGCAATTAGAAATTCGGCCCTTCGTACTCATTTCCATTCATTACCTCATTTGACTAGCAGTCAACTGCGCGAGAGTTTCTGAAGACGTTAGCCCCTACAATCCAAAATTTTTAAACAATACCGTATATTTTCTAGTGAAATTTTGAGCAAGATATCTCAATTTTTTTTTGTACAAAATATTATTAGTCCCGACGAAATAATAAAAATGTGTATTGAAACTAAGATTTTGAAAGCCAAGATTGTGACTAGGCTCCCCTCTCCCCCCCCCCCCCCCCTATTTATAAAATGGAAGCACCGCGATCCGACTTATATATCCCGATCCTTTACATTTTTTACTGTGTACGGGTTTTACTGTTTAAGATTTTTATTTTTCAAGAAATTGGAATTGCAATTTCAATTTTCGAAAACCACCAAAAACTAGGAACTCGACTAGAGCGGGTGTCAATATATGGCATTGTTGTTGTAATTTGACAAAAAATGAGAGTTCAGTTTTTTCCGACTCCGATAAAATAGCACCAACTCCAAGAAACCGACTCCCGCCTCTGACTTCGCAGCCTTGTTTTTGTCTAATAAATTTTTGGACAAGATACCTTATTTCTATGTTAAAATATTATTAGTCCGACCGGCCCAAATTAATAAAAATATTTTTTTCAAAATCAAGGCTTTAGAACAAAAAGAAAAGAACACCGGGTTTTGAAAACTCTGATTTAGACACCGGGATTTTTAAAACCGGGATTTTGAAACCGAGATTTTGAAAATTGGGATTTCGTAGTACACCCACGTGAATCATTATTCCAACGTTACTGCAAAGTAGAAAATAGAAAATAAAATTGCTTCCATAAAACTTTAGTTTAATTTGACAATTTGTTTTTTCATGGAAATTATTCGAGAACACAGAATCGAACTGAGAAAACGATTTGGTAGCCCAAAACTGAATAATTAATTTAAAAAAAAAATTGGGATATCTCATCAAATCGACATCAGGCAACCAGAAGTGACAGCGTCTATAGCAGCTTTTTCGCTTTTTGCAAATATTTTGAAAAGTGTAAATCATTTACGAAAAAACGATTAAAAAAATAAAAAGATCCTAAATTAAGATTTCAAGGGAAATTGGTTCAGACAATTTTTAAATTTTTCCCGGAAATAACGAATTTTGATTATTTGGAAATTTACTATTTGGAATAAAACTTAATACTTGATATTTTTTCATTAATCGAACAATTCTTGCGATATTTGGTGGAAATCTGTGTACGTGAAGCGGCAGCTACCACGGGATCCATTCCTATTCCTAAAAGACGGCAAGGAATTACCAGTACCAAATAAATTTAAAGATTCAATTTTTTTGGTTATCTAAAATTTGATTTAATGTGCATGACAGGTTTACTAAAAGTTCGACAAGTTTAGTTTTTCGCTTTAGAAATCAAGTATGGTGTATTCGAGATCTAAGTATGCATTCGCAAAGAAAGTTGGATGCTGGCCACACACATTCACTTCTCCATTAATTTTTTTTTCGTGATAGTCGCAGTTTCATAATAATGCCTTAAATATGTATTGGTGTTGCCATATTTAAACTCTAATCAATTTCTGGGATGACTTTCCCGAATAATTTAACACTGGCCAGTATTTGTAAACATAACATAATACTAATGTCAATGACATAAAATTTATGACATCGATATAGTAATCATTATTATCGTATCGAAAAAGTCGAAAACAAAGCCGTATTTTTGTTATGAGCCGCTTGTATCGTTTTCGATTTTCCAAAGTTCATAACAAAATCGAATAGTTAGGTCCACACATTTATACAAAGCATAAAAAATAGAGCGCCTAGAACAACATCAATATAGTGGTGGCAATAAATGATTTATTTCTCAATAAAAGTTTAGGTTTCTGAATGCGATTCACCCCTGGATATACCCAAACAATTATTTCTATTTTCTTTCTACATACTCGAATAATGTCTACCGATATGGGATAGGTATAAAGATACCGAGATCCAATCGGTCTAGATAACAAAGTATAGTTTTTATGTTGTTTGTTGGTTTTGAATTTTTAATAAAATTTTATGCTAGCGAATGATTTTGTCACGATAACCACAAACGTATACACAACGAGCTACTGTAAATTTGATACCCCCTGGCTAAACATTTTCGTATACTCGTCCATATTTTCGTTCGTTCAAATAATTAAAGTTGTTCATATACACAGATCCAATATGTAATCATTTCAAATCACCCATCAAAAAGCATATTCAGTTTTGGGATAATATCAATAAATTTAATGTTTATTGGAATATTTTGTCTCTTATCTTTACATTTCTAAGCTGCTATTGTATGTTACGACTATGATAGCTACTCACTCTCTATACGAGCATATGTTATTTGTGAACCAACCAGCCAAGGCAAGACGACAAAATCTATATAAAAGGATATTTTGCTGATGTAAGGATATTTTGATTGAAAAGCAGATTTCTATGTTGAATTTGCAAATAAATGTAATTATTTATTGCAAATTGATTTTTGTACGAATGGAATTAAATAGAATATTCATTTTATAGCTTTGATTTAAAATTTGTGCGGTGCCATTCGGATGTCAAGATATTATAAAACTAATAAATTGCATATAATAAAACCATTGGCGATTCCAATGTACATCGAACAAATATGTTTATGGTATATCAGCAACCTTAAATAAAATCGCCAAACAATGACAGGATTACGTTGTTTACGATTATAGGTAAAGAGTGGATATATCGGGATACTCAATAACGGTAAATCAGAATAGATATAAAAATCATTATTTATTAGAACATACTGGTAGCCATATACGACTCTATATACAATATACCCGATGTAATCATACAAAACAATAAAATGCCACCACACTGGATATCTCGCCAACAACTAAACCGATCATTAATATTTGTGGATTGATACTAGGAGTTACTTTAGTACGGATACGCTAATAATGTTGTTATATTTATGTTGAAAGCATAAACATAAACCGAAAGACGAAAAATTGAAACATAAATTTCTGATTTCATTTGAACTGCTGTTTATAAAATATATGAGTATTGTATTCGGAACATCCGGTGTGTATGGCAACATTAATATTTTTTTTTTGTGTAATGTCATTAATTTATGGTTATTTATGGTTATTATTTATTAATCCATTAGCCTGACCCAAATAAACGTGTTGAATGGACATTTTTTGTGTTCGATAAATTTAATTAGACAGATTTTATGAATGGCCTCAACATGAAATAAAAATAATGAGGCTTCTAGAACACAAAAAAAAATTCAATGATTTTGTTCATATATCAGACATATTATTTATGGCTATAATAGTTTAACAGCAAGTTTGTAACAAGAACAATAATCACGTGAGCCCAATTCGCACCACATAAAATCAGTTTTCATTAATTGGCATTTTTTTGCTTTATTAACACTTAACTGGCTTTTAACCGCCGCCGCGCGAAAGTTGTTATTTGTTTATATGAGAAAAAGAATTTCACCATTTTATTATTATTTCATCATTTTTCATAGAGTAATTGTAAACTAATTGATGTAACTATTGATTGGATTTGATGAATCCGATGATACTACTACCTCCGAGAAGTTGCTTTATTTGTTGGTTCATACGAATCCGATATTTGTTATTCACAACTTTAATTGGACCAAAGATGGAAAGACTTTCCTTTCGAAGACTGGATAAATATCTGCAATCATTAGAGGTCATGGCCCAGCACTCGACCCCGAAAGCCGCAGCACAGATCTTATGAGTGCCTTATAAAATGCAACATTGTGCGACTGCTATAGATGTTTAGATCGCAATAATTTTGATTGGGCGTAGAAAACTCGTTGTACCGAAGCGATATTTGTTGTAACTGACCCGAAGTATTAAAAATTTCCAACGCTATCAAAATTATGGTCGCCAATTCTGAGATTTGCCATGGAGATTTTAATGGGTATTGGTAAAAATTTTGATTTTGAAATTCTGTTTTCCTCCCAACCAAGTGTTGAGCAACGATCACTTGAGCAACAATCGAGCGGTATGAAATTGTCTTTGATATCGCTAGGTCTTCGGCCAGTGTGAAGTTTCAATGTAATTTTCCTCACTACGTACTCAAGTGCCAAATTGAAGAGCATGCGCTCGAGTGTATCTCCCTATCGAAAACCAGATGTGACTTCAAAGGAGTCTGATACAGTTCCTTCAATTACAAATCTACATACAGAACCAGACGTTGTTAATTTACACAGAGAAACGAGTTTCTCGACCCATATGTTTATGTGGTCTATACTGTCTGTCGGAAGTCTATATATAGTTGATGTATTGTTTTTTGTGCTCCCAGTGGTCAATTGGTTGGGACCATTTTAGGCGGTTGCCTTTTTTGTGCAACGGACATATGAGCATGGTCGTCCAGTTCTCTGGCAGCTCTTTTTAGTCCCAAATAAAGATGATGAGATCGGAACGATGAGGAGTTATTGCTCTAATGAGGATTACCTCGTGATTCCGATTTAGCAAATTTTGAAAGTAGGTTTCAGCCAGGTTTGTTCTCAGCTCTAGAAGTCTTAAGTGAGATTCCTGACTTTAGCAAAACAGTCCATTAAATTGTCTGGTTCCTCTTAGAAGCTGATGTTTTCGATGCATGATCTCATATGATCGGCTTCTTTTATCGAAGGTATTTATTTAGTTGTGGCTTTTCTAGCGTGGATATATTCTGCTAGAGTGCTTTTAGGCATCAGGCGTCATTGATCTACGAACCAATCATTTTGGGTCCTCGGACGTCTTCTTCCGATGGCATTTTGCGCTGCGGTGGTTATGACTGCCTGTATAGCGTGCATGTTAGGAGCAGCTTCTTCGTTATTACTGTGAAGGTCTAAATAGTTAGAGGTAGTCAGATGGCAGACACTTTGCATTAAAAGGCGACTAGAACAAATTGAAGCATAATTTAATACTTGTTAATTCCAGTAGATATCAGCTATCGCTGTATCTTGAATTCGCTGTTCGCCATTGTTACACCATCGAACTTCTCACGCACTCTACAAAGTGGTCCTAGTGGTCCCATATAATCAGATTGTTGATTGAAGAATCAAAACCCAACAACATGAGATATGAAACAATTTATTTAACAAAATTCTATAGAAAAATTGCTCGTCAACAAGTTTTTTTTATTATTTAATTTTGCAATCTTTTTCTGAGGCCGAAACACTCCCAACTCATTCGCAGTTCGCTTTTTACGCTCTTACCTAAGCAGTTGCCAAATCGAGGACGTAAGGCTATAGGTCAAATTTTATCACAATCTGCACATTTCATAGCTTCATGCCAGCCCTATACTGGCATGGAAGATGGGTGGGCCTATGAGTTTTGCACTCCAACAGGGGTCATAGTTGTGTTCCATTTCATCACAAAGCGTAATCTGTTGATGAAAATTCCCTTTTGCATCCTGCCCCTATCGGGATTTGAACCCGGTACCTCCTGATCCAAACGCCTAAACTTTAACCACTGTGCCGTTTGGTCGGTAAAACATGTCTGCTTATGTCTCGTGGAATGTGCAAACAAAATTACATGTAAATTGCTAAGTTTTGTCTAAATAAAATGGATTAGGCTTCTTTTACAAACGTTTTTTTTACTTATTGTTGCGATGCTGTGTTTCTGTGACATGGGTAAAGACACATTGCAGAATTAAGCTTGAGTAAGTTTTGAGCTTTGCCGCAGAGATGCCCAATCCGGTTTTATTAATATCGCATTCGATACTAGCATCTTTGTTTAAAAAAGACTGAGGTTTTGTGAAGTGTTGGGAATTTTACATGTAAAAAACGTTATCTACATTTTTATGTAAATAACGTAAATTACATAAAATACGAGTATGTAAAAAACGTGAAAACCCTCAAAAATGACTGAAAATATTGCAGAAATGTAACAAGTGTTTGTTTGTAAGGGTTATACGCATCATAAATATCAATCAAACAGTTCATTTGACCGTCTACAATTATAATTATTTTAGTCTTTTAGTTATTTACAATCATAAGAAGAAATTCATTTAAGTATCTATGTACACTGCCATCTGAGTTTATCTTAAACAAAGGTCTAAAAACGATTACTGATGAATTTAGGTTTAGTTTGCTACATATGAGAAAGATAATAAGGTTCATAGTATGTATGTATGTATCCATGTGCTATCACAACTGTCAAACAGCCGAATAAATGTCATCAATATATCTTACTACTCCAGATAAAAATCTAGGCAATGAACTCCTTCTGTTAGAATTAAAAATAAATTTTAATTGTATGATCTTGTTTGTAAATTGGAATCATTTCTTGGCATTCGCAAGGATACGGTTGAGCATAACGCATTTAACATCTAATCGACCGATTTTGTATGCGACTTAATCTAATTTTTACCAAAAATTATGAAAATTTTTAAGAACCTGGCTTCGCTCAGCTATACGCACTTGGAAAAGGGATGTAAAATTTTAAATTTTAGAGTGGTTAAAAATTTAAATATTCATCGGAATTTGTGCTATTCCTAAAACATGCTCACATATATACATTAAACTATTTTTACAATACGGAATGTCGATATTGGAGCGTAATTTGAGATGAATCCCGGCGCGAACCAATGAGCTCCCAAAAAATGGGAGCAGCTCTGTTGCTACAGCTATTCAAAACGTTACAATCGTTACACAAATTCCATTTTTACACCAAACTATTGAATTTCTTGTATCTATTTCTTTCTTTGTCTTCTCTTTAAGAGAAGGCGGCTTTGGTCCGAATATACGCACAACTGTTTTTTGGATGTTTGTTTAAAAAATGAAGACCTACAAGATGATGAAATTTTATCCAAGGCTACTTGTTAACATCCCAAAACGAGGATGAAGATAAATCGACTGAAGAAGACTCCTCGAGAATTAAACTATTTTAAAACTTTTGTATTTCTTATAAATTAAGACATTTTTTAATAAATTTACATTAAAGAATCAGAACTTATTTACCAGAACTTATTTAGACATATGGTTTGATCAAAACCAACGAGCATCGTATTACTTTCATCCCATAATTCAAAAGGTAAGCATTTTCTATTGCAACCCTCGCCTGTTCAGAATCTTTGGTGGCCTTATCCACCTATTTTAAACGATTTGCAATTCGATGTACATGAGTATAAACTCCAATCGCAGTAATTTGATTCCATGCCACTTTCATACAAATGTGTGTCATTTTCGGACCAACTTCAGGTAATTTTACTTCAGGTAATATCACCATCGTATTCATATGCTTAGCCTTAGTTTTATAAAATGAGACCGATATTTCGATTAGGTGAGTTGGTACTAATCCGTGTTCGTGCAAACGTTACATGGTTGCATCCTTTGTTTGACTCGAAAACATCAGCGCAAATAAAACATGATATCGACGAGATTTTTCATCGACATTGTTATATACAATCATGTAAATTGAAATATTTATGTTCCTTATTTTTATACCATTAAAATTTAAATAAATAAAAAAAAACAATAACAATGCCAAACTAAATGGTATATGTGTATCGGGCAATACAGGAACGAGCAAATGAAAAGAGAAATACTGAGGAGATATTTTTTTTGAGTTGTTCGTTTCCAACCGTCTTAGAATTAAGAAGAGTTTTGTTAAACTAAATATAAATACAGTCCACAACTAATTCAAAATAAAAGGAAAAATCTTCGAGAAATAAAAGTTTAAATTGAAAACATTTGCTAACCGACGTTCAGACATCATCGGAACATTTATCACAATGCAAACCATCAGCCAGCGCTTTTTGATTATCACGCATCTTTCTTAAATTTTCGACGATTTTGGTCCAATTGTTAACTTCCCATTTGACGAGTTTCGTGTCTGTTTTTAATTTTTTCAAATTTTTCAGGGAATTCTGGCATAGTCGATATTATTTTTCGGACAGTTTTAAATTTATTAAGTGGATCACTAGGTTTTGATTGTATTATGGTCAAGGGTTCTGGAGTTATATCAATTTCCTTCTTAATTAATGCCTTCATTCCGACTGGTCTCTTTGAGTTGTTTGCGGGCTTATCGTGCGGAAAAAGAAGACGAGATAGTTGGAGTTAATTCCAGCAAATAGAAATATTAATAATTAATATTAAACTGAATCATCATTTATACCTTTTTCATTTTTTTAAGTTAGACATTTTAGAAATTATTTTCAAAATGTTAAAGATTTCTGCGTATGTGCGAAACCAAACCCGTTTACAAATCCTCCGCCATAATTCAAAGCTGCCCGAGAAACCAAATGTGTGCTGGCCCAGAATTTTTTTTGAATCTGTAAAATAACAATCATAAATACCGTATTTATATTTTTAGCATTGAAAAAAATTAACTTACTTAAGATGAGATTTATGAGCACCCTGTATATATTATCCTGGATGAAGTATTCCCAAAAAGATCTTGTGCGTGAACAAACGCAACAAACTTATTTTTATTCACCAGTAAATTATGGATCAAAATATTATTCGATTTGGATTATTTGATTGGAAGAAAAGAATAGAACAAAAGAATCTGGAATGTATCAAATTTAAAATATAGATTAGATACTATGGTAATAATACCAATGCAAATACTTACGGATTTTATCCAAACGATGTTATGAAACACAAGAGAACTCTAATTATTTGACATAATAAATTTACACAGTCAATTTTTATAATAATTAAATAATTATAAAATTATTTAACAGATAGCGCACTTGTCATGAAAGAGTCGTTATTTACTTTACATAATGGAAAAACCATGTACCAGATTAAGTAGGCCTCCCCCCTCTAACCATACATATTAGCATTTATGTGTAGAAGATTTGGAGATTTTTTGTGAATTTGGAAAATATCTAAAAAGTTAAGTAAGCTCGATTGCCCAGAGGAGCCCAAAAATGCACAAATTCGGAGAAGAACAAATCCCTCAGTAGTTTTTAAGTCAAACATCCACTATGTTTCCTTCAAGTTAACGTTAATGCAATATAACAATTTTACATTTATTTCCAGTGCGATATATGAAAGACCATTAAATTTATGATATTAAGAATTTGGTTCGAGATCGATTTAAACCATCAGCTTAAAAACATCCAAAGAAATGTTTACAATAAATTTCGGAGCAATGATAATGACAAAAATCTTGAGCTCTCTTGAGAAATAATTTGGTAAACGGCCAAACGAGTGAATTGTAGCAACTTTTAAGCTTTTAATTGCTGCTAGTTCGAACTTAAAAAGCCTTTAATTAATAAGTTTTCTTTAGGAGGAAGTGGAAGATTTTGGTTAGATGGATTGTTTAAAACAGTGTCCAAAATTATATTCTTAGAAAAAAGTTGTGTTCTTACACAAATTAGACAAAGTGCTTACTTCCAAAATCGAAGCCAAATTTATATTTGTTCTGCAAAATTTTTGTGTAATATGAATGAGCAAATTATATTCTTACGTATATATCCACCTACAAAAAATATGTATGAAGCATAGTTCTTCAATTCTGTCCAATTCTGTCGGACACAACTGACACTACATTCCCCATTATGAGAAAATTTAAAATCACTTTCATGTTTTCTACTCCTTACATTTTAAAGAGGAAATTAATTTTTTTAATCTTCATTCAAATTTATGACAAAAAATCAACATATTTCGATTAGTCCATTACATTATGGCATAAAGCTCAGCAGTTAGAATGAATCGGCATAAATTGGTTAAAATCGATATTTTTTCTTAAATATGTTTCGTGTGTTTCTTAAAGGGAAGTTGACATACAGTGGGCTCCAAAATCAGTTGAAGATTATTAACTTTATCTATGACGCAACATATGTATATGGTCCAAAATCCCTGATTTCAAATGTTTAACTGTTTATTATTTATTTTTGATACACTATTCTAATAACTACAGTGGGGTTTCCCCGAAATATAATTTGTTTCATTTTATAATCAGCGTTTATTTATTGACTACTTGATTTTAGTGCGTCATAAGTCTGTTGAAGTAGGAACTTCTGTTGATTACCAATATCCATACCATTAAAATATTCTATTGTTAACTGATATAATAATATTGTTAGTGCAGTATCAGTACTTTTTGAAAATTTGTTCAAATTTCGACAGAATTTCGACATCGTTGCAGTCAAAGCAAATTTACTATTCAGAATGAAACTTTATGCTTAAGCTTTTTCCATAACTTGCGTGATTTATGAGAAATTTCGTGGACATCTGTGTGCTAGAAGTGGCAGTGAAGATTAAGTTTTCAACAAAGGTTGACTGTGATTTTTATTATACGAGACAGTTTTTATCAGAAATCCGGAAAGTTCAATTTTTCGATTTAGAAATTAAGTGTGGTGTATTCGATATCTATGAACATTTTCCTTAAAAGGAAAATGGGGTTTGACCACATTCATCCCTCCAGTTTTCTGCGTTAAATTCTTAGAGAAGTTCTAGTAATTTAAGTAGTTCATCTGCTCGGCACTTGGTTACCCTCGTCCCGTATGCTGTTATCTCTCTATAATGATGGGTTGCATTTTAAACTTACAGCAACATGAATTAATCAGCCACCTTCAACATAAGGTGCTATTCTAAGTAGCACATTGTTTTTGCAACTGGGATAATATTTTTCATTTAGCAACTTGTGAAAACTTTTCAAAATAATTTAATTTTAATTTGTTGATTGCACCTATTGAAAATGACTAGAATCATGAATTTTTTATATGGCCTTCCGCATCCACGTCTCAGTAATTTGGAGTATCGATTGTGATCATTAGAAAAATGTACTACCAAAACTTTTCAAATACTTAATAAAAGGACGAACATCTTATCTCGTAAACGTTATCAAATCATCATCTACGTATATACTGTCTCTTCAAATAGAACAAAATTTTAGTGTAAATCTGTAACTTAAATAAAAAACTAACTAAGTTTATTTACTATACTGTTAACGAAAAATAATAAATTTTAAATTATTTGGTTTCTAAAAATAAAAATAAAATCTTTTAAATTGAGAAAAGTATAAACGAACTTAGAAAAAAAAACTTTTAAAAATTGTCTACGATTTGTCCAATCGTCTAGGTTTTCTATGTTTTACATTACCCATTCATCTCATGTACCTGTATAACTTATATCTCGATAGCTATATCGACAAATTAGGTTACATTCTTTTCTATTTACAGTACAAATGTCTGAAGAACGAGACGAGGAACACAACTTTTAATAAAACTTGTTTTTCTATATCGTTATAGTTCAGTCGATTCGGAAATAGTCTCAATCACGAAGAAAACTGATGAAAATTAACAAAAACTTGGAAGGAACAGTCTTCGTCGTCGTCGTCGAAAAAAAATAAGCAAAAATATTTGGATTTAGATTTTCAATTTGAGTTAACATTTTACGTGATTTGAATAATATTAAGCATTGTGGATTGTTGTATTAGGCGAGTATTTTGCATTACCATTTAGCATTTTATATGAATCGTGTGAGGTGAATTGGTTTAAGGTATTTTCGGTTATGCGAGCTTTGAATAGAAACCATAATATTTTGTATTGTGGCAAGGTGCATGTGGCACGCGTGGTGTTAATGTCGCTTTCTCTTCAAATTACTCTGGTTAATAAGGTGTCAAATAAAAAATTTATTTGTGGTTACGTGTGCTTGATTTGCAATAGTAAACATTCAATGAATTTAGTGTACCTGCGATTGGTATAATTTAAAAGTTATTTCTTTCTCTTTTTCATAACAACTTCCATAACTTTACAGATGTCCGAAAAGGTTTTTTATGAAAACACTTACATTTATTTTTAATAGCGTGCATGGCGGACCTTTAGACTGTCCTTACTCCTTATAATTGTTAGAGCTTCGGCACTCAACGGGCGATCCTTCAAGTAAAGATTGATAGCTGCCTTAAGTTCATTTTGTAGTAGAAACGAAAATTCGAATTCAAAAGTCCAATCCACTTCCTGGATGTTCGATAATTCGGCAGCTTCACCGTAAAGCTATATGCATTGAACGTTCCTCTTGTTACCCTTCCTGGCGTAACGAATAGTGGAATTTTCTCCTTTAGTTATGCACAGCATTTACCATTTATTAATCTCTTTATAATCATAGTTCCGCAACATCCCTCGCTTTTAAGTTTTGTTAAATTACAGGTCATAGTATTTTAAGTACTTCGAAAAAATTTACGCATCTGTGAGTTTCGGTTTGCTTTTTACACTTGCTAAATTCGAGACCTGCTCTTGAACAGGTCCGCATATTGATAAATCCCATTTGCAGTACTTTTCGATGTTATTAAACATGTGGCACTTGAAGCATCTGGTTGGCCATACAAAAGCGACTATTTTTCAGGAAGATCACTGAAGGCTTTTCAGATCATAGGATCCACTTTTATTAGGAATTATTGCCTATATCTTGGAGGAATTCACATTGTTGTGGCCTCTACCCTTCTAAACCACTACCACGAGGCAAGGTGTAACATGCTTTGTTGAAGCGTCTTTCCTCACGTTTGTATAAATTTCTTTATTACAGTTATGTCTTGGCAGTTGCTCTGACTCTTACAGCACTTGCCATTTCCACTAGTATGTTGGTTTTTGTTTTAATTAATTTATAAATTTGATCGCACCTTAGACGTTGAAACCCGAACCCGAATGTCTAATGACTTCCACAAGAATTTTTAATTTATAGCATATTCTGTAGTAACCGGTAGGTTTCCTCTAAGAACTTCCGACCTTCTTGGTCATTTTGGATTTTTCGAAAAATTCGTGTCCCTTCTACAACTTTCCGTCCATACAATGTATTTTTGTCGTAAGGTATTTATTCTTCTAATCCCGCCAAATAATAGTTACTCCCGTCGTTTATCCGCACTTGCTAAATTATTTCAACTTTAACCTTCCCAAGAATCCTCACCAAGCAGTGCCATCATAATGCTTTATTTTAATTAGACAGTTAGGATCTAACATACAATAACTTCACTCAAGGCAAAAAATATATTAGTTATATTGATACGTCCTAATCGAGCTGAAGTTATCTTAATTGTAATACTCAACTCTTTTACAGACTTTCAATCGTGGCGACCACCTACGGTTTTCCCAATAGTGAAAAGTTCGGTTCGAATCTTATCCACTGTAACGATAAGATAACAAAATCGCAATTATCGATTATTTGTAATTCGGCGAACAGTTTTGATTCGAATTGTGTGCCTCGTGATGTGCAATGCTTAGACTTATTGGTCATGCTTCAGACCATTACATGAATCGGTCGACATAGGTTAATACGGGAAGCATATCCATTTGACGATGAAAGAGGACCTACTATATCCAATTGACCAGATGAAATTTCAAATCGTCCAATCGGAGCCTTAGTAAACGAGAGTGTACCCAATTTCCAACGTCTTTCGTTCATGCTTGGCTAGAAATAGTGAACACTAATCAATTTACGAGTCTCGTGGTTATACGAGGACGCGAAATGTTGTGTAAAGCATCGAAGATTTGTCGTCATAACCACTCTACGATGTTCGGGCGATTCACATCCGTTGATGTTTCGCAGTATATTTCCATACCGAACAACCAAATAGCTCTAGTTTATAATTCGAACCAGCGCGACATTCGGAACCGAAAATAAATTCTGAAGTTCTAGGTATATGCTTTTAATGCCTCTACTATTTTGTAATAGTCGAAATTACCTTCGACTATTTTTTTCGTTCGATCGTGCCGTTTGGTTTTCGATTGTGCGAGATAGCGTATCCACGACAATGTTGTCTTTACCGTTCAGATATCTGATATCCATGTTAAAATGACTGATAAAATGCAAATGTATCTGCCTGTCTTAAATTATGTTCAGTTTTAGACGGAATTGCTGTATTTAAAGGTTGGTGTTATTGTATCTGGTTGTAAAACCGATCTGACTGCGGTATTCAATGCATCAGTCATTATACTGAACATAAAGACGTTCAGTAGATGTGTAAATAACGTGATTGTACCCAAATTGGTTTTAAGTTTTGTTTAAATGCGTCTTGACACTCGTCGGGCCAAGAGAAATTTTTCGACGTGTTGAGCTTTTTTCAGAGCGGCGAAGTGTTTGAGAATTGATTTGAGAACGAGTGTTTTAGCCAGTTTTGGAATGATGGTGTCATTGGAACATCTGTCCCAGATGTTGTTTGAATTGTTCCTCATTTTTCGATTCAAAGAAGATGTCGTCGATATAATTGTATGAAGTCTAGATTGCAAGTGACTTCGTTGATAAAACGTTATAATGTTTGCCCGATATTTCTGAAATCGAACAGTGAGTGCCGTGTTCGATAGTATTCACCCGATTTCAAATTCAAATTATTATCGTTCTTTCTTGCCATATAGAGGTAATGGACGCGAGATGTTGATGCGCCGCAAATCCCTAATCCCACAATATGTTGAACTTCGGTGAATACCGCTTAGTGGTGAATCGAATTTAATCTTTGTGGTCGAAGTACGAGTAGATGACCTGTCGTCCGATATGATGAACCACGCACGACTGATAGAATCGGAAACTTTTTTAGTAGCCAAACGAAATGGCTGTCGATTGCGAAATTTATATCGGAGTGGTGTATCGACCCTATAATTGTCGTGGCATTGATTGACTTTATTCTAGATCGACTAATAGAGCAAATTTATTGAGAAAAAATCATCAGACTCTTTAATTCAGCTAATATGAAAACGAATGGACTTTTAAGTCCAATATTAGCCTGGGGCAGTTTTGTACCGTCGGTATTAATTTTGGAGCCATTGGCAGCTAATATAACTGAATTACTGGAATGCAAATTAAAAAATTATGATGCGTTGTAATGTGTAACAGGGAGCACCAAATGGTCGGTTGTGTGTGTATGTGATTATACATACATGGTGGATGACGCTCGCCAAACCTTATATTATTATTTTATAAAGTGTCGCATCCCGTTGTGACTGGATACAGGTTACACGTTCCAGCTGATCGAAATTTTTCTCAAGGGGAGTTAGTCGTTCTACTTAGTTACTTAAGCTTTGTCCATCGTGTTGACTCGGAATCGATGAAACCGAATTATCAAGTTCCCGTAATTCGTGGTTCCATTTGAGTCATCCATTGTGTGCAACATTACGATCTTTTCCTAAGGCTAGCTTATAATATACTTCACTACTCGACCGGTAAAGTTTCGAAATTGTTTTGGAAGTTTTAATTTAAAATTCAATATAATTTAATTTAAAAAGAAATGACTGCCTTGTATAATTAACCCCGAGACAAAACCAGTTCAGAAGAGTTGTTGGGGCTGATACTGGCTCTGGCTTAACGACGACGAAATGTCAAAAAAATATTTCTTAAAACCGGTAGAAAACGTTGGTGGTGAATATTTCACACGACACTAAAGACGTTGTACGAGTAACTGCGCGATGTTTATTGCCGTTTTGTGCTGCTCGTTTGTTGTGTCCATGTATTGTGTGCCTGGTTTATATTTAAAAAAGTGTTCATGCAGTAATACTTCTTATAATTTAACTTTGTAATTTTTGTGTGGTACGTACCATTTATCTAATACGATGCTTTGAACCAGATTTATTTATTCCCAAAACGAGATATAAAATTGCGTTGGAAAAAAAATCCAAACATGGTAACGGCTTACCATTGTGTTCCACACTAATCTGAAAGTGTGAAAATTGACGTTCTCGTGCGTACTAAATATTCACGTTCAATACACAAGAATCTAATGAACAACAATTTCGTCAATTTGATTGCAAACATTTTAATTTATTAGCATTATGATGCTGGTAATTCGTATAAACAATTCTGTACCACCAAATTTTCTTAAATGGCGATAGTCTCATTTTTTGATTGTTTCTGGTTTGCCGCGTGCATTGGGGTTACCACTTATCACCGTTCGAGTATAATTTAAAACGACGATATATATTCTTTTGGATAGACACATCATTTCGTGTACCCTCTTGTATTCACTAAAGAAACTTTGATGGTTTCAATCAAGAAAGTCAAGAATTTTAACCATTGAAAGTTTAAAAATAGGTTGCGGTCGTCTCGACTCCAATTGATTAGCGAATGATTGGCTTTAACAGACAAAATAATTATTCCAAATATTTATATTCCCCAGCAATTCTGAAGAAAACTTTGGAGGGATCAAGCTACTAGATGGTAGCGTTTGGTTTCCCTAACATCGCCTGATCAGATATAGTTGACTGCCTTTCGGGTCATAATATGTATGCTTACAGTAGGCGTTAATGAAGATGAAAGTGTATAAAGTTAAGGAAATTCCGTTTAATAGTTGCGGTAATTACACTTTTAGGCTCAAAAATCCAATAATTTGCACATATAATAAACCTTCCGGCTTGTGTTTCAAGACCCTCAGGCATCCTAAATCATATCATTGTTGATAAGATCGTTTACGCGGCTATAAACCTTATGGCGTTCGCAGCAAATGCTTGTACGATCAGATACATTTATCATCATATTGGCAGACATTTTTATAGTTCCTTAAGTTAACGTATAACTGAGTCATTGACAAACGCCTACATTGGTATTATGTTGATCGTATTGCAAACTTAACGCAACTGAGGATGTTGCTCAAGGCTGTAATAATTTCAAGTACAACCTCGAATCATGGACATCAGCGTTCGCAACCGTCACTCAACGTCGCCAAAGAAAGTAGGAACACTACAATTTGGAAAAACAAACCTTGGCAGAGTTAACAAACCCTTAGTTTATATAATAAAAATTGCAAATATGGGAGAAATCTAAGTAAAGCATCCTTCACCTACTCGTAATGAATTTCTTAAAACATTCAAAGTTTATACATCCCATCATGAAGCCAACAGCAATTTCTTCTAGGGCTTTTATATTGGGTTTCCTCTTTTTCCGTGATATCGTAATACATAATTCTAAAGTAATTGAAATTTTTAAAGTTAGAAATTCTGGGGATTTCATCATAATTATGATTTGTATACTTGCCATAATTCGACTAGAACTAAAATATCCGTTTTAGGATTAACTTTTTTAATCATCAGAAAGCTTTATGACACAAATCGGATACAAAAACATTTCATGTTCTTTGCGTTTTAAGTTTCAACTCATTTAACCTAAAATCATAAAATATAAACGTGTTAAACCATCCTCATCATTCATTTTATTGTGTTGTCCTCACGATTATAAGCATAACAACAACACAGACAACAAATCCTTGTTCTGTGTTTACAGCAGATTATACGTTTTGATATCTCCATGTACGATAAATCTAACCAGAACTAGCAATACATACATTTTTTTACAGAACTGTTTCTGCGGTTGTAAGGGAAAAGAAGATATGAAATTAGGACTAAAATTGTTTATCCAGATAAAAAGGACGTGGAACATTAATTTTTCGGTGGCACACATTTTTTTTATTGAGTTTTATTACTCTTTCCATGCCTTATAGAGCAGCACAACAAAAATTATAAAATCTTTTGCATGTTTACAGATATTTGTTTTTAAACAAGAATGGCTTTATGTTTTTTTTTTTGGAAAATTTTCGGTTGAATTTGTTTTATGATAAGAAAGATGCAAACGGTCAATAAAGGTTCAACACATTTACCATCTTTCTGAGAGCTTTAAAGCACATACTCGTTTTATCGAATAATAATGCTCGGAAAAGATGAGAATAGAACCCGCGGCTTTTAATTATCGTTTCATTTACAATCCGCAAACTTGACTAACAATTACCTAAAATGGTAAACATAAAGGATTACAATATATACGAAATACTAAGAATATACACAATAATGGGAAATCATTGAAAAATATTTTCCCACCTTAAAGCGATATATTCACGTGGAAAAGTTAACTCTCTACGTATTATATCGGTATATATCCAGTATCTAGACGAGCGAGTAATTTCCATGAAATTTTCATTAACCATACACGTACATAAATAATTCAGATCCCACATTAATTTTCGGGGAATCCAAAAAAAAAAGGAAAACACGACGAGGTACTTTAAAAAGGTGAGATAAAATTATTGTAATCTCATCCTTTTTTCCTGGTTTACATATTACAAAAACATGGTACATCCTTTTTATATTTATTTATTTTGTTGTTTTATTTATTTATTTTAATTTTTTTATGTTATTGTTGTTGCTGTTGTTGTTAAAGTTAATGTTGTTATTTTTAATTTCCTTTTATTTATTTATTTATATTTTGTTTGTAGAAAGAACACAAAGAAAATGGAAAATACAGGAAAACTTTCTCTAAATGTTAACTTAACATAAAATTTTTGTTGGTGCGGTCATATAATGTTATAACTTGTTGTTGTTGTTGTTCCTTTAAACATTTTAATGTATTTTATGTATATTTTTCATTAAATTTAATTTACATTACAACAACAATACCTGTGTACGAGTATATACAATAAATTATAGAACCGGGAAAATGGTATAAGAAATATTTACTCCGTGTGCAATTGTTGGTTTAGGGCGAGACAAGCATAAATAAAAGAAAATCATGCGGCGTATTTCCGGCTGAAATACTTACATATTTGTATAAAGTTGTTGCATGTTGGACGATGACATTAATTGTGTACCTACTCTAATTAATCTGTGTCTGTAAGGAAAGATGAATTATTCATGGAAATTAAAAATGTTGTTAACTATTGTACTAATATACATTGCCCATTTGACAAGCTTCACATGAGGGTACTCAAAGTCATAATAGAAAATCTCGGACATCTTCCAACCAAAATTAGCTCAATTAGAATGGAATATATTTCATTTTTAGTTTTTCACCATACAAGTACATTCTATAGTTTTCATCTGATTAGTTTATCACTTATGTGCTTCAAAAATTATATTGCCCAATGACTGTAATGATTCGGGTGTGTTCGATATTTTTACAATATTTGTACTAAAAAAGTGTGGAGAAATACACTATTTGGACACAGTATTTGGACACAGTTTAGGTGATTAAATAAAATTCCAAAGAACCAGAAGGCAATAGATTTGGTATAATTCGACTCCTTTAAATTTTAGAGATATCGGTGCGCAACTAAATTTTCAAGTTTTTATGAAAACTGGAAAACTGCAAGAGAAATATAAAAACTGGTTTATTTAAAGTATTGCCAATCGCTATCTATACACATTTTTGCTATCTCTCTGGCAATACATGAATACCACGACGATGAAACGGCGCGTCTTTGGACCGATACCATTATTCCAACCAATTTTGCACTTCTTCGAAATTGGCCAAGTGTATCCCTGCTAAGCCATGCGCCTTCGATCGGGACAAGTGATTCCTTTCTGGTCCCACCAAACTCAGAGCATTTCCTTCTTTCCGAACCGATTTGGCCGTCCACCAGGAACCACTTCTCATCTTCCGAAACAGTTTGATGCAAGAAGCTCTTTCTTCCATGCCGTGAAATTTCGTAAGTAGCAATTTTCCATAGCTTTCCCAGTCAACTTATGCGGCACTTATTTTCCCTTCTTTTGAATTTTTGCCATAGCATATGAACATTTGTAAATATCTTTTCGAGTCGTGTTTAATGCCTCCGCAAGATGTCTTGAGTTTGTGTATCATCTTCATTCAATAACGCTTGCAGCTCGGTGTCTTCAAATGTTGTTGGTCTTCCGGAGCGCTTCTTGTTCTCAATGTCGAAATTGCGACTTCTGAAGCGTTTAAACTAATCTTCAGGTAGTTTTCGACTTTAGCTGCATTTTTTTTTTTTCAAGTTGAAGCAGTAAAGCAAAGCTTCCCGCAAATGTTGTTTGTTTGGTACAAAACTCGATATTTTCGTTGTTAAAAAAAATATTTTTGCGTTACGATACGTGCTGGTATTACAACTGGATATCGTTAACAACTGTCCACGCTATGAACAAAACACAACTTCTGACATAAATGAAAACTAAATGTGTCAGTAGCACCATCTATGTGTGAAACCCGGAAATTTAGTTGCGCACCTGACAGTATTTTTTTAAAATTTATTTCGAATTGTTAAGCTTAAGAAACGCATTGAAAATTTAAACGATAATAAAATTTTATATGGAAAACAACAACAATTTAGCCAGTTTTGTTCCATTGTTTCAGAAAAACCTGGCAGGCCATAAATATTCAAAATCACTCGTCAGCTTTATAGCAATCTGACGAATTTGTAAGGGTTTTTGAAACAACAGAATAAAACAATAGAATTGTTGCTGGTTTTCCAAATAAAATTTGGAAGCTGTCTAAAATTTCCCCAAATTATAGCATGGATTCAGATAGTTTTGATATGTGACTGCAGATAGTTTTGATATGTGACATACAGGTGTTTTTTAATTTATCGGTACGAAATGTAACGAGTAGTGATACAAATTAAGCAAATACAACTAAAATGGTTGAACGCTACGTTTCAGATTTTATTGCAATTCAACGCAAACTTCAAAAAATAGTTAAATAGAAAAGTCCATCCTAGTTGAGGTAAGTGTTGGGAACTTTAATGTGTTTAAATTTGTACAGCATCAAATGGTTTCCGTTAAACTGTTTCTCAGCATGAATTATTATTATCGGATACCAGTTCTAGTACTACAGCGCCATCTACACACCATTGTACTACCACCCTTACACCATGTCAAAAAGCGCACATAAGTAAGTACAGAACTGCGGAATCAATTGTGTCGTTTCCTTGTCACACCGTCGTCTCAAGCTCGTAATTAACCGCCAGAATTATTATTCATTATATTTGCTAGGAGAATGTAGGTCACATAATAAAGTATACTGGATACGGAATAGCAGCTGTAATTTAAGCAAATCGTGGCCAGTGTTGTGCGTCTACGAGTAATTCGGAATTGTCGACATGCTGGTGTAAAAAATAGCGTAGACAATTCATTTGGCGTAGAAATTGTTGACAATGCGTAAAATATGTAAAATATTCGTAGACAATGTAGATTATTACTATTTTTGTTGTTTTAATTTCGGTCTGTCAAGGTCAAGTTATTTAAATCCTGATAAGAATGATAAAAAATGACCCTGGTCCAAACCAATTCTCTTGAGGTTTTGTAAGTTGATGATCAAAAAATTCCAAAAATGTCTAGCCCTTGTCTGGACGGATGGATGAACGGATGATTGTACCGATGATATCTCAAGAACGGCTTATGCGACTCGAATTTTTTTTCGCCAATATTCTTTTATTTTTAATTCAGTACAATGAAAAGTTGTTGGATCTCTACCTCAAACGGGTCGGTACCTGCAATAGAAAATCATCCAATACTACGAAATTGCTTTACATTTTTCTTATATACTCGTGTAGTATACCGTTTGAAAATTTTTTGATCAGACAACAATTTCTATTAAACTTTAGTTCATAAATCCGCCGTTTCGGCGTTGGTAGCCAATTTTTCGTTTTTATAAAATATGTATTTGTCGTATATCATTGGAACAATCTTGAAAAATGCCGTAAAGTTTTCTGAAGCACCTTAGTATTTAAACTACAGTTGTAGCGCTGGAAGCAGTTACAATTTGTATGTATATAGCATAACATGTGAAAGGTCTTGGAAAAAAATACAATTTTTGTATTAGCCACTTAGTTGATAAATTTACCGTTTTGACACTATGGGTGCGAATAATTGGTTTATTATAGAAAATGAAAAGGTCTTGATGAACATCCAATGTTGTAACATACCAATGAAAAGGTCTTCACAGATCATCTGATTAATACTCCAAAATACCATTGTGGCGCTAATTACAAATAATTTTTTTCTCATTCTGGTATGATCAGGCGGCTTATCGTTTTTAGATTTTGGATGAAGGCAAATTTTTTATCAGCAATTTATTTCTCAAATTGTTTCTTTTGTTACGCATATATACGTGTCTCATACCATTAAAAGGTTTTGAAGCATGTTCCAAAATAAAATGAACCACGCTTGTACTCAAAACTACCGTTGCGGCGCTGGAAGCAGTTACATTTAGTTCGTTCCAATAAAATCATGTGAAGCGTAAAACAATCATGGTTGGTTTTGGAAAAATAACAAATTTATTACCAGCACTTTAATTCGCAAATCCACCGCTTTAGCGCTGGAGACAAGCTAATACTTTGGTAAAGAATATATAAGAATACAATATACTCCTATATGCAATAATGTACGAGTACATGAAAATTTTTTACAAAACCAATAAGAATCAGGAAATTGTTCTTTAGTCATTTTGTGAAGAACTTTTTAGTGGAAATTTTCGTTTTTCTTTTTATGTCGATTTGAAGGGTTTGTGCACCAATACAAACATATATCGATTCCAATCCCCTATCACAAATTAAAAATTTGTTGGCTTAGAAATCTGTTGAATAATATTAAATGAAAGTATTATTAAATGTTTGGATTAATATCAGTTCTCGCGAATTTCCCGAATTTGGTTCAAAAATTGTTTCTCGTATATCACTCGGTTAACGCCGCAGAATCAGTAGCTTGGTGATTTGCATATTGGTAAATAAGCATAAACCGCTAGTTTGCTTAATTTTAAGGTGTAATATACCATAGATATACAACACAGTTGTCGATGTAATCCGCTTCGAGTAGTTTAGTCAAGGAGCCAGGAAAATTAGAGCATGCTCACAACATTTGTTTGCATCCAGAAATTATAAACTGCAATTCTAGTCGAAATCGAGTTCATCAAGATATATTTTTACGAAACCAAATAAAGTGTGGTTACGGATGGGCTCTATTGATAATCATAACGTCGTATGAGGGAAAATTCGCGGATCTGAAAGCAATTTGCTATTCAAAGTCTATATGCACATCTCTGAAAATGATATTGTATCAACCTTGATTACCCAAGTTTAAAATCTATTTCTTAAGCAAAAGGGTGGCATACATATATGGCGGTCACACGAATTGGTTGTGTGTATAATCAAGGTTCATAAAAATATTAGAGTATTTGAGCGATTTTACCTAAATTAAATTTGTACTGTGTGATAGCCGTTATCCATTTATGAGTTTGTGCTTTAACATTTTATTGCGTGGTGATGATTTTGTTTATTGAAGTACCATGGCTCAAAGCAGTTTATTTTGACCTCTCTTTTTTGGTTTAAAAGTTTAACGTGTACTTAGCCCTATATTTTATAACATAGGTTTTTACCTGTTTGGAACATTTCTAAAATTGAACTTTTTCGTAAGATATACCGTTTCCCGTGCATAGAACACATATTATAAGCATAGGAGAGTACGTTATTGCCATATATAAAAATTGAGATGAAATTTTTCAAATGTGAGTTAGAAAAGAAGCTCCACGAAGCCGAAATGGCTCAATTCTGCTGATTTCTAACAGAAACAATCATATAAGATATTGTCTACATTTTCTAAATTGTTGGCGTCATTTTTAAATTGTCTACATACATCCTCTACACATGTATAATATTAATTATCTGCGCGGTGTAGACAATACAACACAACACTGGCCTACTCGGAGAGGTTGAAGCAATTCGACGTGTGAGTATTCATCCGAATTACAACAAGGAATAAATAAAATTCTTCGATATCACCAACCCCCACGGCTCAATGCTCTGGAAGGTATGTCTGAAAAATACAAATAATACTATGCTATGAAACTCGTCACACTCTACAAATTTAATCGACATGGTGCTGTGCAACCATCTCGCATCAGGGCATAATTTCGCCCCGTATAGACGTCTTAATATTCTACAAATTCAGGATGAGATACCATAAATTAACAAAATGGTTAATGAACGAAAAATATAAATTTTTTTTTGACGTCTCTAGAATTCTCGCACCTCAAACTCAACACATTTAAAATTCCCATTTGTGAAAACATCGCTCTTTTAATCAAAAGTATGGTATTTGCAAGACAAAAGCAGAACTCTTACGGAATTTGATTTTCCATCAATAATAAAGTAACTCCTAAATCGATGACGTGAGTACTTCATGTTCGATGTAACCGGCGAAATTAGCTCTGACTTTAGTTCGCCTAACGGATATTTGAGCGGTAAGATTTTTTTGGTATTTTTTCAAATATAAATGTTGTATCGAATGTTTAATTATATCGTAGGTATTCCTAAATTTTATCATCTTTACGCATAACCACCGGAACCATTCGGCCAGTTCGAGCTAAAACTTTAAATATTAGATTTTTTTAATATCAACTAGACCATTTTAAGTACCCTATAGGTTTGATCGAGTTAACCTGCAAGGCTAAGTATGAGTTTTAGCGACATTAACAATGGCTTGATCGACATAACTAACGTACACTGTATATTGTCAACGCCAAATGTACGTAATATTTCAAAACCGAACCTGTTGGTCTAAGATATCAAGTGATCGAATAACAACCGAATTAGGAAATCCATCATGCTCACACCAAAATACTAAAATTTTACTTCTCCCATCGATCAAAATTGGTTAAAAATCTGGGCTCACATTCAAAGATGAACGACTCTCATTACTCGACAAATTCGGACAAGATGGCATGTTCCATCAACATATACGTTCTTTTTGAAAATTAGAATTAAATTGTTTATTGCCCAATCACGACGCACCAAATTCATGACCACATTAGGATGTTTTACAATACCAGTGAAACAGGAACGACTACTATAGTTACACTGATTCATAGCCGCCAAATCTGTAGTTTTTCATTTTGTAATCAGCTTCATGCTCTTACAGGAGGAGTTCATCACTGGAATTGTAAGTAGTTATTTGGTTTATTTTTAAGTTTACGGTTACGGTTGATTTTGATTGACTTGAGATTTCAAAACATAAACAACCATTAAACAACAACTGCAGTACCCAAAACACAAAAATTATATACCAATAAACATAAACCAACCGACCAAATGGCACAGTGGTTAAAGCTTTGGCGTTTGGATCGGGAGGTACCGGGTTCGAATCCCGATAGGGGCAGGATGCAAAGGGAATTTTCATCAACAAATTGCGATTTGTGATGGAATGGAACACATCTATGACCCCCTGTCGGAGTGCAAAACTCATGGACCGACCCATCTTCCATGCCAGTGTAGGCTGACATGGAGCTATGCAATGTGCAGATGGTGATAAAATCGGACATATATCCGTACGTCCTCGAATTGGCCTACACTGGCGAAAAAGTAAGGACGTAAATAAGCAAAACCGCGAAAGAGTTGGGAGAGCCTTGGCCCCAGAACAGATAGCAGGGATAAATAAAATAAAAATAAAAAAAAAACATAAACCAAAAATATACACAAATAAAACAAGAATGACACTGAAGCAATGTGACCAAATATGACGTTTCCTATGAAAGTAACATCTAGAGGTAGGCACCTGTTTTGAAAAGTTCAAATATATTGTTTGCCCTTGTTGAATTTGGAGTTAGGCGAACCACATTTCCATAAATTTTTTTGTTTTGGTCATAATCCGAGCCAGTCTTATCAAAGTAGTTTTACTATTTTAGTCGAAGTTGTTTAAACATCGTAACTTTTAAAAACGAATGAGTTTTGTTGAGAGGGATGACCAACTGAACTAATAGACAAGTTTGATCACTTTCTCATACTTGTGGCCTGATATAGGGGGGTGGTTTTGATTGATGTTCAAACCGTTTAGACTATCTGACCGTTTTAACTATTTAATCGCTTACTAAACTGCTACAAACTGTTTGCCCGTTCACAAACGAATGAGTTTTGTTGAAGGGGGTGGCCAACTGAACTAATAGACAAGTTTGACTACTTTCTCATACTTGTGGTTTGATATAGAGGGATGGTTTTCAATGAGCCCGATTTAAGGCCTCCTCGATGGTACTCCACATGCCCATCAGAACAAAGTCCCTGTCATCCCTCTCAACAAAACTCATTCGTTTGTGAACGGGCAAACAGTTTATAGCAGTTTAGTAAGCGATTAAATAGTTCAAATCTAAACGGTTTGAACATCAATCAAAACCACAACCCTATATCAGGCCACAATTATGAGAAATTTTTTAAACTTTTCAGTACATCAAAACCGTTTTTCTATGTCAGGCCACGGATATGACAATTTTCTAAAACTTGCCAGGTAAATAATTTGATCATCATACTCATTCAAATGTATCGGATATGAATAGATTAATTCTAACTCGGTGTCACATAAACAAAGTTATATTGTAATTTTTACCATAAAATATTTTCAATGATTTTTGTTATTATTGTGATATAATCAATTTTTTAAATTTCTTTTATATTTTTAATTTATTTTGCAGGCCAACATATTTCTTTACACAAAATAAAATATTCGTTTTTATTAATTGATCAATATCATTCAATTTACGACACATTCAATCTACAAAAAAATTAGTAAAGTTTAGTAAATACTTCCATCGCCTATATACACGAATGAAGTTTTTACAAAAACATTACTAAATAAAAATGACGTCACTTAGTAAAATTTAGTAAAAAGTTCATTACCATATGAAAAGTTAAAAATCAAAATTAAATTAAAAAAAATAAACTTTTTGATAATTAAAGAGAAATACATTGGTTTTAAATTAATATTACATTCAATCAATAGTTTTTCTGTGAATAGTCAACAGTGTTTCGTTCAGATGTTTACAAAGCATTTAGGTAAATTTTCATATTTCGGACTTTAATCCGAACCGAACTCCATTTGTTGCGTTTCTCACTGTATTTAATTCGCTCTCTAAGATAAATGTAGACAAAATTCAGACACCTTAAAACTAATATCTACACCATTTGGAAAAACTAAAACACCAGAAGCAACCTTTCAACCTTCAAAGCAAATTAATTTTATGAGCTACGATATAAATAAATAAATCGATATCCAAATTACAACTTAATCATTCCCACACAAATTTTTTTTTGACACACAATGACTATACTAATCTGTTGTAATAAAGCCGTAAAAATTTCCTAAAAATAAGTCGTTGCGTGACCAGCAAAACTTTGACGACACCGGTCATTCAATGAAATAGAAATAACAGTTAAGCTTTTTATTTTACGGTTTCATTATTTCCTACCCATTTTTTTTTTGTATTTTACCATTGTGTATCATACACCACGTTAAAAGCATTTTGGCTATCAAGAAAATTATCAACAGCAGCACAGGAAACCTGTGCTTAATGTGAAACTTAGTTACTTAAAATTATTATAGCAAGGCCATTCGAATGTAGGTATATTTCTACAGTATACATCAAAGTAATGTAACATTTTAGTTAATCACTATAAAAATAGGTTATGTGTTATCTAAGTCCAAATTAAAGAAGCAAGCCTTTGAAAGTATTTATACCACGATCGTGGGGACAGATTAATTCAAGTAAATTTAATTCTAACACGATGTGACGTTGATGATTACATTTACAACTATCAAAACGCGGAGAACGCAGTTTGCTTCGTACGGGTCGTCAGCATACTAAGCAACTGACTTATTCACTACTGTCTAAACTCATACAATGTAAATGAAATGCAACTGTACCATGAAAATCGATTTATCCGGACAGGAACCCGGACATACAAATTTATTATTCGTCGCCATCGTTATCTTCTTTGCACAAATTATTTGTAAAGATTTTTAATTAAAATAACAAACGAAAAATATGTGAGCACCTATAAAGCGACATTAAGTTATGACTTCAAAAGCTTATTTAAGTTTAGTTTAGTATTTTGTCAATTATTGTAAATTAATAATAACAAAATTAATTATTTAATAAATGAATAAAAGGGCACGCGATAACAAAGCTCTAAAAAACTTTTTAGTTTTTACTTTAAGTTTTTTTTATTTAACATAACTTTCTTTGTTTCGTGCTGTTTTCCATTCTTATTAACGTTAAAATAAGGAATTTTGTAAAGCTTCACCAAGTTATTATTTTAATTTATTTTCTTGTGCTTTTGCTTGTTTGTTTGTTCAAGGATGATCTTAGTTGATATAGAGTTACGGTTTCTTGTTGGTTTTCTGAGAAACCTTCAATAAAAATGATAAATTGTTATGCTTGGAATGAAAAATGAATTTTTACTTAGACGTCAATAGTTTTAAAAGAAAGGAAATGCTTGTACTTCCCAGAATGCTATAATTGCAGAATGTAAGTAGCACTTAGATAATTTATTACACTCACATTTCGAAACTAAATACTATATACGTCGAATAGTGTATACCTATCTCAGATTTTGAAAGAGTCTGTAAAATACGATTCTACAGCTTGAAGATTTTAATGGTGACATATTTTATACTTCTAAGTAAAATATTTACAAAAAAATAAAAAACTAATTGTTCTTGTCAGCGATTACATAAAAACAGTAAAGTTGTCAAGCATTGAATAAAACGTGATCAAGTCGTTATATTATGGTACAAGGATAACATTTATACTATTTTTTGTAGTTTCACAATTTTTAGTAGCATTGTACATAATTTTTTTTACTCCTTGTACAATTTAAATGGCATCCAAAGTGCTGAGTGATTTTTTTTTCTATAATTTACACAAAAACATGTGAATTATTTGTTTATGAAAATATAAGGGAATTCAACTTTTCCATTTTATTATAAAAAAAGTCTAGACTAAACTGAAACAGGTGTACGAGTATATAACAAGGTTTGAGCACAGAACAAATTTAAAATCAATTATTGTAATATTCTTGAAAAATTAAACCTGTACATCTGATGCTTTACTAGTAGTAATTATCAAAAATTGTGATTCATGTTACTATCAGAATGATTAAAAAAAGTTATTCGTAAATGTTTTAGCATCCTAATAGCATCCCAAAAAATAAATTATTGCATCAGGCAACACTAAAGTTATATGTTAATACTAGCCTAGTATTTCATTAAAAAATAAAATGACATTAATTCAGCCCAAAAAATATTAAAACCTCGTACGTAATAAGACTATTATATTCGTGTATTATAAATGTACACGATCGTTTCGTTCATTTTTATTTTAATTATTAAAATGATTTACTTGTCAAGGCGCGCGTGGTCTCCTTTTCGGATTGACAGCTTGTACGGGAGAGAGATTTTCTACTTATTTTTAATTTTTGTTACATTTTTGGTACAACAATCGAGGAATCAACTTAAGTTGGTTATGTCAATGCGTGTGTACGTGGCCAGTTAAGCGTCATGCACTCATGCGCGGTTGATTACGGAAGTTGATGTCGGTTAATTAATTATCGAATTTATTTAATGTCGTACGATTGAATGTCGTGTATTTTTTGTAGTATTCATCGATGCTTGTAGAATCAATTATTTTGCAAATAATTGAGGTGCTACGGTACCCCCCTTCTAGTTTGAAAAACGATTAAAAGCTTAGGAGTTGATTGGTTACGCTATGATTCGATCGTTAGATACTGATTGATCTCTGTGATTAATCCAGATGACAAAGTATCTACGTAATCGGCGAATGACTTTATATGGAGGCATTTGTATGGGGGTTGTAGTCCGGTGCGAATCTCATCCGTTCGTACGAAAACGTAATCGCAATTATCGAGCGATTTCGGGACAAAAACATCATTTTGTCGTGTCTGTCGAGTATTCGTGGAGATAAGATTTTGCATAGTTATGCATAATTGGTCGACGGTCAGGTAGTTTTTGCGTTTTTCCATAGACCATTTCGGAAGAGAGAGATATTTCCTTCTTATTTTTCATTTTCTTCAGATTTTCGTTTCTGTATGTTGTTACATTTTTAGTTCAACAATCTCTGAATCAACTTCAGTGGATTATGCCAATGCGTGTGTACGTGGCCAGTTGAGTGTCGTGTGCTGGTGTGCGGTTGATTATAGAAGTTGATGTCGGTTAATTTTTTAAGGAATTTATTTAAGGTCGCACTTTTGAATGTCGTGTATTTTACGTCGTATTCGTCGATGCTTGTAGAATCAATTATTTTGTGAAAAACGAGTTGCTATAGCGCTAGTCACAATGGTATGATTAGGCTTGAAATATGTATGATCGGGTTGGAACATGATGACAAGTGGTTATTAACTGGTTTGGTTTAAACCAAACACTCGTGAACCTATAGCGTCAACTAGAACAGTACGATTATTTTAAAATTTGTGTGGTGTGTAGGCAGGCAGCATAATGACGGGTCGTTACTATTAGGATTGGTTTTCGGAACTCTTTGTTTTCAGGGGTAATTAAAGTGAATCCCTATCAAATATATTGGCATATTCAAATAGTAGTCTGTAGCACCAATTATAACAATAAACATGAATTAAAAAATGTCATATGTTGAGCCAAACACGTGTGATCTTCAAGCACTAATCAGAAAGGTACGATTGACTTAAAACTTGTAAAGTGCGTAGGCAGCATAATACTGAGTCGTTACTAATAGATTTTGTTTTATTATCGAGTACGAATCCATATCAAACGCGGTCGTGACGGAATTACTACAGGGCGGTATCTGTTGGTCCTTTTCTATGAAAATTTATTATGAAAATAATCGTTCTAAACCAACATTTTGTAAATAACGTGAGAGTTTTTGTTGACATGGGCGTCTTACTGAGCGTGCAATTGGCAAAATTATTGATCGTTTTGAAGAAACTGGTTCAATGGAAGGTCGTATATCGTATCAACGTGTTCATTCGGTTCGTACTCTTGATACAGTGGCAGCTATTAGTGAAAGTGTTCGTAATGAACCAAGCACATCAATCAGGCATTGTTCACAAGAACAAAACATTTTACGAACCATATTTCGACGCATTTTGCAGGTTGATCTTCATTTGCATTCATACAAAATTCAACTAACTCAAAAATTTAAGTCACAAGTCCATTTAAATCGTCGTCGTTTTGTTAATTAGATGCTGGAATGAAATGAAGGTTTTTCATCGAAAACCAACTTTAGCGATGAAGCTCATTTTCATGTTAATGTGTACGTCAATAAGCAATATTGTCTAATAACGGAAAATCCTCATGTTATTCACGAAGCAGAAGTTCATCCCTCAAGAGTCACTGTTTGATGGGGTTTATGGTCTCGTGGCATCATTGGGCCGTTTTCCTTTGAAAACGAACAGGAAACTGCCCTTTTAGTGAATGGGGAACTTTATCGCAACATGTTAACTGGGTTTTTGTGGCCCAAATTGAATAAATTGCATGTCAACGAACATTGGTTACAACAAGATGGAGCGACTTGCCATTTCGTAAATATTAGTAGTATGTTTTAAATTTATTTACCTTAAGAATAATTTTGGGGCTGAAGAACTCTACCGAATCGTTGAAATTCCTTAGATGATGAATTATAGTTCATCGTAAGCATGAATTAGTAGTTTCGTAGTTTTGTGGCGCTTCTTAGTTACATTTAATGTTTGGTTTGGAATTTCTGCAGTCAGCTAAAAGATCAAGATTTTGGTTTGGATGCCTGAAATTAAAGTATAGTTGAATTTGAAATATTATTTTCGATTCACATTTCATTCCAAAAGATAATAGACCGTCGCTTCGATTAACTTGATATTTAATCGTCTCTGGCAGTATTGCAGAATCAGAAGAATTGTTAACACCATCTGATCCAAAATAGCCATTCTCAAACATGACTCATTCATTCTGCTTAACTGACGTTGCTGGGTAAATTAGTGTCAACGTTTTTTCCAAATGATGATACCAATCTAGTTGCATGTTTTTTTATATCGTCACAAATTGCGGCCCATTATCCTACTTGATTTGCTGTAAACTCTCATAACTCATAAATATTTCATCAATCAGCGGCTTAGTCTTGTTTAATTTGGTAGTTGTGAGCTTTTTGAATCTTAAAAAGTTTCTTATGGCTGCATATCTTCTTTTAATGGCACGCATGTTTTATCAAAAGCTTTTGGCCATTATCTGACTGCATAAAATCTTCTACATAACATAACTTATGATATCCCTTCATCGCCAATGTTTGTGCACCTTGTGTTTGGATAACATGCGATGAGTTACGTTATTTTCCATTTATAAATGGTTACGAGTTGCTATTTATTCAAATTATATTTTTTTCTTTAATTGGCATCTTGGCTTTACAAAATAACTAAAATTGTTAAAACGTTTTATTACATTTAAATTGTTATAACGAATTAAGACCTAATACTTAACCTACCACCATCTAAGAGTTGAGCGATTCACATTGCCTTACCTAACACCACTATTTTCATAGTTGTGGAGGCGGTATACCATCTATCGCTTTAACTGTACCGACACGGTCTAATTTAGGGAACTGGATGAAATACATCCTAGATAATAATTTAAATATTTTCTGGATACCATATTTATTGAAAACTTGTGTTATTTTTAAGAAATCCGAATAATACTTAGTCTTATAGAGTTGGAACATGGATGGGTACGAAGTTTCATCGAAAAAAATTAACTTAAAACAAATAAAGACAACCACGGATTCTTCACCTTCATCATAATATAGATTGTCATTTAATTGTTAGATTAATCATATGCTTAGTTAGCTTATGACATTCTAAAGAAACAAAAATTATTCCCATTTTAATACGATGACTAATACGGTAATACGTTACTTCGACAAATTTTTTTTAGTCAACTAAAAGAAGTTTAGAAAAATTCACATTCGTACTTGTTTCCATATAGATAAGGCAAAATCCAGCAATATGATTAGATTTTGTACTTCCTTTGTGATCCAAGGAGAAATCGATTTAGCTATTTTAACAGGTCGTAATGGAACATATTTTTCATATAAATTTAAAACACACAAATTAAGCAGGTCTATTTGTTTATCTACATCACTCATAAAATAAATCCCTTCCCATGGCAGAGTAAAGTTCTCTCCAGCTAACTCGTCAATATTTAATGATTTGTAATCCCAAACATAGGTTTGTTTAGCTTTTGCTGTATTGATATCGCCATAAACCCAATATAACAAGTCGTGATCAGTAAAACCCAGTGATATTTGGTTAGAGAATCTAGTTTTATCAGTATTAGTAATAATGAGATCAAGCCTGCATAAAAATAAGTCGGTTCACCACTAACAATAGTCAAATCACAGGACTTCACTAAATCCTCAAACTGTTTGGCCTTTATAGAAGCATTGCGTAACATGTTATAATTGAAGTCTCCACAAAAAATTGTATCAACAGAAATTGAAGAATATTCTTGCAAAATACTATCTAACTCGGAAAAACAATCTAAGCACGGGGGTTTATACGCTATTCCTAAAAGTATTCCAATTCCATTGTATACAATTTCCACTAGAATCATTTCTAGAGTAGCGCTTGAATGCCTATAAGTAAATTTCGCATACATAGAATCCCGTAGTATATACATGCAAACACCACCACCTCCCTTTTTATCCGTATAAATAGACCGATCACCTCTAAAAATTCTAAATCCAGGCAAACATATAGCATTATCATTGATGTGGTCAGCATGCTTCTCGAATTGAAATAGCAGCATTGTAAACCGGTATCGGTTAATTTAACCGGTGTAAAGTTTCTGGACACTTTTAAATTATTGGATTTATTTATTAATCATTTGGACAATAATTGTTTAAGCAATATATTTTTGACGGATATTTACCTATGTGAACATTTCTTAAAAGTGTAAATATAAAAATAAATTTTGCTTGTAAAAAAGATCAAATTTTTGTATTTCAAACTCTTCTTTTCATAAATAATTTTAATCATCCGCAATTTTTGTATGAAAGGATGACATTCTAGCTTATGACAAATGCGAAATGAATCTCAAAGATTGGTTCCTTTAGTGGCTTTATATAGCTTTGAAATGTCATATGTCGTGGAAGTAAAATCACCTAATGCCATTTCGTTTGTTCACCTGCGATTTTATATGAAAGAATGTCGTTGCAGCTTATGACAAATTACAAGAATCTGAGAGATTGGCTCCCAGAGAAACGTTTGAATATAGACTATACTTATTAAGAGCAACATTTATCCAAAAATTAAGTTTCAATAATGAATAAGAAAGGAATAATAACTGCAATTCTCTGCAATGATCTATCCAATAACATGAATTTCGCAGCTTATGCCTTCAAGGGATAGTCAATTCTTTGATATACACATAAATTATGCAAATTTTGTGCAGCACGTTCATAACAATTCACAATTTTAGTTCGCGTAGGGATAATTTATTCAATTAGGATCATGAATTATGCATTCGATTTGTATATTTTATGAAAAATATTACTAATGACCTCCCACCTTCTGGTAATTTCTTGCCAAACAATATGAATATTATTCAACGATCGTATTAATGTTCGAACAGCCATTTATAGTCTTATAGACTAAAGTACATATACTAAGCAGCTTCCCCCCACTACTATCAAAGCATAAGTATAAATAATTTTTACATAAGAGTATAATTAATTTCTCGCGGATCGTGCTGTAGCTATAATTTATACAATGCAGTTTGTACATTTTTGTAAGCACAATATTTATTAAATTGCAAGCTTAAAATTATTAACTGTATAAAACTGTATTCTTTCAACATAGTGTCTTCTGCTACACCCTCCTGTATATACATGCTAAATTTGTACCTCATTAAATTTTTATAGTATATTCCACTGTGCTGCGGGAAGTAAAAATAGCAATTAATTTGATTAATTTTACTGGTCTCGAATCTTCCGTTTCCTTGTTCTTTAATCCTCAGAAACCGGAATAAAAACATAAACTGGACGAAATGTTTTAATACCAAAGCAGGGATACAAATATACTACGATTATTTTAAGAATAACCCTTATAACAATGAAAAACGAGTTCAACATTTTTTGTCAACCAAATTAAGTAACTCGAGAAAACCAAAAAAAAAAAAATTGTTCGTTGTACCAGTAAATTTGTGATACGAAAAGGGGTTGACAATTTGTTGAAGAGATACAAAGTAGATTTCTGTCGTATTGTGATACTGATAAATAATGATTTGGAGGTAAACAAATTTGTTTCAAATGAAGAATTTTAAAGAAACTAACTTTGGGTAATTCAATTAATCGCGCCAATAAATGTTCGGTATACGCAAGGACTTTACTTAAAAAAATTCGGATGAAATGTAATTTTATATTTTCTAATTGAAAGTAATTTTTCTTCAAACATAAAAGCTTTAACGAATAATATATGCAGCATATGGTGGTGTGGAGAACGATAAGCAATGGTAAAAATAAACTTTCATTACGGATTAAATTTTCCTAACTTTGACCACAGCAGTGGGGTTTTGTGTAATTAATCGTAGTAATGCATTTTTATAGACATTAAGCAAATTATTTATTTTTTAAGGTGAGGTTTTTATACCACAGAAGCCAAATTTTATGGATGCCTATATAAAATGTTATTGATTTTAAAAATATTCTTCATCGTCTTTAAATTTTGAAACATAAAAAATCATTTTAACAACAAAAAGAACACCAATAAAACGGCCTTTGTTAGGTACTTTAAGCTGAGCTTAATTTTTATGTTGCGAATTGTTTTGTGGACGTTGAAAGGCTTTAGACGACTTTAGGGTGCAATAACAAAAATAATTTTTCAATTCGTTATCTCTAAGCGATTTTCTTTGCGAAAGAACAAAATGGATTAATTCGGTTTAAAAATAATAAAATAATTAAAGCGTTTTATCATATTATTTTGGGAGAGTTCAGATTGGTTAGTTTTGAAGAAACTACTAAAGAAAATAATTAAAGTATTTATTTTTTTATTTATAAATGGTGCCTACAATGACTATGCAATCGGCACAACAAAACAATTGCACATTGCAACAATTGCTCGACTACAAAAAATTATATAGGGTGTCTCAGCAAGAGCGCCGGATTTAAATTTGCCGCCATTTTGTTAATACGAGTTGTACGGTGATTTTTTTGAGAGTTGTCACGTACAAACCACGCGATTTAATAATATGGAGAAGTATTCAAACCAACAACGTTTAATTATTGTGAAAACACATTACAAAAATGGTGAACGTTTTTCGCATAAATGAGGCTGAATTTCACTAATAACGCGCCGTATTTTCTCTTTAAGATGTTCAACTGTTTCAGGCTTATTCGCATACACCTTTTCCTTCACATAGCTCCAAAGAAAAAGGTCCATCGCTGTTAGGCCGCACGATATGGGTGGCCAATGTTGATCGCCAAATCGAGAAATGACACGGCCTGGAAACTTAGTTTGCAGTAACACCATTGTTTCACGTGCTATGTGGCAGGTCGCACCATCTTGTTGGAAAAACATGTCCTCCACATCAATTGCATCCAATTCGGGCCACAAAAACTCCGTTAACATTTCGCGACAACGCACTCCCAAGTTTTTGGATTCTCGGCCACAGATTCCCTTACTGCGACTATATCTTCGAGTGACCGACAAGAACGACGATCCCAATGTCGATTCATTTTGCGCATTATTGCGACCGAAAACTTCACGTAATTGGCAAATCTGCTTTCGAAAAAACTTTCACCAATTTTTGTAAAGTGTTTTTACAATAATTAAACGTTGTTGGTTTGAATACTTCTCCATATTCTTACATCGCGTTGTTTGTACGTGACAACTCTCAAAAAACCACCGTGCAACTCGTATTAATAAAGTGGCGGCAAATTTAAATCCAACGCTCTTGCTGAGACACCCTATATAAAGCTTTCTTGAATGCATTTTTCGACAAGTGATAATCGAAAGCTCCGTAGACCTTGTTGGATCAGAAAGAACTTAGTCCACAGCACACATGGATGGTAAACGTCGTAGCGCGAACTACATACCTCAAAATACCATATCTCAACCCTCTCAGAATGACAGTGGTAGGAGGGCGACCAAACAGAAGATGCCTACTCCAAAATGGACCGAACAAAGCATACGTATAGTGATGTCAAAGTTAACGGGGTACGAAAGTTTTTGCAGGTTCTTGTAAAGAAGCCAAGGATAATGAACGATTTTGAAATAATGGCGTTAACATGTCTGGTAAATGTATAGCGTCAGATTGAAAGATCACCCAAGATCCGAAATGAACTCAATCCGACCAACAGTTTCGTTGTATAGTTGATATTGATAAAACAGGCGAGCGGATATGGAAGAGAGAAAGAGTTTTGCATTTACTCACGTTTAAAGCCAGTAAATTGTTAATTAACCAGCTGCAAAAGCGGTTTAAGTCGTCTTGTAATATTTCGCAGTCTAACACGTTAGAGACCCGGGCGAATATCTTCATGTTATCTGCGAAGAGGAGGCAGTTGGCAAACTAAAAACATTTTACAACGTCGTTAATAAATAATGAAAATAACAGTGGGCCGATATGGCTACCTTGAGACACGCCGGATGGCGCCCGAAATAATGGGGAGAAAGAATTCAGAATCCTAACAGATTGCCAACGATCTGAAATATAAGAACGCAACCAGTCGATGGGAATGAAATCACAGTCGAGACTCTCCAACTTGCTTATAAGAATGGAGTGATCAATCACATTGAAAGCCTTTGCGAAGTCTGTGTAGACAACGTCAAGCTGCTGCTTGGAGTTCGGACTGTCAAATAGATGACCACAACATGAGAACAAGTTAGGCACGGTAGACATACCGGGATAAAATCCATGCTGAAAATTAGAAATAAGTCTCGTGGTATGGAAGTGCAATACTCTATGAACCATGGACTCAAACAGTTTGGGTAAGACAACTTATACTTCACTTCTATCACCCGCCTTAAAAATTGAATGAACACATGAGATTTTCAGGGACCTGAAAAAATGCCACGACGAAGGCTTTTGGTAAACAAGAAGGTAACTACGGGGGCCAAACTTACAACACAACGTTTGAATAGGATCAGTGGAAGACTGTCATAACCCGCTAGAAAACTTAGGTCGAGAAGGAGCAGTTGATCTAGAACCTCTTGTTCGGTAAATATTAAATGATCGAATTCGATGGAGGTGGAAGTAGTAGGAGTCCCGGTGTATATCTTAACCGAAGTGGCTTGTAAACCGATGCAAAGAATTTGGCAAACAAATTGCAAATGTCGGATGGCTGACTGACGGTGGAGGTCTCGTAGACAAAACACATATTCGAGGGAAAACCAGATACCTTTTCTTGCTGTTAATGAAGTTTCAAAATTTTTTGGGATTGGATGTCAAAACTTTGCTCGATTTGCACTAATCGGGATAGTATTATACGCCAGAAAGCCTGCGCAAAGGGAATGAAACTTGTTGCGTCGATTTCTCGATGGCTTTATTATTGATAACCTGCGGAACGTGTCTATCGATACCACTCCAGAGAAGCTCATTGAATATGTGCACCGTTTCATTCAAATCCGCACCGCGCTTTAAAAAGGCCCAATCAACAGTGCTTAGAAATTCATTCAAGGATGCGAAGTCGGCCAGTCCAAAATTAAAGTGATAATCGTTAGAAAAATAATTAGTTGTACATTTAGTAGAAAAAATATTTATCGTAATTGGTGTGTGATAAATGCTCTCGCGCCCAGTGAAGTCCATGCACGGAGCAACATCGGCATGCAAGACATTGTTGGCAAATAGCAGGTTCAAGAATTTCCCTCGACTGTTGCTGAAGCGGTTAAGCTGCGTTGTTGATATGGAAGCGAAGTTATCATTGATAGTCAATGCTTTCTCGTCGGTTGAGGGTGAAGAGAACAAACCGTCGACATCGTTCCAAGATATACCTGGTAAGGTTAAGTCACTCACAATGATAATGTCAATGATCACAAGGGCAAACTGAAGGTATAACGGCTGAGTCGATGTAGTTGATAAACGTGTTGTAGACATCCCGGTTGGATCCGTACGGAATATAAACTGCGACGACAACAATTGAGGTATTGTAAGCTAGTCTGATGCGAACGGCAATGACCTCAAGGCAAGGATGGAAGGCGATCACTTCTTTGGAGACTGAATTCTTTACAGCGATTAAAACACCACCGCCTCTACAAATGGTGTAAAATCATATATGTCCTTACTATGAACGACATAGTCTGATGGAAAGTCCTCTTCAGATAGCATATTGAACGTAAGCCAGGTTTCGCTGATTATTATAACATCAAAATCATGGTCAACCATGACTGGTTAACGCAGTAGTTAGTTTGTCTATTGAAACGTGGCCACAGTCTGATTTTTTGATATGCGTGAATAATTTGTAAATGGGTGGATTAAAGGACCAGCAGCCAAACTATATAAGTTACAACCTACGCCTTTTATCTGAATCTTGATTCCTATATTGTATAATAGTAACTCGTGGTGTATATGTAAGACCGTCTAAATTCCAAATAGTACAGTGGTTAAAGCTTTGGCGTTTGGAGCGAGTGGTACTGGGTTCAAATCCTGATAGGAACTGAGTGCAAAAGGCTTTTCTTTATCATGATATGTGATGAGATTGAACACAAGTATGAGTCCCTGTCGGACGACCAATTGTCCATGTCAGTATTATAGGCTATGGCATGCAGCTATGCAATGTGCAGAACGGTTATGTTAGGTTAGGTTCTAGTGGTTGCTATCGCACACCTAGGCCAGTTTTGGCTCATTGTGATACCAGAGGATCTGACATCATTAAACTCACTTCAAACAGTGTTCATATCAAAGAGGCTGTCCATAGTGTATTTGCCCAAGTGATCATGTCTTTTGTCAGCAAGCGCAAGACATAAGCATAGGAAGTGAACAAGCGTCTCCTCCTCCTCCTCGTCCTTGCAGCTTCTGCAGAAGTCATTTGCATCCAGACCCAGCTTTCTCGCATGATCTTCGAAAAGGCAGTGTCCGGTAAGTACCCTTATAATTTTACCTAAATCACGCTTCTTTAGTGTGATCAAGATCTTGGATCGCTTCAAGCTCAGCTTAGGCCATACTTGCTTCGCTACCCTGCCAGTCGGACTGACGAGCCACCTATCATTTGCCAAGGCAACCGCTTATGACTAGCTGCTTGCAGCCCAGACATAGGCCTTCCTACACATTCTTTCCCTCCTTCCAGTTGGAGAGTCGTACCGTACCTTGCTAATTCGTCTGCCCTGCAAGTTCCCTCGACGCCATAGTGGCCCGGAAATCAGACCAACTGGATATTGAAGTTTTCAATCTCTCGTTAAGAGGTGTGTGATAATCCATCCACGACGTCAGGGAAACTGAATTCAGCGAAAGAATGACCACCTGACTGCCCACACAGATAGTGATATCAGTCAACGATATTACAATGTGCTTTAACCTTACACTGTTCTGACCTCTTCAATCGCTATAACTTCAACCTGGTAGACGTTGCAGTAATCAGGTAGACGAACAGAAAAACTTACATTTAATTTCCCACAGAATACACAATCTCACACTCTACCATCGAGCTTGGAGCCGTTGGTGAAGAATTTAACTCTCCCGGTCTCCATAATGAGACCATTCTTCCAATCCTCCCTAGAGAGGAGAATCACTTTGAAACGCTTGCTAAAGCACAAGAGGGGTGTTTTTTTAAGAGGTTGCCGATTTTTTTTTTGAATAAAACACATATAAAATTATGAAATGACCAAAATTTTTTTTTATTTGGTAGATAATTTTTTGGCATTTAACATTTAAACACAATTTCTGGCATATGGCTACCACGACTATTTTTCACAAATGTCATTCTGGAGGTCCAATTTTCCAGCACTTTTTCAAGCATTTGAGGGCGTATGTCAGCAATGACACGTTGAATATTGGTTTCCAAAGCGTCAATCGATTGAGGTTTATCCACATAAACCAATGACTTCACGTATCCCCACAAAAAGTAATCGAGTGGCGTCAAATCGCACGAACGCGGAGGCCAATTCACCGGACCATTTCTCGAAATAATGTTGTCGTTGAAAGTTTCTTTCAATAAGTCGATTGTTTCACGTGCTGTATGGCAAGTGGCACCATCTTGTTGAAACCACATTTCATTCATATCCATATCTTCAAGATTTGACAACAAAAACTCATTTAACATGGTTCTGTATCGATTTCCATTCACGGTAACGCGTCGTCCTTCCTCATTTTTAAAGAAATATGGACCGATGATCCCACCAGCCCATAGACCGCACCAAACAGTACATTTATCAGGATGCATTGGTAATTCTAGAACGGCGTGTGGATTATCTTTGCTCCAAATGCGACAATTTTGTTTGTTGACGTATCCATTTAACCAAAAATGCGCCTCATCACTGAAGAGAATTTTACGGTAAAAAAATGGATCTTCGTTCAATTGATTTAACGACCAATCACTGAATTCACGGCGCAAACGATGGTCGTGTGGCTTTAATTCTTGCACCAATTGAATTTTGTATGGCACCAAACCCAAATCTTTACGTAAAATTTTCCATAAAGTCGATGGACAAAGTCCAATTTGCTGAGCACGACGACGAATCGATAAATTGTCGTTTTCTTCGACACTGGCCTCAACGACAGCAATATTTTCTTCTGTACGAACTCTTCTCATTCTTGTCGGTGGCTTGGCATCCAAAAGAGTGAATGTAGACCGAAATTTGGTAATTACGTTCTTTATGGTGGTCTCTGACGGACGATTATGTGCACCATAAAATTCACGAAGTGCTCTATAAACATTTTTAATTGAACACTGATTTTGAAAATAAATTTCCACGATTTGAAAACGTTGTTCTGGAGTTAACCTATTCATAATGATTTGCCAAACAATACTGAGTAGAAATGCCACTTTGAGCTGTCAAAACAACTGTCATAAAATAAAACGACATCTATCGGAAAAACAAACCTCCTAAAAAAACACATAATATAATCCAAATTCACCAGGTCATCCCTCACAGAATTGGCTATAGTTGAGTGCCCTTTTTGCAGTCACTTCCACCCCAATGTGCAGATAGTTAAACGAAAATCGGATCTATAGTTGTATTTTTACTCTGTTAAGAGTTAACCCTGTGGCTTATAAATCGAATTTTTTTTCGCTATTGCCTGGCCGCTGGACGAGCGTACTACTGACAATCCAGATTAGCAGCTCACTTATAGCGAAACAGTGTGGAACAAAGTACGTCACATCCAGCATGCCAATCGAATTAATCTACCTATATATCCACCTATATATAGTTAAACATGTTGATTTGCACTAACCTGGTTCGCTGGCATGATGTGATGTGGAAATCGCGCTTCGCACAAATAGATTGGTTTCTATAGAGTCGAGACGAAATTTTTATATATGAATATGTTTTATCATTATGGTGGTCAGGTTAGAGTGCAGACAAAAGTATTACCGTAGGACTCACATTCTATGTCGTCTCTGTATGCAACTTCAACAAGTGCTCACACCGTTTTCGTGCAGCGGCCACTGGTAATGGGGTTTGCGTTGGGCAAACAACTCAACCTGGAAAAAAATTGTTACGAAACTTCAATAAAAGACTTAGATAATTAACCCGGATCTACAACAACGGAACTCGGACTTGAAATAAGTACAACGATTTAAAATTTAAAACATGGAATGTATTCAGATTAAACCGGAGAACCTTCGCCAACACTTCGATCAGGAATCTCAGTAAAAACTTGATCTAACTGCACTACATGAAACTAGGCTAATCGGCTACATCGATCACGGTCGCCACGGATTTACTCTCTGTCAAAACAACAACTTCGATAGGCACGAGTTCGGCGTTGGCTTTCAGATCAGTAATCGTTTAAGTTACAGCAGTCAATCAGCAATCGTTGTCATACCATTGACCCAGATTCCCTTGCAACAAAAAACAACGGGATGTGGACCAATGAGCTAGCCCTGCTATGTATAATCTCGTTGTAACCAGCACATACTTCCCACGTAAGCGAATCCACAAAGGCACGTGAAAATCAAGCGATGGAGCTACGAACGATCAAATCGACCACATCCTCGTGTTCAAAAGGCATTTTTCTAGCATAAAGGATATTAAGACCAAACGCGGTGCCAACATCGATTCTGAACACTTTCTAGTAGTTGCAAAATATGCCATCTGGATAGGAGGTATAATAACCTATTCAAACGAATGTCACGTTGGATTACCGAGGCATTAACAATCAAGTTAGCTGGCCCAACTTCTAAACTATTATAATAAAATCCCTGGACAGCCAACAACTGCCATTCTGTGAAAGAACAGCGGAACATAATAAAATTGGCGAGAACCACTGCTTCAATGGTGAATCTATGTGCTAGCTCTGCTATCAATGGTGGATCATAATTGACTAGTTTCAATTAAAAAAAGAGGATAGCGCATGACATGACTTGGTCGCGAGAAAACTCTCCAACCATCTGTGTAGAAGGACGAAATGTGAATGGCATAAATAACAAGTGCTTAAAATATAAACTGTCAGTTTAAACGACAGATCCTGTTCTATAAAAGAAATTGCTGCCGCGGCTTCCATCCAGACAGTAGCACTATTTGAAACAAACCTGGTGAGCTATTAATGGACACAAACACCATCCTGAAAATACGGTGAATATATTTATCAACACTCTTAAACAGACAACGTTATACCCTCCAGCGAACAGCCAAAATGATGCAATGATTTCAAAGGAAAAATAATAAGGCGCCTGGTGAGGATGACATTTGTAACGAAATGCTCAAGAACTGCGGCCGTTACCACTTCTACCACTTTTACACAGGCAGGTTAATAATCCATCAAACATTTTCTCTGAGGATTGTGTTGGAAAAGTGAGATCTTCAACAGGCGTATGATATAGCATTCAGAGGAACACATTATAGAGTGCCTTGTCACATTTGGCTATTCCTCCAAAATTGATCACCATGTGAAAAATATTAATGGAAGCCTCTAAAAGCAAGATGATAGTCGAATGCAAACTCTCGGAGGCTTTTCAAATAACATCAGCAGTACGGCAACAAGATTCAGTAAACACAAATTTTATTAATCTTTTGTTTAGAATATGCCGTTCGCCAGCTCAACATAGCACAGCGCCGCTGTTTATGTTATAAATCAAGCCAAATATTAGCCTAACATCGTGTGTCTCAAAGTAGCTTTGCTCCCGTTGGAAACAACAGCAGAACAAATTGTCTTTCGTATGAACGAAGCGAAAACCAAATACATGACCATCGCGTGGAGAATTTAAATAGGCGACACGCAACACGAAAATGCGAATGAGTTTAAATACCTGGGATTGATCGTAAATGTTAAAAAATTCAGTCTTTTCATATACAAAATAACGGATCGCAGCAGTTTAGGAAGCTCCACGCTAGCATTAGCATTTTCAAGTATTGCAATTATATTTCGCAAAATCAAATTAAATATTTATAAAGCAGATAAGACCAGTAGTCACTTTACGGAACAGCTAAAAGCTTGGCGATATAATTGGTATAATTTAATCTTCAATACTTAGATGGCTCGGACATTGTGCATTGTGATTATACTTTGTATGCAAGTTCAAAGTATTTTCAATATTATTGTAGTTTGGTCTAATGAGACGATCGATTTTTTTTTAATTTAAAGAATTCAATGTTTCATTAGTTCGAAACCAAACTTCCAACATCTTGGTAACCTCTCTCAATATTTTGCTAAATGTTTACTAAAATGAATTATTTAATTTAGTATCAATTTAGTAAAAACGTCACTAGCATTAATTTTTCGTTACGAATAAAACAATAAACTAGATTTTAAATTCATCTTTAATTGAATTTTAAGATTTTCGCAACAATATACAAACGGAACAAGACTTTTACTCGATTTGCTCGTACAAAAAACCGCCACCTTCCTCCAGCCTGTTCTATTATTTTATTCTTCAATATAAACATATTTTAATTGAATTTTTCATTTGAATTTTCCATTTTTCATTAATTTTCTTGTTGCTTTTATACGATTCGATTTCAAACATTGCGGATAACTTTCCACTCGAACCATATGCAATGTAAAATACAATTACTTTGTTTATTACGAGAGTAATGGAAAATTCTGGAAATAGACATTTCAAAATATATTTACATATGTTTTGTATACCGGAAAATCACGGTGGAAAACCACCACCAATTCAGCTGTTGTATTTTTCGGGATGGCTGTTCATTATTCGAAATGGATGTGTACTGAGCAAAGTAAAATATTTCTGGAGTTTATTGCGTAGTACTGCATCATTATATGTCGAGTGTATCGAGTTTTCTCTGCGTACCAAAATTAATTGAAGTGCTTTTTTAACTTAATGCAATACTTGACAAAAGAGAAAAATCGCAATGAAATATAATTTGATTTGTGCACTTGAATTCTTGATTATTTTCCAAAAAAGCGAAAATGTATGTAACAAAAAATTCGATTGAAAGCTTTCCATAAATTATAACGAGAAAAACAAAAGGAAAACTTTTCTGTTCGTATTAAATCGAAGCTTTTGTGATGAAAAGTTTGAGAGCAGTTAAATTTTTTTAATTGAATTTTCAATGATTAAAATTGTTCCTGTTTTAACTGGGTCGCAAATACATTTCAATTATTTTACTTCACTGAATCGGGAAATTTGATTAATGTTGCGTGTTAAGCGAAAAGCATACTACTTTTTAAATCAAAGAAAAACTCAACAATCTGGGGTGTACGTCAATTTAAAACCCTTGAGGAACTATTATAATACTTTAAATTGTACTTGTAGTTCTGGCCTATAAAATTGGCTGGAATTTCTGAAATTAAAAACTTTGCCAATGACAGTTATAAAACAGCAACATGGGAGATGTTGATACAATACACCGAAATCAAATGAAACCAAATGCTGATGGATGTATTTTGGATCTCCAGTTTTACCTTAATATAAGCGGCATTTAGTGGCGGTATATTTAGTATTTTAAATTATATTTTTATTCGTATCATGGTTTTAACCGTACTATCAAGAGCATAGCGACTATGTACAATCACCGAATGGGTGGTGAATTGTTGTCGTGTAGTAAAACAATGTCATCTAACTGGAGATTCTCTTTTTCTGATTTCCATTTGGCTCTTTGCTGAAGCGTAGTCAAATACTCTACTTACCAGCATCTCTAAAATTGCTGATAAAGATGTTTATCTACAATTGTGGTTCAAACATTTATTGTGTCCCATTTCGCATGAGAACTTAACCTTTGCTCACCTTCCACCTGCATCAATTGGAGTTGAGGATGCCTTCGACTTGAACCACTAACATAGAAAATTCTACTATAGTGTAATGATAATGTCACCGAAAGTTCTAGTGATTTGAGTTTTTACGGATTTGAGTGCACTTTCTCAAAAACCACCTTGATTTGGGCTGCTGGTGGTATGAATCACCAGTTTACTTAGGGTGAAGGGAGGACAAAAATAAATTATACCGTATATTGTACCCTACCTTCAGGCAGCTATTCCATTAGTTGACTCATCGTTTTCGTTTTTTGTTCCAGACATTTTTCAAATCTCTGAAATATTCTTTTCGCAATATCTTGGCCTCTTATTATCCAAAAATGTTGCCGAACTAAACTCATCAATATATATGTACGGGTGCTAATTCTGAACGTACCCATCATATGTGATTATTGTTACGATTAGTGACTTTGAAGACACAACTATCGGATGCTTGGCATTGCACGAAACCCATAATATCTCCAATTCTCCAAGTCTCCGAGTTTCATGGTTCCTTCAGCATCGAGAAATGATTAAGTTACCGTAAACTACTTTTGATTGGTATGGCTTTAGAATGTTGAAGATTCCGTTTTTTGAAACACTTCTTGTGTTTCTGATATTTTTTGCTAATCGGGTCAACATTGTTCATTTCTTGAAAGCCATATCTCCTTGTGTTTTATCTCGGGTTACACAGCCGGCAGGATTCTCTCTGAATGGTACGTGTCACCTGTAATTTCGTTTGTAAGCGCCTATAATCTCCGCGGTTCGGCTGATGTTGGTACAGATGTTGTCCAACATCTTGGTTGGATATACAGCCAATTCAAGACGATTTTTGAATCACTCTACAACGTAATTTTTCAGATTCCCGTCACTTTCCTTACTAAACGGCTAAGAAGCATCGTACCTATCGTGGCGCAACCTTTGGCATAAATCAGGTTTGTCAAAACCGCCATTACTCTTCGATTGTGCATATACTGCTGCTGCGTTTGCCCATTAAGTAGCAAAATCCGTGTAATGTTATGCCAGCGGATCGAACAATTCATTTAATTGCGATAGGAAAGTTGGTTTTGTTTGCAGTTCCTTGATGTGTAAATTTACTTGATAGATAACATTGTCGGTGTTTGAATTCTATGATGCCCCCAATACTTTTACGGGTTTTGAATGATTTCAAAAGACTTTTAAATTGCTTGTTACATTATTTAACGGAACTTGCATTTGTAGATTGTTCGAGGACATTTTTCTCAAATTGAAGCCGCCGTTTCTCAAAATGTCAAGTATTTCGCTTTTCAATTGTAACAGGGTCAGGTAATGTTGATGAAGCGTTTGGGAATTTCTCGCTATGTATGTATGCCAGCTCCTTTAAACACCTAGTTGCCATAAAAGAGGAAAACATACTTGGCGATACATTTTTTCAATATCACCTGAATCACCTGAACTGATTATTTGGCCCGATCATGAGATTCTGGTTCAACGATACACCAGTAGTCAATTTCGCTGAAGCATGAAATACCTCGGGCAATTGCCTTGTGGGACTTCTGCATTTGAAGACGCCATGATGTAGCAGGATATTTATTTGTTGGAGTTCTTGGCTGCTTATATGGCCTTTCTGCATGTGGCCTAGGATTTGGTATTCAATCGAAACTGCTGATATGATTTGAATAGCCTTTTCATGGCTAGTAGTCTTGACATAACTAGCAGGTAAGTAGGCCACAGGGATTTCGAGGTTTTGAGAAATGGAAGATTTTTAACAAACTGCCTATCTTAACCCATTCTACGCAATCTTTTTCTTTGCTGAATTATCTGGTTTGTTTAACCTCCTCAATTGTCCAAAATCGTAGCAGGTGATATCACCTTCGTATGTACCTCCTATGATCCAGCCTAACTTGGTTTTATGCGCCCTTAGGTTTGAATTTCCTATAATTTTGTATTACCATTCTCAAACAATTCAAGAGTGATTTCTGCGCCAAGCAAAATATAACTGGCTGAAATCGAGTTTTGACGAAAATCACACTGTTGTAATTCCTCGAGATCGTCCGCCTATTATTTCACCGATTAGCTCGGTATGGTCTCGGTACCTCGAAATCGCGCAATATGTTTATAATTTCTGTTAGTAACTGCAGGGTAAACTTTAACGTTACATGATCTTGTACGAAGCTTTGGATGTCATTAGGTGAGTTATGAGTTAGAGTAATGCTTTTATCGGTTTATTATTTACTAGTTCTGGATTAGCGGTTAAAACAATCGGCTTTAGGTTCAAATGCAAGAACGTATATTGCCTGCAAGAATTCTGCGGATTCTGCAGTTACAAGCATCGTATCCTGGATTGGAGCAGTTAAAACACCATGTGTGGCTCAATCAATTCAGCTAATTTTAAGGTTGATCGGAGTGTTTGATTTTACTGATCACACGGCATGAGTTTTCACTGATTCGATGGTATTAGTTCTTTTGACTAAACACCGAAGAAACTCCCATAAACTGCGTGTTATTTAATCTAATTTTTGTAAAAGCGGATATATAAGACAAGTGTTCTGGATTCTGCTTGATCGCCCATTGCTTTCAAACCGCGGATTACTTAATCTGAAGTATTTAATATTTTTCTAATGTTTACGGCAAGGGCTACTCGTACTCAGAGTTGTACAATAAAGTTACGAATGCAGTTGTTAATCTTAAAGCCTCAATATAATTTGCTTCCGCCAGCTGACCCATCAAATATTGAGACTTGAGTCAAATAGCAGTTCAAATTTGATAAATATTCCTAAATTAATGCAAAAAAGAGGGTAATCTTCGTCAAGGCAATAAAGTAAAAAAAAAAATTATGACACCAAAAACTTAACTTAGATGCCCAAATCTGTAATTTAACAGGTCGTTGCCCTATCTATTTAAATGTGCATGCCTCGTCAATTAAAATATATTTTCTAAATAGCAGATAAATATATGATCCCGCAGTAAAATGTCCAACAATAAATAAAGCAACGAAGTTGTAAATCTGGCCATTCGGATAAATAGAACATTAGACCAACTGTAAGAAATTTAATAATTTTTGACTTGAACATTTATCTGATTCTACGTGCACAGACCAAAGAGCATACCAACAAAAACCAACCACCCAACCGATCAAAATAAATAAATCTATATTTATAAAGCATAATGAACTTGTTGTCTGTGTTAAGGTGTGTACAAATGTCGAAAGAGGAAGTAAAATGGAAAATTGGAAAATAAACATTTTAATTAGCTTCGATGTATCCAACAATATACGTGGAGGCTAATTTTTGCGGTTTATCTTATACACAAGTTCGAATGTAAGAGATAAGTATATTGATTTGGAATTTATTGATCGGCGTATGACCCAGCCCCTCCCGGTAGAGCAATCATAAATTAAAGCAAAAACATATATCCGTGTAGTTGTTGGAGTTTTTATTTCCTTTTTCTATCGAAACATGTTCGATTTGGTAGTCACGTAGTTTATATGCGTGTATACCATGAACAAGTTTTCTTACGCATAATTCCTTTTTGATAGACGTTTTCTTAAACATTTCTTATATACCTATGCGTATTTTACTCCCACCAAAGACTCACCTATAACCAAAATGTACGTGTGTACATCCTAAACCAAATTAATTTATAATTTAAAAGAATTTTTGATTTAGGTTACCTGACAGAGCAAGCAAAAAGAAAATAGATACTAAGCGTGTGATGATCGAATTGCGGAGGAGCCGGAAATGATTTATTAATTGCTTCCGACAATTTATTGTTTGCGTGTGGCAGGTATGTTCGTATATGGTTCAACAATTTATTGATTATAACGATTAACAGGTGATTTAAAATAAATTGAGTTGGTTATGAAAGGTAAAAGGACTTGAATGTGAGCATTTCTATTGAAAGTACAAAATCCGTGTATAAGGTTGTTGAAGTTTGTTTGAAATACAAATTTCAGATCGCAAAATATAAAGGCTCCTTGAAAAATTGAGGTTCAGTAGACAATTTATCCATTGTGGAGAATCCAGGTAATATGTTAATGATGATTTCAATGTTAATAACAGCAGTTTCAGTGCCAGTATATTATCCAAGCATAATAATTTAATGCACAATCTTATGTAACAAATTTTGGTCGTTCGATATGGATTCGCAATAGATTTTGCAAATGTAACAGACTCGTTCACTTTCGTCGTCCTTTCTAACTTTGTTGTAGTTTCAGCGACATCTCGTTTCTTATTTTGAGATTGTAGAACCAAATCAAATCTCCCTCTCTCTAATATCTCATTTTCATTCTTTAGCTGGCCTCTGCGGTATTGCTTATTACTTCATTGTAATGTTTTGCATTTGCTTGCTGTGCTACTGGTTCGTTTTTTGGTGACCCAAACTTAAAATATCACATCGTATTTGAGTCACTCTGTCAAAAAATACAACAATTGTTCTCAAATGTGTTGCGGCAATTCACCCAATAAAAGTGTCAAGTGTGTTTCCACCGTCTATTTCCTCTAGAACTTTTCGTAGCTGATTGAATCGTAGCACATCTCGATGTTTGTTATTGTCGCAGGCATTTCATTATCCTTCTGATCTTTCTTCAAATATTCTATATCCCAGTCATGTTCTAACGCAAACTGGATTCGTGCCACAACTGTGGAACTGTTCTTTACTTCCTGTTTTGCACATTGCTTACACTGAACTGCACAAGGAATTATGGATAAACCATCGGCATTATTGTGCAGCATCGAGTCTTTCGATCCAATAGTTACTTGCCCTTCGGGTTTCTTTAACTGCCTGAATCTTTAACACGCCGTGTTACACAATAGTTTTTCTCTAATTTAAAGAGGGAATGACCTCTTGCTTCTGGGATAGTACTGTTCTATATGAATATCCCATGGGCCAGCGGATACGCCAAAAAAGGAGCGCTATATAATTTTTTCATATGCTTTTTGATGCTTTGTGGTCCACTCATATGTTTGATTTTGTTCGGCCAGGCTAATTCGTTGACTTATAGCTATATAGCTTATAGTACTTGTTAAGACCAGATAGCTTAAGTATGTACTTAAGCTTATAGTAATTGTTAATGTGTTTCATCCAATATGCGGCCTAGTACGACAATTAATCTAATTAAACCACACATATTTTCTATTTTAAGCCTCTTAGAACTTGCTCCATTAATATCTCAAATTTAGCAGGCGCATTCCATAATCAAAACAGCAATACTACAATTTGGTGTAGACCGTGTCCTGCTGAAAAATATCCACTTTTAAGAGACAATTTACGGAAACTTTTGGCCCCTGACAGCGTCCGTGGTATCGCCAATGCGTTATCTTCCGTCTTCTGGACAAGAACCACTAGCGAACTGAATGGGCTGCTAAAGTTCTCTATCACTTCGTCTCTTTCCATTTTATAGTTAAAGTTTTTGGGCGATCTGCTATTGATTCGCGAGCAGAAATCGTCTTCGTGCTTGACGGTTTGGAGTACGTTTCTTGAGTCAATTTATGATGCACAATATTAGTTTTAGGTGTGGGCGAATGATCTTCTTCGACTTATGGTTTAGTGGACCATCCCCGTCCTGTTACATTTCTTAATGAGCTCTCATTCAAAATACTTCCTTGTACTTTCTGATGGAATTTCACAAAGGTTTTCACACACAACAACCTGTTATTTTTGAGATTTGCAGGCCTCACAATTCTAACTTGGTAACAACAAAGTCATCGAGTATTTTCACATAGATCACTTTTCACACGTCTAGACCTTGTCTTAAATTATAACTCACAATGCATTATGTTCACTTGTGTTTATTTGAAAGGGTATTTAAACATAGCGCCATTTTAGTACTTGATTATCCAGTTCGACGACCATCTGGTATATTTCTTAATAAAGGCTACATTCTCCTTTGACTCTCGTAGATTCACTTGCTGCTGTTAGCAAGTTATAACGTATAATAACATCAATCATTTCTAGATCTACCATAGGTCGAACAACCAACTTCGAAGCTTCAGTATCTATTGTAAAAGTGCATTAACGCTATGCCAGTAGACCAATAACGGTGACTCTTTTGTAATCCGCCATAATTTGTGTGATTACTGTTTTGATTTTAACACCAGATTAATCCCCTCAGAACTGTTGTAACTGTTTTCTGGATGTACGACTATTAAATGAGACAAGAGTTTTCTCTTGTTGCCTCATTCTATGTCAGGCTTCCTTATTTCTTAACGAGTTTTGCCTCGTACGTTAACTTCTGTCGAGCTATGTATTTGGTTTCTTACAATCCTCCATAGAATTACCGGGTTGCTTGCATCGGAAAGATTGAAACGGAGAACGTGATCGTTCTCTTCCGATAGCTCGAAAAGCTGACTGTGGTTTCCCTATGCCTCTCTTCTTAGTGCTCTTATTTTAGTATTATACTCTGAAACCAGCGCGCAAATTTTTACTGGGTTAAGGGCTAAACCTGTTCTATCTGCTTCATATTCTAGTATTGGTTCCTAAATAAAGTTTCAGATACTCGTCAGTTACAACACTGATAAACGCGCGTACTGTTAGTTCGTTCAACCCATCTGCACAGGAGCATTATTACTCTAGTCGCGCCAATTTCGTTATCTTTCTTTTTAGGACTTGCCGGCTCTCTTGCATCCAATTTAGTAATGACCAGCTCATAGCTCTTTTGGGAAAGCCGATATGAGAATGTTTCCTGCGCCCCTTCAATTGAAATGTAGTGCCGCTTGGAACTTCACTTTAAAATTCTGTAATCAGATCTCATCATCGCATGTCGGAGGCTTTAAAATTACTCTTTTAGGAACTCACTGGTATGAGCTTCAAAGCAAATCCCCATTTGCTTTATTTTATATTTAAGCTCCTGTTGGATTTGTCCTTTAAATTGTTTGAACTGGTAATCCACTTTCACCTCTAGAGATTTTATCCTTCCTCATAGTTCTTTAATTTGAATATAAGTCTCTCGATTTGCGCGTTCTGCTGTTTTACCTAGTCGACCAACTGACCATGTTGCTGGTCTTATTTGGCATCAAGTTTAGCGTGCATTCCTTCATCATATCTCTCAGGCGGAAGATCATCCTTGTTGTTCAGGAGCAGGTGGAAGATTATCATTGTAACAAGTCCACGAAACCAAAAGTCAAAATTATTTTTGGACAAAAGTATTTCTCTCACTGTGTTTTTTGAAAAGGTTTATTTTCGAAATAGCAACATCCAGTGACACCCAATCTGAAAATTGATAACCAAGTTGTTCTTAGTTTGGTTTGCGGTTCATCATGCATAGGCAAACGTCAAACCGTCATGACCATCGTATCTGTCACACATTCGGTAAATGGTCCGCAAATGAGAGAGCTTTTGATCCACATTTTCACCACTAATTGTTACTCGGCTGTGACGCTCAATTATAATTGCATATGGTTAGGTCAACAAGCAAAATAAGTACTATTGAAGTGAGAAAAATCGGGAAGATATTATTGAGATGGTGTTACTTCTAGAAAAAGTGGTGTGTTTTACAGGCTAACATAAGAATTTTTTTTCTGAATCAAAATTTTATGTCTTTTAGATGATATATTCCAGTTTGGCTGCAAATTTGGACTACTTGCATTACTTTGGACGAAGTTTTAAGCATAAACTACTTGTTTGAAAATGAAAGTCCTTAAGTTGGCGTTTCGATATCTGGATTTTGTAGCATTTTTGAAGTCCGTTTCAATTTTTTCAAATCGGATTTGTAAATCATTAGATTTGTTTTGTAATAACAGATAATTTCTAGCGCGGGGATGGAACTGCTGGTAAAGAGGCTTAACATGTGTGAAGAATATGGTGTTGTCTGAGGACCACGAAATGAAGTGAGGATCCAGTCGATATATGTATGTGTTCCTCAAGACAAAACTCACAGCGTTAAGATGACCGTCTCATGATCTCTGATTATATATACGCGTTCACTGGCGTTGGCTTGCGAAAATAGTGCACAGATCATTTAATTTGTTAAACTCAAAGTACCTGCCGTTCTTGTTAACAGTCACCTCCGAAAACCCAAACGTTAAAAATTCGTTATTTTCTAGGAACCGTCACATCTGTAAAAGTTGCGTTACATAGTGAAAAAATTTGTGTCAAGTTTTGTCGTCGAGACATCATAGTTGAAGTGATGCAAAGAAAATTTAAAAAGAAAAAACATCTTAAGGCGGGACTGTGGCTTTCAATCAAACAACGCAATATACATCAGCGAAACTCTAAGCCTCAAATTACATGAACTACATTTTTTAGCTAAAACCGCAAAACAAGAAAAGAATTATAAACATCTGTGAGTACAGAATGCGAAGATATTCATGAAGAAAACTGATGGGAGTGATAGACTGGAAATCAAAGACAGGGAAGACCTTCCCAAATTATAAATTTTATTTTTGCTTAAAATTTTTTTACTTTTAGATGTCTAATGTAAATTGTGATGGTCATACTCAATTGCTAAATCTCTCATCAACGAATATTTGTTCTACTTCCAAAAGTTGAAAACTCCTTGTGTACAATTCATCAAAATTCTCGTACTTTTCGAAAAAATCGTGATAAAATCTTTGCACATCTCAGTTTCTATACCACCTTGCCTGATATTTTTTCAGAGGTTTGGATTGGCAATGAAGTTGCTAGTTAAGGCATTCCTAATTTTAACTTGGTTGACGGCTGTAACAATAATTACTCAGCCGAGAGTGTTCTAGCATATGTGAGGTTAGATTCAACTTTCAAATTTGTTACAAAAACGCTAATAACTGCTCATGTGTTAAGGATTAATTTTGCAATCGATTCTGAGAGCTTTTGCATCTTTAGAGTATATCGTCTTCATTCTAGTTCAGTACTAGAATTTATTGAAGAATTTACCGTTTATCTAAGTCGGATTAAAACCAAAAATTGAATTATCATTGGTGATCTAAATATTGATATTTCGGATTCAAATTCTGTGAATCAAAACCACATTAACTAGATGAACTATTGACCACATTTTTTCGAGCTTAAATAATAATTTTAAACTAATTGCGAATGCTGGAGTTTTAGATTATAAATTATCTGACCATCGTATGTTATCTTTTATAATCACAAAGGATAACTTTAAGCGATTGAATAGGGCAATTAATTTTCTAAACGGAGGGTTGAACTTTCCAAGTTAGAAGAGGTTTTGAGTCAAGAGTATTGGATTCACGAGTTTACTGAACAAGATCCAAATCAAGCATTCAATAAATTTCTCGACACCTTTTCAGCTAATATTACCGAATGCACTATAGTCCAGCAATCTCGGGTTAAACTAAAAATTAAAAAAATGGACTCTTTTTCTTGGTCTAAAATGATTAATTTGAAAAATCAACTCTTAAAGTTCATTCGGAAGCATCCCAGAAACATTAAATTAATGCATAGGATAAAGATTTTAGAAAATAAATTCAGCTATTCTGATAGAAAAGGAACTTTATTGTTACCGACGTTTTAACAACTGTAAAAAAGACTTAAAACCCAATGGCGTCTTGTAAAAGAATGTTTAAACGGTCATAGGGGAAAAGTCCCTGTTGCGTTCATAATGTCCAAGAATAATGAAATTCTGGAAAAGGAACTAAAAATTGCAAATGAATTCAATAATTATTTTGTTAACGTTATTGAGGATCTTCAAGGTAGTATCGCGCGTAGAACTCCAACTGCATTAGAAGAGTCGCAGTATTTGTTCCCTATAGTACAACGGAAATCGTTTTTCTTTACTCCAGCTGATGACATTGAGATACAAGATATCATTACCTCTTTAAATAATTCAATGGCTTGTGGTTACGATAACATAATTAATTCTCTAATCAAATCTGTTGGGCCGCTCGTTTTATCCTTTATTTGTAAACTTAGCATATCAAGCGGTGTTTTTCCTGAGGCTCTAGAAAGCTGTAGTAGTACCACTCAATAAAAAGGTGATTCCCTCAAATTGAGTAATTATCGTCCAATTTCGTTACTTTTGGAGAAAATACTCAAAAATCGTGTACTTTCATTTCTTGCAAAATGCAATTTTTTTCAACTACTCAATTTGGTTTTAGACAGGATAAAAGTACTGAGAATGCGCTGCTAGAGCTTGTAAACCGTATTGTATTGTCGCTGAATAATGATCAATCTGCTGCAGTAAATTGTATAGACATTACAAAAGCATTTGACACTGTGGGTCATAACTTATTATTAATAAAGTTAGATAAAGCTGGAGTTCGCGACATTGCCAATGACTCGTTTCATTCTTATCTTTCAGATAGACAACAAGGGGTCAACATTTTGAGCTATATATTAGCGATTTTAGAAAAGTCAAGTGCTGAGTACCGCAGGCCATTCAGTTGGCTTTGCTGATGATGTGGGATTGGTTTATAGGTCCAAGACTAGTGATGTTAATACTCAGAAGATTAATAATGATCTTCGCATTCTTAGACGCTAGTTTGAGCTACATTATATGGTCCTTAGCTCTAAAACGAATATTATGAATATCAAATTGTCTGGAGTTGCACCAAACATAGATAATGTTATATATCACTCCTCTGACTGTATTTATAATAATTTTACGTATTCTGATTCATGTAATTTGCTTGACGTTTTTGACTCCTTTAAATATTTAGAAGTACAGATTGATAATCGATTTAGTTTTAAAAGTCATGTGGAATTATTGAAAAAGTACTTATTACCTATAATCGACAACTATACCTACTGCGCGATATTTGTCCCGAAGCGGTTCTTAGATCTATCTGTTTTGGTATTGTCCGGTCAAAGCTTCATTATGATTTAAACTGTTGGGTCGTATATATTTTTCCAACTTAAAGCCCTTAATAGTAGCACAAAACTTTATTGTAAGAACAATATGCCGTCAACCGAAACTAACTTCGTCATTACCTTTATTTAGGAATTTAAACGTTTTAAACAAATTTTAAATTTGTTTAAAACATTTAAATTCCACAAATTTTAAATTTTTATTACTTAATTGAATATTTATGTTACAGTTAAATCTTAAATATTTATTATTGGCTTTTTTATGTAATATTTAATTTGTAATGTATTCAAGAAAAGAAGATAAATAAATAATAATAATGACCGTCAAGGTGCTGCAGATAAATTTTATGTCTAACACTGCAGCTAATCATTCCAGTTCAGTAACTGCGTAATGTCGCTGAGCTCTGTTTAACTTAAGTATTCCACATGGAACAACAAGAAGATACATCAGAATACCAAGAATATATCAATAACTTCAGCGACATGGAGGAAGAAAATGAAGAGGCGGAAGAAAAATGCCTCTCCAACATTCCTTACTTAGAATGTCGCACGAAGAATAACCACACCCTAAAATTTCTTGTCGACACCGGGGCAAACAAAAACTTTGTAAGACCAGAAATTGGCAAAAATCCCAAACCAATAAACGAACAATTCAATGTTAAATCAGGGTGACATAAAAATCCAACACAAAATATCAACACAGCTCTTAAAAATCTTGGTAATGACAATCAACTGGATATTTATATTCTGCCGGGACTAACAACGTTTGACGGAATAATTGGGGATGACAAGCTGAAACAACTAGAAGATTTAATCGACAGAAAAAACAACACTTTCACAATAAAACCAGGCATCAAAGTTCCTTTGAAGTTCAAGACATCAATTCAAGTAAATACCATCGAGATAAGGAATGATCACCTAAACGATGAAATAAAGTCTAAGATAAAGGCTATGGTAAATAAATATCAACCAATCTTCGGAGCCATTGAAGACCAACCAACCATTGAAACGAACGTTAGAGCAGAGATTAGGGCCACCACCGACGAACCGCACTACACAAAATCGTATCCATATCCGATCTACATGAGAACCGAAGTAGACCAACAAATAGCGCAATTGCTCAAGGACGGTATCATAAGACAATCGGAAAGTCTATATAACTCACCCATTTGGGTTTTACAGAAAAAAATGGACGCATCAGGAATTAAAAAACATCGTATGGTCATAGATTTTAAGAGATTAAGGAGGTTACCGTATCGGACACCTATCCAATACCCGACATATCGAACACCATAGGCGAGTCGAGATTCTTTACAACACTGAATCTATCATCCGGATTCCACAACATAAAGATGTTGGAGAAAGATATACTCAAGACGGCATTCTCGACTATGAACGGGAAATATGAATTTACCAGGCTACCATTCGGTTTGAAAAACGCTCCGGCGATTTTCCAAAGGATAATCGATGACGTCCTGAAGGAATATATTGGAAAGATTTGCTATGTTTACGTGGACGACATAATCATATTCGGAGGAAAAAATGAAGAGGAGCACCTGGATAATTTCAGAAAGCTAACCTCCGAGTCAACCTACCCAAAACAGAGATTTTAAAGAAAGAAACTGAGTTTTTAGGATACATAATAACAAATAATGGAATTAGAACGGACCCCCCCAAAAATAATGGCTGTACAGGAACTCAAACCACCTGAAAACGTTAAAGAGCTTAAAAGTTTTCTTTGTCTAACATCGTATTACAGAAGATTCATCCAGGATCTTGCTAAGGTAGCAAAACCGTTGACAAAACTTACAAGAGGGGAAAATGCGCAAATAAAGACCAACCAATCAAAGAAAATAAACATGCATTTAACAGATGTAGAGTTGAAGGCATTGTAATGCCACACACTTGTCATGGAAATTTCGACATCATACGCGGTACAATATACTTAACATTTCGAAACATTGCACGCGCGAAAATATTTAATGATGCGAAGAAATTCCATGAAATTGTATTTTGTAAAATAAACACATTTTATATTTCGAAATTTATTTCTTTTACGATAATTCAATAACGATAAAATATGTTTATTAGGCATTACAAAATATTGTAATAATTAATATTAAGTTAATATAAAAAGAGATAGATTTGGTTGCTCGAGGAAGAAGCAACTATGTTAATAATAAATAAATATAATGTATAATATATATAATATAATAATAAATAATAATTAAAAATAAAGAAGTGATAATATACACCCCATCCCTTTACATGGCGATCTTGCCGAATATGAATCTGAATGTATAGTGAATTTGCGGTGATAAGTTTTAGTAATATACAACGCGTGAAAAGTAAATTTAATACAAATAAGTGAATAATGGTGCATTAAACAACATTACGTATATATTTATTTTTAAACTGTGCAGTGAAACATTAAAAAAAAAAATGTTGATAATAAATAATAGATACGGAATATAATAAAAAAAAGTGAATCTAAAGTGTTGGGTGTCCGTCGCACCACACTATATATAGTATATATAATATAAAAAAAAAATTGATAGACGAGAGTGGAAACCCCCACTTAAAATTTGGGTATACACAAAAAGAAATGGATTTCTTCAATGGCGCGAGGAACCTTGAGGCTGTCCAGAGCAACCAGAAGACCGTCAGCAATGACCATCAATCATCAAACAATACGGACATGTCAGGGTATTTTAAGGTAACAATAGTTGTAATAATAATATTAGCTATAATCTATATAATTAAGAAAGCATACGAAAATGCAAAGAAAAAAATTGTTACAAATTTAACAAGAGTAATAAACTCTTAAACAATAAACATGAATAAGTATGATAGTATAGTATATATATGAATATAGAACAAAAAAAAATTGATGTCAAGAAGATCCAATTGCACAACATATTTTATAAATATTTTTTTTTATTTTTTTAATGAGTGTGTAGTCACCACCTATTAAGTTACAATTAACAAAATATGCTTTGAAAAATAATTTTATGACACACATATAATTTCCCTTTAATTTCATTTCTGGTGTGATCATATTTCCAATATAAATTAGATATAGAATTAATTTAGATTATGTGTAATATTTAAATGCCATTTAAGAAGAAAATGGATCTAAAAATTAGTGAAGTTATTAAAGTGTTACCGATCTTCACAGGTGAACACAAAGATCTAGAAAATTTTTTAAGTTTGGTCAAGTTGTTACATGACGAATTAAAAATAGCTGATCAACCAAAATTGATCGCGATTGTGTTAGCGGCTAGAATTAGTGATAGTGTAAAATCAAAAATCACGTTAGAGGAAAAACCAGAAACTTTTAAGAAGCTAAAAGAATTATTTTACAAAGTGTTTGGCTTAAGGCGTTCTCCACTAGAGATACAATCAGAAATACATAGAGCCAGGCAAACGGGTAAAATAGAACACTATATAGAAAAAATTGAAAAGTTAGTTAACGAACTAAATAGTGTACAAGTAAAAATCCTAGCTGATGCAGATATAAAAACCGTACATTTGATATCGGATCAATTGGGTTTAAATGCATTCAAAGAGGGATTAATAGATATATTGAAACCCACTGTAATGGCAGCTAGACCAAAAACTTTAGCTGAGGCTATCGAAGTAGCAAGAGAGGCCTCAAAAGTTTTTCAAACAGACACACAAAATGTGTCACAACTTAAACACCAAATATCTCAATTTACCAGAAAGAAATTTAATAGGAACAGCAGAATTGCCGGTCGGAGCAATAACAGTTATAATAGTGAACATTATAATAACTATAGAAATAGCAATAGTTATCAACACAAAAATAATTTATATCGTGGTAATGCAAATTATGGACAACGAAATTCGAATCGTTTCTCAAACCAAAATAATAATTATAACCAAGGATATTTTGATTATAGAAATCAGAATTATAATAATCAAAGTCATAGAAATCAAAATTATAATAATGAAAATCGAAGAAACCGAAATATACATGTATTACAAAGGTCGGGAAACGGGGCTATTCCTCCGATAACATCACAGGAGGATATAACAAAACAATTGAACGAGTTAGCAATTCACTAATTTTCCATATAAATGCAAATTCAGGAAGTCTGGTAATGTTACAATCAGATTTGTCCGGAGACGTCTTGACATTTCTGGTTGATACAGGATCGGATATCACTGTTTGCAAAGTGGATAAATTAAGAGAAAATATAGCTATAGATAGTAATAATAGATGTAGAATAACGGGAGTGACAGACTCCGAAACATATTCATTAGGCACTGTATATACAAACTTTAAATTCCATAATCATATTATTAAACAAAATATACACATAGTTGAAACAAATTTCCCCATAAACACAGATGGAATAATAGGTAGGGATTTTTTGAGCAAAAATGGATGTAAGATTGATTATGAAACTTACACAATCACTATTAACTCTGTAGATGAAGAAATTATCCTACCCTTGGAGACGAATCTTCCAACACAAAATACTTTTACAATACCAGCGAGAACAGAAATTTTGAAAGCTCTAAATATTAAAAGAAGTGAAGATAGTATAATTTTAAATGAAGAAATAAGTAAAGGAGTATTTATTTGCAATGGAATAATTCCTAAGAATGGTATTGCACATATAAGAATAAAAAACACTAATGAAGAGGCAGTGCAAATAGATAAATATGAACCAAAATTAAAGAATTTAAGTAATTATCATATAATACGGAACACTAAAGACACTAACATTTCAAATAAAGAACGGTACACGAAAATAATTAAAGAATTGAACATGGAAAATAATAATGATTACGAAAAGGAGGAAATTTTTAAAATTTGTAGGGAATTTACAGATGTTTTCTACGTTTCTGGTGATACATTAACAACTAACAATTTTTACAAGCAAGAAATAATAAAAGAGGATAATACGCCTGTTTATATAAAAAATTATAGGTTGCCAAAAGCTCAATATAATGAAATAGATAAAGAAATCGAAAAACTTTTAAATAATGATATCATAGAACCTTCAATCAGCCCGTATAATTCTCCATTGTTAATTGTCCCAAAAAAATCTTCTGAAGGTGATAGAAAATGGAGATTAGTTGTAGATTATAGGCAATTAAATAAAAAAATTATAGACGATAAATTTCCATTAACTCGTCTAGAGGACATATTAGATAATTTAGGCCGAGCGAAATATTTTTCGACGTTAGACCTAACTAGTTCTTTTCATCAAATAGAACTAGAGAAGGAATCTCGTCCTATGACAGCCTTTTCGACGAATAAAGGACACTTTCAATTTAAAAGGTTACCATTTGGACTCAAAATATCCACGAACAGCTTCCAAAGAATGCTATCAATAGCATTAGCTGGTCTAGAGGAACTTGCGTTTCTATACGTGGATGATATAATTGTTTTTGGTTGTGGAATGAAACACCACAATAATAATTTAATTAAAATATTTAAAAGATTAAGAGCCTATAATTTAAAAATCAATCCATCTAAATGTAATTTCTTGAAAAAGGAAGTCACGTATTTAGGTCACTACATCACAAGTGAAGGGGTTAAGCCTGACCCTGCGAAATATGAAGTGATTAACAATTATCCTCGCCCAACCGATTCGGATAGTACACGCCGATTCGTTGCATTCTGTAACTATTACAGAAGGTTCATCAATAACTTTGCTTTGATAGCGAAACCTCTCAATAACCTATTAAAAAAGGGAACAGTGTTTGTTTGGTCTGACGATTGTGAAAAAGCATTTAATTTACTTAAAACAAAATTAATTAATCCACCAATCCTACAGTATCCAAATTTTGATAAAGAATTTGTTCTAACAACGGATGCATCAAATTTCACGTTAGGTGCTATCTTATCACAAGGTGAAGTTGGGAAAGATCTACCAATTGCCTTCGCAAGTAGATCTATGGATAAACACGAACTAAATAAACCAGTTATTGAAAAAGAACTATTAGCTATACATTGGGCCATAAATTATTTTAAACCTTACCTTTACGGTAGACAATTTACTGTGGTAACTGACCACAGACCACTGGTAAGTCTGTTTACAAATAAGAATCCATCGTCTAAAATGACCAGAATACGATTAGATCTAATTGACTACAATTTCAACATAATTTTTAAACAAGGTAAACTAAATACCAATGCAGATGCTTTATCTAGAATAGTTTGGGACACTGAAGCATTAAAAGCATTAATACCAAAAGAAAAAGTTAATGTAATCACTAGAAGTATGAAAAATAAACTGGATGAAAATTCTAAAGATTTTAGTGTAGATGTACCAAGAAAAGAGCCCGATCAACTCTACGCTTGGGAATGTACATCTATAACTGAAGTACAGAAATTAAGAGAATTAAGGTTTGTGTATGAACAAACAGAAAACTCGCGAGAAACTAAAAACAATAAATTTATAAACGTACCAACAGGTTTGCAGGTTATAAATAAATTCGGCAATGACAACAAATGATTAAAAACTGTGACTATTTTGATTAGCAATAATCCAATTATGGAAATGAATTCAAAATTGGAGAAGTTAATTAATTGCATGCAAAACCTGAAAATAGATAAACTAGCATTGAAAAGCAACGATTTAATTTTTAGTCACATAGATATTAATGAATTCAAAAATAAATTTAATGTTCTGCAGAACTCAAAAAAAGGTAAAAAAGAAGAAAATAATTTAAAAATAATAATTTATAAACCGCCGAAAAGAATAATAGATACCGAAGAAATGTTAGGAATAATTTTAGAAAATCACACGAATCCAATTGGAGGTCACTCAGGTGTTAAAAGAACAATCTGTAGAATAAAACAGAGATATGTGTGGAAAAATATGAGTAGAATGGTCAAAGATTTTGTAAATAAATGTGAATCTTGCAAAAAGAATAAGATAATCAGGCATACGAAAGAGAAAATGAAAATTACAGAAACACCAGGGAATAGTTTTGAAGTAGTAGCAGTAGATACGGTAGGACCACTGAAGATTTCGAATGGATTTAGATACATATTAACTTTACAATGCGAATTAACCAAATACATAGAAGCAATTCCATTAATAAATAAAGAAGCCATAACCATTGCGAAATCAATAGTAGAAAAGTTTGTGTTAAAATATGGTATTTTCCAGGTTTTAAAAACAGATATGGGAACTGAATTTTTAAATGAATTAATGAAAAACATTTGTAAATTACTAAAAATCAATCAAGTCAACTCTACACCATATCATCATGAAACCTTGGGTTCAATAGAACGAAACCATAGAGTTTTAAATGAATACTTAAATAATTTCACTACCAACGGCAACTGGGATGAATGGTTACCATACTTTGTATTCTCGTATAATACAACTCCACATACCGATACACAATACACTCCATATGAGTTAGTGTTTGGAAAGTTAGCTACCATACCATCATTCATAGATACTGAAAAAACGAATCCGATTTATAATTATGATAATTATGCAGAAGAAGTTAGGTTTAGATTACAAGAGGCTCACAAAAAAGCTAATGAATTATTGAAAAGAACCAAAGAAAATAGAAAAAAGGAATTAGATAAAAAAATAAATCCAGGAAATTTCAGCGTAGGTGATCTTGTTTATCTGAAAAGGGGTAACAGAAGAAAGCTTGAAAGTAATTATACTGGACCTTTCGAAATAGTGGAAAGAAATGATGTGAACTCGAAGATTAAAATAGAGAATGAAATTAAAGAAATACACAATAACCGTCTAAAAAAATAAAAACAAGAATGTAATTTTTATAAGCATATAAATTTAAGATGAATTCATTTGAGTAGAATTAAGATTACTTAATTAGAATAACAAGATAATATTTTAGAAGCTAAATAAAAAATATATATATATAAATAAACAAAAATAATAATGATAATAAAAAAATTTACTAATCTTCAATTGGTAAATTTTTCTAAAGGGGAAGGATGTAATGCCACACACTTGTCATGGAAATTTCGACATCATACGCGGTACAATATACTTAACATTTCGAAACATTGCACGCGCGAAAATATTTAATGATGCGAAGAAATTCCATGAAATTGTATTTTGTAAAATAAACACATTTTATATTTCGAAATTTATTTCTTTTACGATAATTCAATAACGATAAAATATATTTATTAGGCATTACAAAATATTGTAATAATTAATATTAAGTTAATATAAAAGGAGATAGATTTGGTTGCTCGTGGAAGAAGCAACTATGTTAATAATAAATAAATATAATGTATAATATATATAATATAATAATAAATAATAATTAAAAATAAAGAAGTGATAATATACACCCCATCCCTTTACACATTTCAACAGTTCAAACTGCTATTGCCATCAGCCGACCTTTTAATATTTCCGGACTTCGACAAACCGTTTATATTGACAACGGATGCGTATCGGAGCTGTACATTCCCAGGGTAAAATTGGCAAGGATCAACCGGTAACTTGTATATCTAGATCCTTATACAAGACCGAGGAAAACTACTCTACCAATGAAAAAGAAATGTTAGCGATAGTTTGGGCTCTAGATAATTTAAGGAATTATCTCTACGTAGCAAAGAAAATCAGGATTCTTACAGACCATCAGCCGCTGACTTTCGCGCTTAGTAACAGGAATAATAGTAGCAAGTTGAAGAGGTGGAACGAGGACGAGGAATCACACCACGGTTATAAGAGGCGGTGACAAACCCGGAATTGAGCTTCTTATGGTCAGCGAAAAATACAGAAATATAATTTCTCTAATTGGTACTCAAAGCTTCTTAGCTCTGCCGCAATATTGGTGGCTGACCTCCACACAAAATTACCATACATTGACATGAAACCTGGTTCCCTTTCATGGTGCTGTTGATTTGGTTGTCCTGGAAGGCCGACAAAACTCGCAAAGCTACATCGAGCTTCTAGAAGTGCAGACAGTCAATTTTGACGAAATGTTTGAAGGGTATCGCTGGATTTTCTAGCAGGATAACGCAGCAATCCACACGTATTACGACTGTACGAATTTATGAAGTTGTAAGAAAAAATGGAGGACTTATTGTCGCAGTTAAGATAAACAAAATAATAGAAATGGGGAGTTTCTACTTCGTATTACATGCAAGTATGCGTATTAGTAACTGGAAAGTTAGATAAGATAAAAACATTTGTGATGACAAATTTTCAAATAATTAGGCGTATTAGCTTAGGTTTTATGGAATATTTTTAAGTGAGAGTAATCAAGTGTCACGGAGTGTACAATCGAAGTTTATTACAAAAATTCTACATGAATAACTTCAATGTTTTAATTGAAAATTGTATACAAGGAAATGTGTAAAATTGGCACGATGTTTTCATTAATTAGATATTATCATCAAGGTCACGCCGGTTTGGTATTCAGAATATAAGTGGGATAATAACGGAATGATACACAATTCCGTTACAGTGTGAAGTTGGAAGAAATCAGAAGCAAGTAACAGGGTTTGAACTAAGATATTCGAGAGATGGCAGCGCATATGGCAGGAAAGGGACACGTGAAGAAAAACAGCCAGATTAGTAAAAGAAATACGACACGAGATAGGTTACGTATGTGGAGTAATAAACTTTTTACTGTGCCAATTTTTGACAGGGTCTGATTTTTCTGACGTTTAATAAATTTAAATAAAGGGACAAATAATTCAGTTTGTGTTGTGGTAATGCGTTGATTGGCTTATGATAATTCTTAGCCCGGAGATCAACAAATTCTTGTATTTCCGTTGACTTGCAGACGACATTAGTAAGTCAAACAGATTTAGCGGAATCGTCACTTTAAATGAGGAAACATGGCCATTATATCGAGGTAAATTGTTACATTGAATCAGGCTCGAATTAACTTGAATATCATAAATGAATAAGCTTTATATCAAATACTTCTCAACTGCCACAAATCTTAATGTTTTATTGTGCGAAAAATTTAACTTAGAAGAACTCAGAAGAACATAGAAGAGCTCTACTATTTTATTCGTACAGATGAATAAAATATTGAAAACCAATGATTTCATTTACGATTTGATCTGATACACAGAAACCTGTTCTCTACATTAAACAAAATTGAAGAACTGCAAACACTTTTTTTTTCCCCTCCGAGTGAAAAAGGAATATAATTAGACCTAAAAGTCAAGGCGCAGCAGTATCTTAGCCCAAACATCTGAATGGAACACTGACCGGTTGCTTTTTAATTTTGTCGGTTGACATTTGACCACATACATTTTACGTGCAATGTACTCGTAAACAGATTTTCTTGAAAGAGACTCAGACTACTCAATAGACATGCCTGTGAGAAGGTACACATCAACAACCCGATTTTTAAGACAAATCGACTACTTTGCAGAAACTGCACACAACGTGACGTATAGATTGTTACGAATTCTATTCTGCACAGATGTAACACTTGGTGGTGAAATTGTGAAGGTGTACACCAGAAAATGTTAAAATCCCAACAGTCGCGAGTTCGAATCCAGTCGAAGTCTGGTCTAACCAATTTAAATCTGACTACAGTATTTTAGTCATATTTACGAGTAGTCATATGAATGGGAAATGCATTTTGCATAAAAATGTAAATATAAATTATGCATTACAAACAAATCTGTTACAAGTTCTCTTACTTCTACCTTCAAATTATAATGAAGCTAATAAATATAATTTAGTGATTGTATAAACCAAGGGTCGACGCATCTCTTTATTATACATCATTACCGTAATCATTAAGTCATCGTAATACCGCCCATTTACATCAAATTGTAGCTGTATTATGTGCTGTGCTGGTGGTAAATTATAGTTATTATAACAGCATTGTGCGCAAAATGCACGTTGAATTTGCATTTCATGCTGTGAAAAAATTTACATAAAAACGAATGCATTTCATATACCGCGTATTGTTATAGTCGATTTGTAATCTGATAAATTAGTTCTATAAAAAAATAAAACACAAAATGATGGTTTTTAAAATGTTTTTATTAATGTCGTGTATTCTAGTGATGTGTGATGCTGCTGTATGTCGATATTCGAATAATCTGTTGTAAAAATAATAAATGTTATATTTCTATTTTAACACAGATGACAGTTGACCAAATGAAAAAAGCTGCCCGGGTTGCTCGAATTGCGTGCATGCAAAAATTAAAAATTTCGGAAGATCGTGTAAACGTTTTTGAAACGGGGGATTTTCCCGATGAGCGTGATCTAAAGTGCTATTCGGCTTGTCTACTCGAAATGATGAATACTATGAAAAAGGGTAAAGTTAATTACGAAGCAGCGATGAAACAAATCGATACCATGATGCCCGATAGTCAAAAGGAGGGTGTTAGGCATGCGATAACCGTGTGTCGTGATTCACCGAGTGAATTTAATGATAGTTGTGATGCTGGTTATGCAATATTTCAATGTCTCTATAAAAATAATCCACACTTTTTCTTTCCGTAGATTTGAGGCATCAGATGCTTTATTAAATGCAGTAGAATGTAGACTAAATATTATCATTTGGTGTGGTATACGATTTTAAATAAAATGAGTGTTTCAAACTCAGTGTGGCAAATATATTTTAATTTGATTTGTTTTTCATTTTGCAATGCAGCCCGCAAAACACAACACGCAATGTAAAGTAAAAGTATTTGTGGAAACATCTTCCTAAACTGACCTAAAAGGATATAGGATTATTTGGGAAGACTTCAAGTTGCACAATCGTTGGAACTTTTTCTTACATCCTACAAATTTTTATAGGTTTGTGAGTATAATATTTTGACTTTTTCGGATAAAACGAAACATCCAATATTTTAACGTTGGGGAAATATGTCCTAATTCTGTCCCGGGCAACAATAACTCAATGACTCAATATAACGAATTTTTAGGACAGGTAGGTTTGCACTGATCTTCGAACAAGTACGGTTTTCCTAAATTTCCCGGGAAAATATTATAATCCGTGTATGTAGTTGGCGTTTATATAGAAATAGCACTAGGTCCTAAAAAATAGAAAAACAAATTTATTTTGGCAAAATTAGGAATTCACGGTGTTTAAGATTTTTATATCCAGAAAGGAGAAAGGAGAAATTTATATCCTTCTATAAATCACAAGTACATTTTTTCTTCAAATTTGGCTGTCCGAATCACCCTAAATTCCCATTTTGGCCAAAATCAACGTGGTTTGCTGTTACATAGAATTTAGTAGTATCTCAACATCAACGCCAATTATAGAGACTCGAGCTATAGTATTTTCCCGGAAAATTTAGGGAACCGTGCATGTTATTTATAAAAGATTAATTCAAATTTGGCTGCCAAAAACACCCTTAACCCAAAATATGAGCTAGCTAAACGAGGTTTTCTATAAAATGAGCCCTTCTTGTAGCATCGACGAATATATGTCACTTAGCTTGCTGATTCATATGAGTTGCTCGGAAAAATTCAGAAAATAGTGCATTAGAATTAAAGCACTATACAAGCAAAATTTAGCTGTCCTTAACATCCTAAACCCCAAATTTGATTAAAATAATTAAATTTTTCTATTAGATGGCACCAAGTAAAGGGTGATTTTTTTGTGGTTAGGATTTTCATGCATTAGTATTTGACAGATCACGCGGGATTTCAGACAAGGTGTCAAAGAGAAAGATGCTCAGTATGCTTTGACATTTCATAATGAATAGACTTACTAACGAGCAACGCTTGCAAATAATTGAATTATATTACAAAAATCAGTGTTCGGTTCGAAAAGTGTTTCGCGATTTACGTCCGATTTATGGTCTACATAATCGACCAAGTGAGCAAACAATTAATGCGATTGTGACCAAGTTTCGCACTCAGTTTACTTTATTGGACATTAAACCAACCACACGAATGCGTACAGTGCGTACAGAAGAGAATATTGCGTCTGTTTCTGAGAGTGTTGCTGAAGACCGTGAAATGTCGATTCGTCGCCGTTCGCAGCAATTGGGTTTGTGTTATTCGACGACATGGAAGATTTTACGCAAAGATCTTGGTGTAAAACCGTATAAAATACAGCTCCTGCAAGAACTGAAGCCGAACGATCTGCCACAACGTCGAATTTTCAGTGAATGGGCCCTAGAAAAGTTGGCAGAAAATCCGCTTTTTTATCGACAAATTTTGTTCAGCGATGAGGCTCATTTCTGGTTGAATGGCTACGTAAATAAGCAAAATTGCCGCATTTGGAGTGAAGAGCAACCAGAAGCCGTTCAAGAACTGCCCATGCATCCCGAAAAATGCACTGTTTGGTGTGGTTTGTACGCTGGTGGAATCATTGGACCGTATTTTTTCAAAGATGCTGTTGGACGCAACGTTACGGTGAATGGCGATCGCTATCGTTCGATGCTAACAAACTTTTTGTTGCCAAAAATGGAAGAACTGAACTTAGTTGACATGTGGTTTCAACAAGATGGCGCTACATGCCACACAGCTCGCGATTCTATGGCCATTTTGAGGGAAAACTTCGGAGAACAATTCATCTCAAGAAATGGCCCGGTAAGTTGGGCACCAAGATCATGCGATTTGACGCCTTTAGACTATTTTTTGTGGGGCTAGGTCAAGTCTAAAGTCTACAGAAATAAGCCAGCAACTATTCCAGTTTTGGAAGACAACATTTCCGAAGAAATTCGGGCTATTCCGGCCGAAATGCTCGAAAAAGTTGCCCAAAATTGGACTTTCCGAATGGACCACCTAAGACGCAGCCGCGGTCAACATTTAAATGAAATTATCTTCAAAAAGTAAATGTCATGGACCAATCTAACGTTTCAAATAAAGAACCGATGAGATTTTGCAAATTTTATGCGTTTTTTTTTAAAAAAAAGTTCTCAAGCTCTTAAAAAATCACCCGTTAGTATCTCAAAATATATCTAATTTAGTGTGCAAGTTTATAGAAGTTTCTCTCAAAAAACTGTCCGTTCCAATTATACTACTCTAAGACAAATTTGCCTTTGCTAAACACCCTAAATCTCCACCTTGATTAATATAAACGAATTTTTCTATTTGGTGCGGTCTAGTCACTTCTCAGAATTGGTGACACTTAGCATGCTGGATTCTAGAAGTTTCTAGAAAAAATTGAGGAAATTTTATGTTTGATTTACAGTACTCTAAGGAAAATTTAGCTATTCTAAACTCCATAAACTCCAAATTTGATCAAAATAAACGAGTTTTTCTATTACATGGAGTCTAGTAGCATCATAGAATATGCTGATGCTAGTTTATAGGAGTTTATTGGAAAAATTCAGAAAAATGTTGAAAAATTTATTTAATATTTGTGCCCATTTCCTGTTTGTTTCCCGGAACATTAAGTACCATATATAATTTGTAACAAGTTCGATCTTACATTTATACGTAAAAACGATTAAATTAAACCGTTGATTCGGCTTATCCGAATCTAGTATATTGTACTAACTACCAGATTCAAATGTTTTCAGGAATTAGGACAAATTTCCCTATTTTGTCATGGAATATGTCATTCCGTCATTTTTCCAACATTACCCATTGGTATAATAATCTGCTCCCAGGAGTAAATCTATTGGGGATGGAATATTATACCCAGGATCGATCAGTGATAATATTGGATTGCTCTATTTTTAAACCGTTAGTGGCTTTTGTGGATATTCGTGTGTTATTTTATTTACAACCAACGCTTTTATAGGATGTACGAATTTCGAATTGAAATGTGTGAAATCCCATAATTCTCAGCTCTGCTTTAGTTGTTTTTTAATTTTAAGCTGTCAGCTGCCTTTGAAATGATAAAGCTTGCTTGTGAGCAGGGATCGATAATTGCACGTAGATAGTGGTTATTTTCGTGATTGGTTATATAATTTCTACTAGCGCCGTTGGTAATTAGTAGATAGTCTCCACCTTTCTTATCTGCGGTAGTTTATATAGCGATGTTTTTTGATTGTTTATAGTCCCTGCTTTAACTATTGTTCTCACATTACCATCATTCTTTTTATTGTTGTGTTGCAATTGATGATGTCGTCCTGAATATTGCATGATTGATTGAGCATGCAATTCATTCTCGAGTGGCTGCGTTCAAGACAGTTCCTGCAGAGCTCTAGCAGTGATACGAGTTGATTTTTGTCATAAATACTCATCGCTTTAAATTGTTCACAATCTCGGTTTTTTACATCTCATGTCAACAGAGTTGTTCCTGGTGGATTGTATTTCGCTGTAAATGTTGTAGGTTTACGAATGTTGATGGTTTTCTCACAAAAAACAGTTTCCACGGACACTGCCTTGGAAACTGTTTTTTGCGAGAAAAACATCAACATTCGTAAGCCTACAACATTTACAGCGAAATAAAATCCACCAGGAACAACACCCGTTTTTAAAGAAACTTCATAAAACTGTGTTAGCTTGGAATGTCTCTTCAATTTTCTAATGACATCTCGATTAATCTCACTGATTCACTGTCAAGTTTCTTTGATATCGTGTATATGATATTTGGATCCCAATTCTCGATGTTTATTCCCATGTTTTAACAGCTTGAAGGCATTTATTGCTGATGTCTGATAGCGATTCGTTATTAATGGTGAGTCATCAACGTATGGATGTATCAAACGTAACTGTGTGTATGCCGATTATCGTATTTATATCTTTGATAATCGTCGACATGCAGTTTCGTAGTTTTCGCCAGTGGCATGAAGATGGTTGGTAAATTTGGCTGCCTGACCACCAATGTAGGTTTTCAGATAACTCATTGTATGTGTATCTGTTAGTGTTTTGTTCTTATGAACTAATTTGTCATCAAATTTATTATTATTAAGACATCAAAAAATCCCATCCATTTTATATGATCCCCATTATAGTGCGGTATGCTGATTTTTGGAAATTTAACCTTATCCTCCGTATGATGCCTTAAACGGTCCAGTAATGTTTCGACAGCTATCACTGTTTTGTTATGCGATTCTCGTATAATGTCGTAAGTCTTCAGGAATATATTTTCATCTAGACCTGTGATTTGTTTCGTTAGTTTCTCCATTAATCATAAAGCGTGTTCAGATTCATTTTCGTTGATAAGTTTCTGTTTAATGTTTTGTTGACGAACGTAGCGGTTGATTTGTTTGTTACGTGTCGTATGATCTTCTAGGCTATATGGTGGAAATTTGAACTTATTCCCTTGATCATCACCGATGAGTGTTCTGCACCGGTATTGAAGCGAACACGCATGGCTTCCAAAAAAGTGGTGTATGTGTCGACTGGTGTTTTCACCGTGGTAGTGCTGTGTTGGCTTTATATTGTTATATAGTATAGTAGCTCGGATCTCTTTGTCGTTGATTAAATAGTCAGCATACAATGATTTTAAGACGCCTATCTTAGATTTGAGATATTTCACTAGTTTCCTTCCGTCTCCATCCTTTTTATAATTACTGTTAAGCTGGAACAACTTTTCAGCTATTTCTTGCTGTTGATCTAGGAGATATTCTATCGCTCTCTTATTATCGATGTTAATGAATTACTGTAGTCAATTTGATCTCGTTAATGGATTGCCAGTTGTTGTGTTGGCTCGAGTTTTTGTATCTTCTGCTCTTTTTCTTGGCTCGAACGATCAATGTTGCTGGGTTTAGACTGGTAGCAGGTATATTTGCTCGGCTATGCCTAAGTGTAATTTAATTTTTGTTATATTACCACTGATGAGAACTAACAATAAAGAACACGTTGCTATCTTGACTGCTTATTTTATTATACCTTTATTACTACTTAAAAGGTTTATTTATACAAAATTTATAGCTGTCTAAACAGTTTATATGAAATATTTAATAAACACAAAACTATGCGAAAGATTGAAATTAAATTGGTTGAGATGGAGTCGGGTCCGGAAACATTTTAGACTGATTATTTTGCATTTTATGTTCTCAACAGATGTATACAGATGTACAAGTTCGGACATTAGTTAATATTTTAATTTTTACCATCATTTATTTTTTAATCAGTCATTGAAATATTCTAATTCTCCTCAGTTCGAGTGAAAATAAGTATTAAGTATAATAGTTTTCAACACGAAGTACAGGTCGCCGATATTATTGAAGAGTTCATCCTATAGGAATGGACTCTATGAGAGCGAATTGCTTAGAGTTGGATGTTGGACGAGGAGTCCTGAGATACAGTAACATCCAAACGCAACTTCGACTCAGCGGTTTAAATGTAACAACCATCAAGTGAGTAATAATTGACCACCGATAAAAGCTTTCATCAATCACAGAATCAATTATTTCGGGAAGATTGTAGAAGCTAATGATTTAGAACCAATAATTAGAGAAGTAATGATCGAAAAAGCCATATTAATACTAAATAACGACGATGGAGTTCGAATTAGAGCTATAAATCTCTGGAACAAATCAAAAACAATCAAGAATGGTACAACCATCGGAAAATGTGCAGAGGTAAGTACCATAGTGAAATGTGAACAGAAAAATTGGGTGAAAAAAGTCAACACAGCCGAACTAAAGGAGATAATAAGACAACTTATTCAGAACTGGACAGATGATCTCACTAAGGAGCAGAAAACAGAAGCGCAGCGATTACTAGAATGATACGAGTACATGTCTATTTTCTGTAGTACCCCAGAAAACAACGAAAGAACCTTTATGGTAAAACACAGAATTGACAACGTAATCCGAGACACGTATTCGGTTGTGTTGGTCGAAAAGAAGGAAGACAGCATGAGATTTTATGATGATGTGACGAAAAAGCTAGCTAAATAACGAATGTGAAGTTTTCGACAAAATTAAAAAAATAACAAAAGATGGCGGACTAAAAAAATTTATCGAAATAACAAAAATGCACTGTATGTATTAGTAAAACAGTTGACAAAAGCAATGTTAGGATTATTTAAAAATTTTGCTATGAAAATCAACTGCTCGTTAATACGCAATTAGTAAACTAGCGACTTCGGCAAAGACAATAACAAAACAATAACAATTAATACGAAATTCGAAATGTTCAAACAAATAAATATTATCCCCATTTTAATACGATGACGTAGACCCATTTGTTATTGACCCCGAACTTGATCAATTTTTGCAAAACTAAAATAAATGGGATTTAGACGTTCAATGTTTCGAGAATTGGTCAGCTCACAGAGATTTATCACGAACATGGAATACAAACCCATAATTACATGTTACGACTATTAAATAGAAAATTTAAACATTTCTATTTATTTTATATAAAAAAGAAAGAAGTGATTTTGCACCAAACAAATAAATTGTTAGTTGAGTAACTAAATATACCTAAACTATAACTATATCATTATTCGGGGTTACAATTTCACTATTTCTAATAATAATAAAATTCATCGAGGGATATTTTTTAAATAATTTATATATTATTTTTAAAAAATGAAAATCAAACCATCTTAAATCAAATCAAATTAAGTAATCTAGAGTAATCACCAAATAGTATCAAAAGCAGCAGTAAACAGCAAGATCAAAAATTACCCTAAAAAGCTGTTGACTTAATTATTGATTAATTTCAAAGAAATAGTCAAAAAAAAGTCACGGCTGTATCTTGAAAATTATAGCCCACCACCTTTATAAAGTGAACTCAGCATCAAATAACGACATACCTGTATGGTAATATAAAAATAATGAATGATGGGCATAGTCTAGAATTCTTGACAACTACATAAGTTATTAAATAATTATGTAAACAAATTAAGTAAAACATCTACTCAGTTATTTGTAAAATGATTGAAATACAAATAAGTAACAAGCAATTTTTAGAATCATTAATACCTAACCTATAATTTAATATAGATAATTTCACACCTTCATAAAATAACTAAATATACCAATCACGCACATGATTCAATTCCATCAGAAACGTCAGATGAGCCAAAAACTTCCCGTAGATATTCAGCGTATACTTTTACGGCATTACCTTAATTTCAAATAAGTTTTCACAGTGCAGAAAACTAAAATGAAGATTAATTTTTATATTAACACGGCAAACTACTTGTTAAAGACATTTAGTGTAACAGTTGCTAAACACGAACACCATTCTACCAGATCTTTAATTTAATTCCTTAAACCTTAATTATACTGACTTAAACCACTAACTCGTGACATGAATATGCAAATATCACATTATTATTTTAGATATACATTGAAAATCTAAAATAATTTTGAAATTTGTGCTCAGAACCAACCAAAATACCCCAATTTAATTTAAATAGAATACAAACACAAAAAATAAAAATTCTAAAATCATTAAAGCATCAAAAGCTGTACCAAAACCAAAGTTGTTCATTTTTTAGTTTTCGTGTGTGCTTTAACTCATACATATTTTGTTGGACTAATATTAAATTCTGCCCATGGCTAATTAATGCGTCCTTATCATTATCATTAGGGAAATGTGTGTCGTACACGTTAATGAATCTAAATAAATTTAAACCTTCGTGAAAATCGCAATATATAAAGAATGGGACGAAAAGATCTAGATATCAGCAATAAATTTGTAAAAAGCCAACCGGCCAAATTTGTAAAAAGCCAATTAAAGATGTGATTTCGATGCTACCAGTTGGATTCATCTCTATAATTGGTCTAGTTTGGATAATTGAAAATTACAAAATTTAAAGTTTTCTTGTGTCAAAACTATCAAAAATTTTCTCATTCAGACATCCTTCGATTTCACAAACAAATTAAATAAATTTACTAACTATTAAAATGGGAAGCACCTGGCTGAAAGGTTTCAAAAATATTATTGAATATTTTAATTAAGACTATAGGAATATTCAGTGTCGAATCGAAAATGTTCTGAAAAAAATCAGTCATCTCATCAGGGCATAATAATATGACCTTATAGAGGTCGATATTTTTAGTTTTACCAAAATCGTTCAAGCCAAATAAAATGTACAAAGAAGGCTCCAAGCCATCCCCTTAACAAGAAGTAACATGGTTCAACATCACGCAACGTGATGCAATATGGCCAAACATGATGCAAAATTTCACAACGTAGTGCAACATCTCACAATATCGAGCAATATAACGCAACAGCGTGCTACACCACGCCACATGCAGCAGGGTTGATTTTTTCCGAAAGAATTTTTAAGAAAATCTTGCAAACCAAAAAAAAATAATAATCAAAAACAGGACCGGCTGTGCCCCACCGGATGACCCTATAAACCAGTTGCGGATGACCCTATAAACCAGCTATTTACTAACGATTCATCTCAAACTTGTCACAAACAAAAATTAGGCCCATTTGCTGATGAAAATCTTTATACGTGTCATGCTTGACTGTTGCTGATGAGTCATTAGTTTGACATCAATGACATTGCTACTGGGATGTAGTACACCAAAACAAGTTTTGCATAACATGGTTCTTCGCCATCGGATTACTGAATTATATTACTATAGAATCTGCAAAAAATCTCTGTGTTTAACTTGTGTGTCTAATTTTGAGAAGTAAAATAAAATACTGGAATCGCATTACAAAATTTAAACATAATCTTATCTGTTATTTAGACATTATTCTTTTGGCTTTCGCAGTGAAGTAAATTCACATCAATTACATTAAAACTGTGTGTAGCAATTATTTAATAAAATATTGAAAATCCATAAAGTGAAGTAATTTATCATTTATCAGCAGCTTTAAATATCTGCGCTCAACATAATATTATATTAGGTCTCTGCTAAAAATAACTGTAGACAGGCATATTTATTAGTATGTGCTCGTGAATAATGATGCGAGATTCCATTTGCCTATAAATCTTTTATTTCTTAAGCCCTATGACATTTTGATACTACATACTTAAATGAAAGCTAAACAATCTTTTCACTCCATATACTGTTCAAAGGGTATATAGAGCAATAATGAATGAATGTAAAATCCAAATGTGATGTGTGTGTTACTTGTATATTCTGAAAATAAAATCTTATCGCCATCAATCAGGAAAACCAAAGGAGGATTAACTCTTTTATTATTCGGAATTGGATACAAATATTTCAATTTTGTTTTGTTTATACATTTTAAAGATTGGGCTGTAGGTTTAATGACTTCTGGACATTTTCAATTGACTGGAGATATACGAAACGTATATAGGGCACATGCTCCTCAAATTAATTATCTTACGGTACTTTATAATACTGTCAGCTAAAAATGTTGTTTTTGAAGACATGGAAGGAAAAACTTTAAGAACTGTAAGAGTCTAAATATGGAGAAAATAAAATATTTTTATTTGGTAAGAGCACGAGTAGAAGACAAAACGACAGAAGCTTATGTAAACTTATTGTTAAAACACATATACGTGGATGTTACACAACTTCATCTTATGGAAGTTTATCGTTAGTGAATGTTGAATTTGCTGTTAGTATGAATTGATGTTGCTTTTCCCACACTGTCAATATTATTACTAAGTGTTATATGGAAACACTTATGCAAAATCTTTGTGGTTGTTTATGAACAAACATATTAGAAAAGCTGTAGTCTCGTTACGTAATCTGAGCTTGTGTATATTAAACTCAGTATTTCCGGAATCTTGTCCACGTTCAACAAAATCAATGTTCCGCTCAATCTAGGCACTAACAACAAAAATAATTATTTTCTATTTGATTGAACAATCTTAATGAAACATTTTTAAGTGACAAAATTTCCAGTTCATTAAAATTGATAGCAATTCACCTTTATTTAAATTGAAATTACGTGACGTTACACGTTATTGTATTATAGAGACAAGCCAAATTCTATCAAATAGTTTCAGGCACATAAATCATATTGTATTCATCCCAAAAAATTGTGCCTTTCTTTTCATGTCCTGTGTTAAATCAATTCGAAACAATTCGATTAAAGCTAAGTTGAGTGCGAAATGAAAATGTAAATGTGAGTATGTGTAAAATGTTTAAACTGTCTTAATAAAAATGCTCATCTTAATAATTTAGGGTAGCGAGTATATTTTACTACTATACGTCGCTTTAGTGGCCCGTGTACATAACTGTGTATGTAAAATTCATGATCAAAAGAGGCGTATTATGTGTAGTTGTGCCTAAATTGAATAGCATGACCGAAGACGATTCTTTTCCTTTGGCTTCAGTGGACGGGTTGTTAGTTTTAAATTCGGAAATTTGGATGATCTGTATAGATTCGTTTCACCATCATTGATGAACTTCTCTATATGAAAGAATAAAATGTTGCTTGTAAAAGTCCAAATATCTTGATGTGGTACATGTGGTAAGTTTTGTTAATGACCTTTTAAAAAGAGAAAATGCTTTCTTTTGTGAGATACTACACAATCTGCATTCGATCAACAAAAATCCGCTCTCATCACCACCTTAGTGTATAGTTGTTTCACCGGAATTCACAACACGCTCTTACATGCAATGTGACACAAGCTCAATAGGCATTGATTCTGTTCTTTTCCATAAGGAGAGTAAAGTCGCTGTTGCTTGTGTTGGTTTAGACCGATATCAGGGCTTCTGTCTCTCTTTGGCTTTACATCAAGGTTCTTTGGCCGATTCATATAATTGACTCTTTTAATATTGCCTGCCTCGTCTATTGACATTGGTATGGGTGGTTTCGGTTGCGTCGGCCTTGCTGGTAATATTGCATAGTAATTTTGATGTTGTTAATTAGGTTGATGTTGGTATTTGTTGCTGCGGATATTGTTGTTGCTGGTAGGGATGTTGGTATTGCACATTGTACCCTACATTTTTTGTTGCACTGACAGGCTAGGTAGTGGCATTGGTTTAGGTGTATATTGGTGGTGTTCGCCCGCATTGATTTCATTTACGGGGACTGTGATTGTATTATTAAAGTTTTTATTATGTATCGGCATACTCCGAAAGTTTAGGTTTTGTATCTCGAGACAGGAAGAGTATGCTTCCGGAAGATTTGTTGGTTTCTGGATGGTCATCATTTTGGAAATATCGCCACTAAGGCCTCTGATAAATACGTCCAATGCTCTGTTTCGATATGTGTCGAAAGCGATAGACATCCTTTTATAGGGTGTCAGTTTTCATCAAAGATGTTATATGATACGAGAGCCGAATCAGCTGTTCCTCGTATTTTTTGTCTAATATGCTGCAATATTGCTCGATAAACTGGTTTATCCTTTACTATACCATAGTCCTTTAGAATACTTTCTACGCTGTATACCCACGATACATACTCTATCGGGTTCCCATCGAAGACCAGTGTTGTGCAATTGTATGTAAAAAACGGTTTTATACATTTTTTACGTAAAAAATGGTAAAATACTTAAATTACTGTATAAAATGTATAATACTGTATAAAAACCACGACATATTTAAAAGCTTATTAAAGTCGATTTGATAAAAACTATATTAATAAAAGATGCTAAGTTAAAGTAATATAAATTTATTGGACATAAGCATAACTACAGAAGTCGTTATCCAAATATACACTTCGCAAACGCAATTTCTGCGATGAACACTGCGTAAAATATTCGTAACTAATTCAAAAATCTCAAATCTTACGTATATGAAAAACATTTGGATATATGATGTAAAATGAGAATTGGATTTTAAATAATTTTTGAATTTACTTATATTACTTCTGATTTATTAATTATAATTAAAAGTAAAATATTTGTTGAAAAAAAATATTATTTTTAAAGAAAATGTGGTTTGTTTCTCAGCTACTGAGATTTTTTAGAATAGAAAAACAAAATCCACAGCACTATGCGATTGAAGTGTAAAACGGTTAATCATCAAACTCATTCAATATTAATATTAAAGCTATAACATTTTAATGTTATCCGTTACAAAAATTGTTTAGATGATTACGAGAAATCATTGCCATCTTTCGACAAGATTATTTAACTTGATACAGACAGAGACATCTGTAGTGCAATTTGTTCTCTATTGATTATTGCTTAAAATAAGACTTACAAGAGAAACATCTTCATACTGCCCTAATATTGTAGCAAAACGAAATAAAAATATTGTTGCGCGATGTGACGTGAGGAGAATAAATTCAAAAATTCAGGTGTTATTTGTTATTGACATTGTCAAATGTCAATACAAAAAAATAAAAAATAAAAATCTGCAAATAAAATCACGTAAATAAAAATTTAAATATTATATTATATCAAAATAATATAATTATATTATATTATTTTTACGTCAGCTCCAAAACTAGAGGACCTTATTACGTCCAAGGAATCAAGGATAGTGCAAATTCGCTTTAAAACGAAATTTCGTATGAATGAGTTGGAGTTCAAAACTATGCTTGTTCGATGTATCGCTCATTTTAGCATTAGCTATAAGAACACGGCAAATCAAAATTTGGCCCGAGATATTAAAATTTTACGTACCGTTTTAGAATGTACCAATATAAAATCCCCGTAAGCTGTGTCCATGTAATATTTGAGCGGGTTTTCTATTACTTATTAAATTACAAGTCAAATGAAACTACGAATGCAATAGCCCTTTGGCTCGAATATTTTAATTCTCTTAACTAAGTAGAATTTTGACTGAAAAGTAAATATTTTTTTTTACTTATGCTTATAATAATTTTTAATAAAAAACAAATATGTTGAATTCCAAAAAAATTGTTTATTTATTTATAATAAAAATAACAGGTTTTTCTCACTGGTAGCTTATTATGTGCATCCTTATTACGATAACGACCTTTTAATTGATATCCAAATGGATAAAGTCAATCAGTTTCTGTTAACAAATTTAAATGGCCAAGGAATTGAGGATTGGCTCATTTACAAAAACAAAAGTGGAATATTCCGAACGTTATACTCAAAAGAAATAAGAAATCCACAAGTTTTTTGGAACACCGCAGCGATAAGCCACAAAAACTTATCCAATTTAGTACTGAAATTATTAAATCTTCCAGCATCGACAGCGCAGATTGAACGGATATTTTCAAATTGGAGCCAAATTCATTGTCCAATACGAAATCGCCTGACATTTAATAGGTCCAAAAAATTAATTCATATTTATTATTCTTTAAATAATAAAGAAGTTTTAACTCGATTTGATGATAGTGATGATAATGAAGATTTGCGATAAACAAAATTTCATTACTGTTCAAAGCTGAATTTGATGATTAATCGTTTTACACTTCAATCGCATAGTGCTGTGGGTTTTGTTTTTCTATTCTAAAAAATAAGTTAGTAGCTGAGAAACAAACCACATTTTCTTTGAAAAAAAGATAATTATTTTATATTTTTCAGCAAATATTTTACTTTTAATTATAATTAATAAATTAGAAGTAATATAAATAAATTCAAAAATTATTTAAAATTCAATTCTCATTTAACATTTTTACATCATATATGAACATTTCTTCTATACGTAAAGATTTTTGAATTAGTTACGAATATTTTTTGTATTTTACAATTTATCAAAAATTAATGCGTGTAAAATACGTATTTTACACGCAAAAAACCGAGTATATTACGTAATGTAAAAAACAGGCACAACACTGTCGAAGACTCGTAATTCTTTGACGCAATCCGGTAGTCTTCCGATATCTTCGATCTCTTGTTCTGGTGTGGGTGCCACGAGATTGTGATTATTACGTGTTTGATTCCCTGTTTTGTTTTCTAGTTGGTCTATTCTTCTTTCTAATCTTTTGCTTATTTCTATTTGAGCGTTGACTGCTCTTGTCAACTTCTTACGGCGTCTTGAAGTTCTTCAATTATGTTACTTGTTTTTATAGATAGTTTATTTTTAAATGATTAGATCATATCCATCCTATTGCGCTGAAACTATGGTGAGTTTCATGTAAACGCCCGCGAAGCTTTCTAGGTTGGTACCACTAGGGATGAACCTTGTGGTCTAGAGGCATCAGTATAGATTTTTTCTATAATTTTATTTTTTCCACAAGAATTTGTTTAGGAAAGAAGTTTTATGAAATAAATGATATTCTCAAATCTAAGGAGTCAGTTCCTTGGATCAAAAAGACTCTTCTTTCAAGTTTCCACACCAATTATCCAATCGGATTTTAATTTCATAGATATTTTATATCAAAATTAGCAGGTTTTCGTAATGTTTTTTAATAGGTGGCCCCTTCGGTCTAGGTGCTTCCATACAATTTTTCACCAAAAATGTATGTTTGTTCCGAAATGGCTTTTCAGCTGTTCATTTGATCGCCATGCAATTTTTACCATGCCTGTATAAGTTGCCATAACCAACTTTACGATATTTTTGATGAGATTGAACCCTGGGGCCTAAGGCTTTGGTACAATTTTTTTCTAAAATCATAGTTTTTACTTGCTTTCCCGGGAATGAGTTTAAGAAAGAGATTGAATGAAATTAGTGACATGCTCAAGAACGCTCCTAAGTTTCACACTACTAATCCAAAATGATTCAAACATAGGGTATTTGAACCAAAATTAGCAGGTTTTCGCAATATTTATGCATTGTATTTTAAATACACTTGCTGATTTCGTTGTTCAGCAACATGTGTTTGGAAGGACACGTTGTTGGAAGTATTCAATTGAATGACAAATAGGGGTTTTGATTTACTTAATCAAAAAGTCACTCAAGATGAAATTGACCAAGTCATCTCAGCAGAAATACCGAATGACAAATTTGATCCAGACTTATTTGAAGTCGTCACTTCAAACATGATGGATTATGGCTACATTTGAACCAGCACAGAGAGAATTTAAACTTGAAATAACAAACAAAATTGAGCAAAACACACGCGTAATAATAAAATTCTATAACCTTTAACGAATCCTTGTCCTTGGCCGTATTCGATACATAGGACATTATAATGTACCATCAAGAAGAATTTGAGATAAAAAATTATATTTACTTCATGACGTACCATCACACTCCCTCCCGTATCGTATATGTACCGTATACATATTTGATTGGCGTATGTTTATTCCCCACAGATCCTCAATTTATTTCAATTTTTCGTAGCAAGAGAATTTTTTTCTGCTTTCAAATCTAGATAAAATTTATATAACACATAAAACATTGTGTTTGCTGGTAAAAGTTTCGTCGAAAAAACGAAAATTCCTAAGGCTGTTTGAACTCAATATAAATAGGCATAGAAAATTCAACGTAACATAAATATCGAAAGGGGTTAAACAAGAAATGCTTTCTAATTAGGATGTACACTTGCTCATATAGATATAAATTTTTAGTAAACGTCGTGGTTTTCGATTTTTTTTGGTATTTACGAATATCATATGTAGGTGCAGTACAGTGTTATTGTTCCATGTACAAAAAATGTGTGGTTTTGTAGTTTTTCCGGATTATATATAATGCAAAAGCTAAATTTTGCTTAGCACTTGCCCAACATTTCATGTTTTGCACTGGCATTATGTTAAAACCAAATTGTTTTATTGTTTTTGGATTAAAAATTCTTGCATGTATACGTAATAAAAATTCAACTTGTATCACAGATATAGCTTTATGGAAGGAATGAATTAAAAGCTTAGCTTTTTTGAAAGTATAAAAAAGTTTATAAGCATTTTTAATTTTAATTTGTCGCAGTGATTAGTTCTTAATTTTTCAAACTAGTTATAATCGGGATAATTATAAATACCTTTCTGGTATTATTTTATAATTATCATTAAACGTGAATTAGCAGAATGTGAAATTGAAACACGTTTAGATAATCTTTAACATTTATACTAGAGAAGTCCCTGAATCCCTAATAGTGTCGCTGTAAAGATCAAATAATTTTCTAACAATTTCAGATAAACACGAGAAAATTGTGATATAATTCACTAAAGTTTTTTCAATTCTAAAGAAGGTTTTTTTAGACAATGTTTCTACTTTTATATCTCCAAATCTAGAGATGTTCACGGGGTCTCACCTATATGGCTGAATAGCTAAGTCAAAACCTCACGTGTGTGGTGAATAAGGTTGAAATATGATGATTTGTAAATTGTCCAGCGTATTTTAAACAATAGTGGTTTTTGATTTATATCTATTTTCAAATTTTTCTGTTGCCGCTCCTTGAGATGTTCATAATTTTTTTAATGTATTTTGGGATAGCATAGATAAAATTCTAACATTGCAATAAACATGGTTATTTTATGAAAATATTTACTGTGCCATATACGACTTAGAAGTTTCATGAATTTGAATAAATTTTCAAATTTTATTTCACCGATCCTAGAGATGTTCACGGGGTCTCACCTACATGGTCAGATAGATCAGTCAAATCCCTATGTGGGTAATGAACGGGATCTAATTATGATGATTTTTAACTAGTCCAGAGACATTTTTACGTTTCCGGTTATATCGCTCATCCCAGAAATGTTCACGGGTTCTCTTTCATATATTCGAATAGGTCAGACAATTTTCTATCAATATTGTGAAAATGGGACACGAATGATGATTTTCGTCATGTTTTCCATAATTTACAACTTCTTCGTTTGCAATTTTACTCTCAATTGGAAATTTTGGTATTTTCTCCAATAGGATTTTTACCCAATTGACATTCCCAAATAAGCTACGAACCCGATTTATTGTGAAAACAATCAAATAACAAAAATCCTATGGATGTTCACAAGGTCATGTTTATACTTTTAGATAGTTCAAAGTTTCGACTATCGATAGTTCCAAACAGGGTTCAATTGTGATGATATTTACTGGACCATATATGACTTAGAAGTTTCATGAATTTGAATAAATTTTTCAAATTTTATTTCACCGATCCTAGAGATGTTCACGGGGTCTCACCTACATGGTCAGATAGATCAGTCAAACCCCTATGTGTGGGTAATGAACGGGATCTAATCTATGATGAGTTTTAACTAGTCCAGAGACATTTTTTACGTTTCCGGTTATATCGCCCATCCCAGAAATGTTCACGGGTTCTCTTTCATATATTCGAATAGGTCAGACAATTTTCTATCAATATTGTTCGAAAATGGAACACGAATGATGATTTTCATATGCTGTTTAAGTTAGCGGACATTTCTCAGCGGAAAATAAGAGTTTTCGTTACTCGCCGCAGTGGCAGCTCAATCACAATAGAGAATTTATTTTGTTATATAATGAGAAATTTCTTATTCCTTTTGTATCTCTATTTTCACTAAATAAAACATCCCAGCGGAATAAAATATTAAAAATGATCCTTAAAATGACAAATTGATTGATCTCCGAAGTAAAAGAACACGGTAAATTAAATCTTGAAATTTAACAATATTCCGTCTTTCACGATGAAATTTGGTAGTATTGATCATGGGTCCAAACCTTAGGACAAAATTCTAGGATCTGTTCATGTTGGATTAAACTAGGCCATCTCATTACCAATACTTTTGAAAATTTAATTTTTTTAATAGTTTATTTTCAGTTTTGGCCAATATCTCAAAAACTTCCACTAGTACCCAATACTTTCGATTGTTTTCCTAATAGCTCAGGTCATACTGAGACTACCAGAAAATTGGTGGATTAGAATTTTCACTAAAACTTTTGATTTTCTGCGGCCCTATCAGTTATTTCTAGTTTTTGGCCAAGTATCTCAAAAACTTCCACTAGTAAAAAATCCTTTCAGTTGTTTCTCTAATAGCTTAGGTCATACTGAGACTACCTCGAAAATCTGGGAAAATTGATAGATTAAGAATTTTCACTATAATTTTTCGAATTTCTGCGGCAATATAAGTTATTTTTTAGTTTGTGGGCACGTAAAAATGCCTCTGGACTAGTTAAAAATCATCATAATTAGATCCCGTTTACTACCCAACTAGGGGTTTTGACCGATCGGTCTGACCATGTAGGTGAGACCCCGTGAACATCTCTAGGATCGGTGAATTAAATTTGAAAATTTATTCAAATTCATGAAACTTCTAAGTCATATATGGTCCAGTAATATCATCACAATTGAACCCTGTTCGGAACTATCGATAGTCGAAACTTTTGAACTATCTAAAAGTATAACGTGACCTTGTGAACATCCATAGGATTTTTGTTATTTGATTGTTTTCACAATAAATCGGGTTCGTAGCTTATTTGGGAATGTCAATTGGGTAAAAATCCTATTGGAGAAAATACCAAAATTTCCAATTGAGAATAAAATTGCAAACGAAGAAGTTGTAAATTATGGAAAACATGATGAAAATCATCATTCGTGTCCCATTTTCACAATATTGATAGAAAATTGTCTGACCTATTCGAATATATGAAAGAGAACCCGTGAACATTTCTGGGATGGGCGATATAACCGGAGACGTAAAAATGTCTCTGGACTAGTTAAAAATCATCATAATTAGATACCGTTCATTACCCACATAGGGGTTTGACTGATCTATCTGACCATGTAGGTGAGACCCCGTGAACATCTCTAGGATCGGTGAAATAAAATTTGAAAATTTATTCAAATTCATGAAACTTCTAAGTCGTATATGGCACCGTAAATATTTTCATAAAATAACCATGTTTATTTCAATGTTAGAATTTTATCTATGCTATCCCAAAATACATTAAAAAAATTATGAACATCTCAAGGAGCGGCAACAGAAAAATTTGAAAATAGATATAAATCAAAAACCACTATTGTTTAAAATACGCTGGACAATTTACAAATCATCATATCTCAACCATATTCACCACACACGTGAGGTTTTGACTTAGCTATTCAGCCATATAGGTGAGACCCCGTGAACATCTCTAGATTTGGAGATATAAAAGTAGAAACATTGTCTAAAAAAACCTTCTTTAGAATTGAAAAAACTTTAGTGAATTATATCACAATTTTCTCGTGTTTATCTGAAATTGTTAGAAAATTATTTGATCTTTACAGCGACACTATTAGGGATTCAGGGACTTCTCTAGTATAAATGTTAAAGATTATCTAAACGTGTTTCAATTTCACTACAAAACAAATCCAATTGGAATATTTTTGAATTTAACAGTGTACATTTTTGGTATTATTTTTGGTATGTATTTCACAATCATAAAGAAATAATAGAACCCGTAACCGATAACATTATTTTTCTCAGCAACTTTCATGGCGCGATAACAAATAGCAATTCGACCAAGCATCTAGAAGGCAATTATTTAGTGCAATACCAAAATGAATCTATAGAGATAAAGGGATGGATCTTCACCAACAAAGAAACAACAACATCTCAGATATTGCCGCCATTATTGCACCCAAATATTACGGAGCAGGGAATCAGGCTTAACCTGGAATACCTACACGACCTACATGGCAACAACATAGGAAAACTGCGAAGATTAACAACACACCATCAGATAAATAACCTCACAGACATTATAGTCATATTCACCATAATCATAGTAAATATGGTTTTGGTAATAAGAGCAAGGAAGCATAAGGGGATAGTCGTGTTCAAGATCAACGAAGTGACCAATCAACATGATGTTAAGAATACAATACTTCAACATCCGTTCCAAATGTTTTTAGTTCACCTCATAACACACAGTAAAATCGCCGATCATCCAAATTCCATTTGTATCATCAAATATCATTTGTACTTTTCCATTTAATTTCCATAATCAGCATTTTTGTCGTATATTGTAAAGGGTGTTTTTTTAAGAGGTTGCCGATTTTTTTTTTGAATAAAACACATATAAAATTATGAAATGACCAAAATTTTTTTTTATTTGGTAGATAATTTTTTGGCATTTAACATTTAAACACAATTTCTGGCACATGGCTACCACGACTATTTTTCACAAATGTCATTCTGGAGGTCCAATTTTCCAGCACTTTTTCAAGCATTTGAGGGCGTATGTCAGCAATGACACGTTGAATATTGGTTTCCAAAGCGTCAATCGATTGAGGTTTATCCACATAAACCAATGACTTCACGTATCCCCACAAAAAGTAATCGAGTGGCGTCAAATCGCACGAACGCGGAGGCCAATTCACCGGACCATTTCTCGAAATAATGTTGTCGTTGAAAGTTTCTTTCAATAAGTCGATTGTTTCACGTGCTGTATGGCAAGTGGCACCATCTTGTTGAAACCACATTTCATTCATATCCATATCTTCAAGATTTGACAACAAAAACTCATTTAACATGGTTCTGTATCGATTTCCATTCACGGTAACGCGTCGTCCTTCCTCATTTTTAAAGAAATATGGACCGATGATCCCACCAGCCCATAGACCGCACCAAACAGTACATTTATCAGGATGCATTGGTAATTCTAGAACGGCGTGTGGATTATCTTTGCTCCAAATGCGACAATTTTGTTTGTTGACGTATCCATTTAACCAAAAATGCGCCTCATCACTGAAGAGAATTTTACGGTAAAAAAATGGATCTTCGTTCAATTGATTTAACGACCAATCACTGAATTCACGGCGCAAACGATGGTCGTGTGGCTTTAATTCTTGCACCAATTGAATTTTGTATGGCACCAAACCCAAATCTTTACGTAAAATTTTCCATAAAGTCGATGGACAAAGTCCAATTTGCTGAGCACGACGACGAATCGATAAATTGTCGTTTTCTTCGACACTGGCCTCAACGACAGCAATATTTTCTTCTGTACGAACTCTTCTCATTCTTGTCGGTGGCTTGGCATCCAAAAGAGTGAATGTAGACCGAAATTTGGTAATTACGTTCTTTATGGTGGTCTCTGACGGACGATTATGTGCACCATAAAATTCACGAAGTGCTCTATAAACATTTTTAATTGAACACTGATTTTGAAAATAAATTTCCACGATTTGAAAACGTTGTTCTGGAGTTAACCTATTCATAATGATTTGCCAAACAATACTGAGTAGAAATGCCACTTTGAGCTGTCAAAACAACTGTCATAAAATAAAACGACATCTATCGGAAAAACAAACCTCCTAAAAAAACACCCGTTAGTTTCCAGGTACTGCTCTCTAAGCCATTGATATAGTAACATTGGATCCAAAATTTGGCAGCTGTCTGGTGTAATAAATTATTTAAAATAGTTAGATAGACGTTTTTATTATAAACATGTTTGAAGACCATTTTTCCAGTTTTTACCCCAAAAAGGTTCGGTTTTCCTGGATGGGACTGTTATACTATACAGAATACTTATAGAATACTGTTTAATACATTTTCCACATTTTATTAGTTTTCTTTGTTGACTTCAATAAATATTTAATGATACTAATCGTTATGAGCTCAAATTTATACACATAGGAAAGTCATAGGGATGGTCTTGAAGTAACCAAAGAAATGTAATTAGTTTGTAGTAAATTTTAGTCCGAGGCCCATCCTGATATCATACTCGTAGCTTCATCAAAACTGCAGTTTTGGCGGTACAAGTTTTATTATAAGCTAAACCGATCACTCGTACCTCAAAAACGGTACCTGTAATAACATCGGAATTTCTTGTAATAAAGGTATAACAAGTTACGGTTTAGGTTTCACTGACGCGGGTTAATTTGATCGGTGTAGGTTTACAACACTACACTAATTTGTAATTTCTGAGAGAAGCCTCACAATTATTCCAATATTATTTTTTCTGCTAACCACTAATTCGTATTTCTTATCATTATCGCTCTTAATATTTTAGGATGTGCATCAGTATAAGTAATAAGAAATACACTGTAACATATCTTTCAATGTTTAGTATGAAGTAAAACGTTTTATGTAACCTCGTATAACAGCCCCATTCATACTTAAAATATGTACAAATAGAAATTGTAACTTGAATTACAAAATCATTGTGAAATATTGTGACAAATTGAATGCTAAACATTTTAATGGATGGATATCAAAATCTGTATATAAAATAGAAACAAACCCACAGACATTAAGTTTATTCAGCTATTAAAATTTTATTGTTATGGTCGATTTTCATTTCCAAAAGAATAAAAATTTTAACCGTCGTTCGTTATCGTGGGCTTTTAATCAATTTTCATTTAAATCATTTTTTTTTTGTTATGGGTATTTATTTAATACGATAATACGACCTCCCGTTAAGCTTTTATATTCACGGTAATCCCTATTTTTTCCACCGCCACCGCCACATATACGATTTTTGAATTATACTCGTATATTGTTTGTATACAACCTTTCAAAATGAAAAATAACCCATTTTCTTTTATAATTTTTCTCCTGTTTAACTCTATTATATACAATTTTTCAACATTTTCAGATTACATTCGAAAATGCAGTGAACAGCATGAGCGCACTGTATCGCTTCAATCTATATAGAATCCTAGATATAGCACTGCCATGAGAATGAAAAATACCCAATTTTTCATTTTTGTTTTTCACATTCAAGAAATATATGGCAGAAGCAAAAAAGTTAATTCTGTTGTTTTTCACTTGAGATGATCATATAATGATTGCGATTTATTTTGGTACCATTTTCAAAAATATAGAGAAACAGAGTTTATTGCAAGAAATTAATTTTTCCGTTCTACTCACCGGGAAAATTTTAATTAAAACGTGAATGAAGAAATGGAAAATGTACCTGTTGTAGATGCAAGCAGCCCAAACATTATTTTACCGTTAATTTACCTAAACTGCGAAAACACAACACAGGAGATTTAAAAAAACTACAGAATTGTATGGTTTACAAGACGGTTTCATATCAACCTCTCGTGTTATAGATTTCTTTTTTGACCATTGCAGGGACACCAAAAGTATCTTCCGATTAGTCGGATATATGCCAAAACCATTGTGTCATGTTTTGCAGTTGTATGCAATTCATATTTTGTTAAACGCAAGTCGTTGAGCAATAAATTCCACGTTTACCTGATTTGAGTGCACTCGATTTCTTTTTATGGGATTATCTTAAAACTAAGGTTTATGGAAATAAACCAGATAATTTTGAACAACATGTTAAACTTGTCATAAACCAGATTGTTTTTCACACATAGATCCAAACATTAAATAAACGATCTGTAAACTTTATATCTACTTTCTGTAATTTAAAAAAATTATATAGGCAAGAAAAGTAGTAATCCTTTCGGGACGCTTGCACTTTTCAAAATAGGAGAAGAAAACGTAAAAGCTCGTCACTTCCGGTGAACCGATTTCGGTCAAACATCAATGAAACATCCCAATTTATGGTGGTATGCTTAAGTTTTTAACTTAAGCATAGACTTTTAACATATTCGAAGCCAATATCATCAGAAGCCGACTTCTAATCTGACAAAAAAATTATTTATTTCACACCTGGATAAGGCTCAACTACCCTCCACAAGAATTATAGAGTAAGATTTGAGCCAATATCTGGTAGCGATCTGGCGTCATAAATTATCAAATGTGGCCACCTTTCAATTTTAATTATGTTTGAAATCTATTTTTCCATATTTAATTACAGGCTAAACTGACCACTCGTTCCTAGAAAACGGCAACTGTAATAAAATTGGAATTTGTTCTAATAAAAGTGTAACAAATTTTGGTATAGATTTCATTGAGGCGAGCTAGTTTGGTTAGTCTTAAATTCCCAAATAAACTAAATCAGTAATTTGAATAGAAATTATCAATTAGTTAAAAGAATTAAATAAATTATTACTACTAATTATAAACAATTGCAGCCGCATTGATTGAGTTTTAATTTAAAATTTTATTTTTAATTAAAAAGTAGTACGGCTTCAAAAATCTTCATTAGAACTAAATAATCAAGCTTAATCAGGAACTGCAATGAATAGTAGTATTAATAATTCACACCTGATAAATCTCGATAACTCTGCTGCTAATCAAACTAAAAGCTAATAAATATAATAATTTATTACTCAGCAGCTGAATAATTGGATACAGGAATATCACTAAAATCAGCCAACTTCTGAAATCAAAATACGGCCGAGTAGAAGCCGATCAAAAAACACGGTCAACATCTTCAAACAAATGCAATGAAAACTTCCTTCTGTTAAGATCTTCCCCGACCCCACCCATCCATATCTTGTACATGCGGCGTGCACATAAACTCTGCCCATCCATCCTCAATCCCGATAAATTATACCTTTCACTTCGAAGTCATTGTCCATTTAGAACTTCACCATTCTCCGCTAGGACGTCCCTAATCCGACGATCACCGTACAATGACCGCGAAATTACCACTCTTAAAGCCCTATCACGATCAATACATTTAATACGACGATCATCAATTCAAAACCCATCACGGAAAATGATAAATTTCTGAGAGAGATAGAGATAGAGAGAGAGAGAGAGAGAGAGAGAGAGAGAGAGAGAGACAGAGAGAGAGAGAGAGAGAGAGAGAGAGAGAGAGATTAGAGGTTCTAATCACATGGATGGTGAATATTTGTTACGAGTTTTGAATTCGTTAGGTTACATCGGCATTTACCTAATCCTTACAGTTTAACATATTTTGGAAATTGATGCGATTGGTTCGTCCAAAGAATATATCCTTACAATGACCGAATGAATCGTATTGTTGTATCGTTCCACGGCAATATTTACTTTACTTTGGTGGGGAGATCCTTAAGTTCATTTTTTAGACATTTTATCATCTCTATGACGAGCGGCGTAAGATAAATTTGTATTCCGAGCGTCTTGATATAATCCGATACCATAGGACTGATAAAACTTGACTCATTGTCATTATTTTGGGTGTCGTGAAATAATGCAAAATTTTGATGATTTTATCCCTTATATGCGGAGCTGATCTGTCCTTAATATGGAAGAGCTTCGTGAATTACGAGAGCTTATCTATACATGTAATGAACTTTTCACTTTTGATGTCAATACTGTCTATGTGGATAATCTTAGTTGGATAGGTCGGTATTGGTGTAGGTTGAGGTTTAACCGCTTCCGGGTGGCGATGATATTTATTTGTGTGGCAAATTTCACAGTTTCGTGTGTACTTCTTTATTAAGTTGACCAAATGTGGGATATAATATTTTTCCAGAACTTGTTCTTTATTCTCCTTCCAGTTACAGTGCGCTCTTTTATGTTCTTCCTGCGCAATCTTGAAGTTATTCTCCTCGTTCTTGATGTCTTGCACGATTCTTTGAGCTTAACTCGGATTAACGGATTTTGAATCTAGCAAAATGATCTGTATATAATTCTTGGAAAATTTGGATGTATTGTTCCGGAATCTTTACACCACTAATTGGTTTAGGGTTCAGCCTTTCTTTGAGTATGTTCATTAGGGTTTCTTTGGTTATATTTCGTAAACTGATAAAATGTCTGTGATAATTCGGATGTGGTTCTTCATAGGCGTAAATATTCTTATTCTCTGTAAAAATAAGTTGGTTCCTAAAAGCGTTATCGGTGCATTGCAGTATGGAATAAAATCTGCCATCTGTCGATAGAGTATTGGCCTTTATCCCTAGTCGGGAAGGGCATCCGTAATTTTGTTGCTATAATCTGGTTTATAAATTAATTCGTAGTTATTTTCTTCGAGTCTTGACTACCATCTTTTTAGTTTGGTGTTATGGTTTTTGTTACTTAGACAGATTGATAAAGGTTGTTAATCTGTGACAATCTTGATTTTTTTCGCACCATATAAGTAATTTTCTAAATCGTCCGTAGCCCAAGTAATGGTAAGCATCTCCCTTTCAATAACGACATAGTTTTCCTCTGTTTTGTTTAATGACCTAGAGATGAACGAGATTAGTATGTCTTTGCCAAGTTCGCCCTGAGACTGTACAGCGCCAATTGTTGTATTCGAGACATCTGTTGTAAAGATGAATGGATTTTCGTAGTTGGGAAAGATCAGTATTTCAGTGGATGACAATAATTCCTTAATTTGTTGAAATGCGCGATGTTCTTCCTCGGTGAGAGTGATTTTCACCGTTTTTGATTGATTGGCCGCAATTTGCGCATTTTCCTCTCTGCTGATACTTGTCAACGGTTTGGCGATTTTAGCTTAATATTTTATAAAGCGTCTGTAATAAGAAGTGAGTCTCAGGAATGATTGTAGGGCTTTTAAATTTTCTGGGCTATTAATTTTTTGAATGGCAGGAACCTTTTTTTCATCGGGCCTAATGCCTTGGTTTATTATAACGTAGCCAAGGAGTTCTGTTTCATGCTTCAGAAAAGAAAACCACGTCAATAGGTTTAATAAAATTATTTTAATAGCTCAAACGAATATGATTGTATGGAAAATTACATAACGGTGGTGTTGCCCGATTCCTGTTTAAATTAAATTTTAATTCTAATTAACATTTTTTTAGGAAGCTTGCAAATTTTCATGATTTTTTATGGAAGCAGACAAGACAGGAATCACAATGGCTATAACCGGGTTTGCTAATAAATTTGATATTTCAGCGGACGTTTTAATTTTTGAAATTATAGATGGCTTGAAGACTACAGAATAAAATTTAAATGCAGACAAATATTGCTGTACTTAGATAATTGTTGTATTTTGGGGTTCATGGCACTTCTTTAATTGAATTAGTTTCTAGGTTGTTCGGGAGACTAGAAATTGGTAAAGGTTTTGGTTAGCTTGTTCTAAGTTGGATAAATAGTTACCGCTGGTTATCAATTTTATGGGTGGAGGAAATGGTTAATCACTAAAGTTTTATTTCAGGAAATTTACCAATTAAATTTTTTTAGGATCGTCATTGCTGATTATTTATATCCAGAAATCAAAAATTATTGTGCCGCCTTATGCTTTACTAACTATTGACTACTTAGGTGTCTGTAACCGGGTCAAGTCCTTCATATCTAATAATCTTTAATATCCCTCAATCTTGTTCATCTTGTTATATGTAAAAGGAGTATACGGTAGGCCCGGCGTATCCGGAATCCCTGCTTAGTATTGGCCGTACATTCTAATCAGCCAATCAATCAATCATGAAAAATTTGTTAGATTTAAGTTTAGTTTATGTTTGGAATTGTATCAATAACGATTAAAATAAAATTAATTTTTTTGCGTTGATCTACAATCTCAGCCCAGTATGTAAGAATCCTGATTTTCTTTGCTCCGTAGATATAATTCCTTAAATTATCTAGAGCCCAAACTATCGCTAGCATTTCCTTTTCATTGGTAGCGTAGTTTTCCTCGGTTTTGTTGAGGGATCTAGATATATAAGTTACGGGTTGATCCTTGCCAATTTCACCTTGTGAGAGTACAGCTCCGATGCTATGGTTCGACGCATCTGTTGTTAATATAAAGGGTTTGTCGAAGTCCGGAAATATCATTAGGTCTGCCGATGACAATAGCAGTTTTAAATGTTGGAAAGCTTTCAGTTCGACATCTGTTAAGTTGATGTTTATTTTCTTTGACTGGCTAGCTTTTATTTGTGCATTCTCCCCCTTGTGATTTATCAAAGGTTTTGCTACCTTTGCGAAATCTTTGATAAATCGCCTATATAGTATGATGTTAGACCAACCTTTTTTGGGTCCGTTCTTATTCCCTTGTTTGTTACTAAGTAGCCAAGGAATTCAGTTTCCTGTTTTAGAAAGACGGTTTTGTCTAGATTGACTCGAAAGTTTGCTTCCCATGACTTATCTAGAATTTTGTGGATGTTTTTCAAATGTTCCTCTTCGTTCTCGCCTCCAAATACGATTATGTCGTCTATGTAGTCATAACATATTTTCCCTATATGCTCTTTTAATACATTATCGATTATCCTCTGAAAAACTGCTGGCACATTTTTCAGTCCGAATGGTAGTTTTGTAAATTCGTATTTCTCATTCTTTGTCGAGAATGCCGTCTTAGGTATATCCTTTTCCATTATCTTGATGTTATAGAATCCGGATGTAAGGTCTATTGTTGTAAGAAATTTGGAGTTACCCAGATTTGCGATGGTGTTCGAGATATCTGGTATCGAATAAGTGTCAGATACGGTGACTGCATTCAATTTTTTGTAATCTATTACCATCCGATATTTTTTTTACTCCCGATGCATCCATTTTTTTCTCCACAATCCAGATGGGTGAGTTATAAGGACTTTTTGATGGTCTTATAATGCCGTCACTGAGTAGTGGTTCTATTTTCTATGGCTATGGATACAATTTAGTGTATATTGGTTCGTCGGTAGTTGTTTTGATCTCTGCTCTCACGTTCGTTTCAATGGTTGGTTGGTCTCCAATGGATCCGGAGATTGGTACGCACTTGATGAGCATCATTCTTAATTTTGACTTTGTTTCATCATTTAGGTGATCTTTTTTTGTTTCGATGGTGTCGATTAATGCTTCCAATTTTTTTAGTGTGTCATCTCCAATTATCCCGTCAAAAGTTTTTAGTCCTGGTAGAACATAAAAATCTAGCATGATGTTATTGCCAAAATTTTTAAAGAACGGTATTGAATTGGTTGTCAAGCGATTGAGCATTTCTGGCGATTTCTGGTCTTATGAAATTTTTGTTCGCGCCAGTATCAGCAAGGTATCTTAGGATCCTGTTGTTGTTAGTCCTAAATTATATGTAAGGTATGCTTGAGAGGCATTCGTTATAACATTTACTTCGATTTTCTCGTCCGCCTCTTCTTCTTTATCTTCGTTGTTGCTGTAGTTGTCAATATATTCTTCGTATTCCTGGTATTTCTGTTCACCATCTTGTTGCTGGATGTGAAAGATTCTTTGATGCTTATGTTAATTTAAGCGCGAATCAGGACTTCTTTCTCTTTTAGGTTTAATGTTCAGGTTGTTCGGTCGATTCATGTAAATGATTCTCCTAGTATTGCGAGATTGATCAATGGACATTGATATTGGTAGTTTCTGTTGGACTGGCCTTGCTGGTGGTGTTGCAGGATAATTTTGGTGCTGCGTGTGTTGATGCTGATGTTGTTGATATGTGTGTTGATATGGCTGTTGTTACTGCATGTTGTACCCCTATTCCTTTGCTGCAGTGATAGTCTTGGTAGTGGTACCGGCCTTAGTGTATGTTGTTGAGCTTTATTCGCATTTATTTCATTTATAGGAATTGTGATTGAGTTATTGAAGTTCCTATCGTATATTGATACGCTCCGGAAATTAAGGTTTTGGATTTCTAGACACGATGAATACGCCTCAGGGAGATTCTTTGGTCGTTGAATGGTCAGCATCCTAGATATATCGCCGTTTAGACCTCGAATAAATACATCTAACGCCCGATTTCTATACATGTTGATCAGAACCGTCATATCTGAGTTGTAATTTTCAGTCTTCACCTTGTTGATTATAAGTGGTAGTTGGTGATTTACTGTTGCGTAAAACTCGTCGACACTCTTCCCTCCTTGAGTCAGGCTGCTAAGCTGGAAATCGAGTGTCCGCGGGTCCCTTTGGGCTGCATAGTGTAACGATAAACATCCTTTTATCGCACTCCAGTTTTCGTCAACAATGTTGTATCATATTAGAGCTGCATCCGCCGTCCCTCGAATCTTTTGTCTGTAGGTTTGCACAATGGCTCTATATATGGGTTTATCTCTCACTATTTGAAGTCAGTGCAATGGATTTCCGTCGAAAACTTGTAGTTCCTTGACACAGTCCGGTAGCGTGCCTATTTCTTTCAGCTCTTGCTCCGTTCTTGGTGCCACGAGTGGAGTGTTCTTTGGTATGTTGTTCGCTGTCTTATTTTCCAGCCGATCAATCCTTTTTTCTAGTTTGTTATTCTGTTCAATTTGTGCGTTGAGCACTCCTGTTAGTTGTCTAACTGCTTCCTGAATTTGCTCCATTTTATATTGCACTTAGCCTTGTTATATCGTTACTTGTTATTTAAACACTATTATATGTATGGTTTTATCAAAATTTCGTTACTGGTACTTAAAGTATTACAATTTTCATTATTAGTGAGGGATTTCTCCTGAGAAATTGTGAATCTGAGGATTAGAGTTTAATCAGAGGTCTTTTAAGTGCACACTGGATGTTGTACACTTGAGTTAGCTTCTGCTGATCCGGATGACCTGTGTTTTTCCTTTTTAGCTGCTAGCGTTTATACTTGCTGGCGGCCTACTGCAATACGATATTCACTCACGGTAGTATTAAATAAATTAGCTATGTTCTCGTGGTTATAGCCGTATTTAATTATGTTCGTAGACGAAATTACTAAGTTCTCGTGGGATTAGTTACTTTTGTCTATGTTATTATGTTCTCGTGGGTATAATAACTTTGAACTTTTACACTTTTCACTTTCACTTAACTCACTGTTTCGGCGCCAGTTAAGATTATTGTAACATAACCTTATAAAAAAATATTTTTTAGTTGAACAATGTCCGTTCATTCCAAAATAAAACTAAAACTTTAATACAATCTTTATATTATATGAAAATATTGTATATCCTAAAAGGCTGATTGCATATAATTCTATGGAAAATTACATATAACTGAAATAACTGGAATTTGAGTGTTATCGATTTATGCAAAGCTGCAAACCTAATTGTGTGAACCTGTTGTGTGAACACGTGCTTGTATGTTCAATGTTGATAGCGAAGAGAATTGTGTTATCTTAACTTATATATATATATATATATATATATATATATATATATATATATATATATATATATATATATATATATATATATATATATATATATATATATATATATATATATATATATATATATATATAATATCGCCCCATGCGTACAAGAAAACAATAAATACTACTTATCGCGTTATTGTATGATTGCAGTTTTACAATATGGGCAATAGGCTCTACAGATGTGTCTATTCAGTTTTTTTATGAATCCTCCTGCAGAAATTATTAAGCTTAAAAATATTTTTACTACGAGCTTACACTAAAATTTTTATGGAAAATCCGTTTTCCTGAGAAAGCTTGTTTTTGAGTTATCGGTTTATGGTTCACACAGTGCGATATATATATATATATATATATATATATATATATATATATATATATATATATATATATATATATATATATATATATATATATACATATATATATATATATATATATATATTTATATATATATATATATATATATATATATATATATATATATATATATATATATATATATATATATATATATATATATAACTTAACTACTTAAAATAACTTACCAAAACATCATATCCAGATCTTACCTTATATTTCGCAAAGAACCGGAAGCATTGAAATTTACGTATATCTGGTATACGTTCATTTTTGACGAACGACAACCTGAATTCGATTTGACAAAATAATAGTTCGGTTCTGCCTCATTTTACCCTAACATAATGTGGGAGGAAGTATTTATTTAAATTTACATTAAGCATAAGAAATTTATAAAGTCTTATTAAATTTTCAAACTGTAGCCAAATTATATATCAATTAGTCCAATGTGACCTTTTCGAAACTACTTAATATATTTTAGATTCAATCTCTGCATATATTTTCAAATTTAAATGTCCTAATGCTTTTCCAATGTTATTTTAATTATATTCCATCGATTAAAATAAAACTATCTTGATTAACAATTAAAGCAAAACGAAAATAGTGTAGCGTAGTTAGTTGAATTATAAAAAAAAACGTTCATTAAATATTCAAACGAGAAGTTATGGATTTCAACATCGCACAAAAAAAAACTATATGTTGAAAATTTATATCCATTCTGATATTAAATTACTTTACAATTCGCCCCAGATCCATATAATTATGCGATACAAAAAAATGGAATCGATAAATTTTTCATCTCGACTCTACGAACAGTATAAAACCAACGAAAACGCTACACAAAAATGTTGTGTACCACTTTAGATAATTTTGCATTTTTTTTTTGTAAGCAGCTAACTGGTATGTGTACGAGTACTCGTATATACTTACAACAAGGATGTGAGTATGGCTTTTAAATTGAAATATAAATTATTTATTCTAGACCAACTTTCCTATATATATTATATATTTAGTGTACATAAGTATGTACATAAATATGTGGAATAGAGTAAACACAAAATTTTATTTCGTTCTAGAGGATACAGATACAGCCACATGAAGATGAAAAATCGCTGTAAAAACGGATAAATTATTAATTATAATTTTATCTAATAATTTTACAGAATTTATGTTTTTCGCTAATATTTAGTAGAATACGTATCGTTATAGCACAACAGTACTCGTATATTTATATAGTTGTTAGGTATCCAAAAGACCGTCCCTACATGCTCCTTTTATATACGAAATTAAAAATTAATAAGCTTGGTGGAATATTTTGCAGAGTAATTAAGTAGTAAATATCGAAAAACTAAATAAAAATTCATTATCCATGAACTTTTATAATTATTGCAGTTTTTGAACATTTTAATATAATTTGCATCCAGCGCAAATTATTATTTTACTGGGGAGATATTTGTTGGAAATCAGACAGGCTTTTTAACTAATTAAAATATGACGTGGAAACGGTTCCTCGTGCAAAAGTTATGAAAATTATATCTTCTCTAACACAACCCTATACATTAGGCTCCTAGCCCAAGGATTGAAATTACTGCATTTTTCACCCTTGATCCACAATTAAGGTTTGTGGATCATCGAGCGTCGAACGGCCAAAGGTGGTAGAATTGGGTGTTTTATGTGCCATTATATATAAACATTTCAAAATTGGCACGTTCATTTGTAATACCATGCAAAAATCTAAATTATTCATAAATTACACTTGTAAAATTGTTATTTCGAATCTAGAAAGCTGATCTTAAGCAAGAAAGGTATAGCCTAGACCTATTTCTAGGATTTAAATGACGTATCTATGAATTCGTTCTGTTAAAAATTATATTGAGAAAACATTGAGCTTTGTACACGGGTTTCAAACAATATTCCAGCCACTCCTAGAGATGTCAATGGAGATCTGCTAGGATGACGGCATGATCTACTCGGTTTATAGTAAATGGGATAGAAGTATGCTCGATTTTACGGTAGCTGAAAAATGACCTGAATAAATATCCTCATTAAATATAACCTACAATAATCACGTGTAGTAACAGTCTTTCTGTTTTGTAAAAGCCAAGATATTTATGATGCTGGCAGGAGTGAGTGAGTATTTCTTAATAGAACAATAAAACCATCCAATAATACCAGCCTGTTCATCAGACAGAAAACTACCACACGAAATATGATAATAATGGGTCTAAATAGTTTATTCTTCAAATGATTAAAAGTCACATACAAAAATGTTTGTAGCGCGACCTAAAACTATAAAGCAAAATTAACATTATGTAATTTTGTAAATTTTCTAAATGAGGCAAAATAATGTACGCGGTTTATTAAAACATTATAAAACATTTATAAACATTTGTAAAACATTGGCGCTGTAGAATAACGCATCTGTAGAGATTAGATAAGGTAAGTCAAACTCATTCTACCTTGTTTAACATTTTCATAAAAACATTTTAACAATTTGCATCCGTGACAAATGACAATACAATATTAAATCGTGACACCCATTCGCCTCAAAGTCGTAACAACTTTTCCACTCAAACTCCACTTAATCAAAAATCGTTCAATCTCAAAAACAAAATCATAAAAAAATAACAAACGACCAAAATATCGCAAATAAACGATTACGGCATCTCCGTTCGAAGGAAAATCGCGTAAAACTCAAAGATTCCTAGTGAGAACTAGAAGCCAATCAGACTCAAACGATACGGCACCAAAAGATAAAAAGTAAAGTGAATTAGGGAAAAGTCAGAATAAAATCTATAACCAACAACCAAAAACATCCAATACAGAAACAAATCTAGAAATCACACAACAGAAACCAGTAGACACTAAAACCACACAAGCAATCACAACAAAAATGAATCAACAACAGATCCAGCAAAACATTGTGAGTTTAGTCCCCGAATTCAGCGGAGATAACACTATCAATAAAACAAATAATCTTACACGATTTATCGACACCGCGGATAGTATATATGAAACACTCGACTCAGAAGAAGAAAAGAAGACATTTAACAAACTAATAAAACTAATACTCACAGGCGACGCATATACACGAATCTCACACAGAAATATAACCAATTACACAGATCTTAGAACCATACTAAGCAACATGTACACAAAATGTTATTCGCTGGATGAATTAGAAAGAGAATTCATGAACACACAACAGACATACGGTGAGACAATAAGAAACTACGAATACCGATTAATAGAAGCACTTGAACGATACAAAACAGGTTACCAAACCAAATACAAACTAAAAAACATTGATGAAGCATACTCCAACCATCTCTGCACACAACATCAGTGCAGACATTCAAATGTGGACTCAACAACACAATTTTAAGAGAAAAAATAGCAACAAGTAAAGCCAAAAAAGTTGACGAAATAGGAAACCCAACAGCACAAATCACAACTAGACAAATGCAATCAATTCCAGCACAAAATCCACTCTCACGGAACAATTACTACCTGTAACATCTTATACGAAGAGCAATACAAGCCCAACTTTACAATCAACAATCCTATGGTATTACTTTCAACGGAATACAGCAAGCACCAAATCCATATAACAACCCATTCAATCAGAACCAATCTCCCAGACAACAATCAGCAGAATATTAACAGACAACAGCATAATAGCCAACACACATCGAATCCTCAACAAATGCACTACAAACCAAATCCACAGACGAACAGATTTCCTTCAAAATTCGCTCTCACTGCAAAACCACTACTGGACACACATTTGACGACTGTCGTAGTAAATTTTAAACAAGAAATTTTACTCAACACAATCACCACGGAAATCCAGTCGCACTCCCGAATCAAACCAGTTAATCGAAACACTTGTCAACTGTTATCAAAATTTTAAAACATTATGCGACGAGCTATTAGACAGAAATCCTGCAGAACTTTGCAAACCCTTCCGCAGAGAATTAAAATGGCATAGAACTTAGACCCAAAGACAAGATGATAAATTATCACAAATGTATACGGCAAAAGACAAAAACGCGGACTAATAGACTTAGGCAGCAGAGTATCTAAATTCATCCTCGGTACTATGGATTCAGAAGATTCACACAAAATATACGAAAACTTACAGAATCTGAATAATGACCAAGAAAAACTATTCAGATTAGAAAACGAGAACATCGCACTCTTAAAATCGTATTTTGACAGTCTTTCTAAACCAATTATACAACTCCAAAGCGAAACACAAGAAATCGAAGATAAATTGAACCAACTCATTATCCGATCAAATAATCAACATGAAGTATTCGATAGAGCACTTCACTACTTCTTGTACAATGCCTTCACATCAACAGATTACAAGCAGAAGCAACTGAAATAATTACATCACTCGTAAATGGAAAATTACATTCATTAATCGTACCTTACAATAAGGTTACCAACATACTAGAAAGACAAGGATCAGAGATTAATAACAAAATGATAAACCACGAACTACTACGACAAATCGCAGAGATTGATTTCACAGAAGCACAAGGAAAAATCATCGTCAAAATAACCATTCTCATCCTAGATAAAGAAGAATACATCTTATATATACAAGCCAAATCTCATCCCATTCAAGATACAAGGAGAGTACAAAACATTTATAACGGAAGCAGATTACTTAGCAATTGATAAACAAACACGAAAATGGATAGAACTCAATACTGAAGACATCCGAAACTGTAAAGCTGCAAGAGACCATCTAGAAGCCAAACTAATGATATGGGAACACACACTACCGATACTACCTGAGCAAACTACCCACTGTTTACCAAACCCTTTCTTCAACTCATTTAGTGCTGAAAACAACTGCCATACTGTGCCCACAAATCCAGTCAATACCATCACCAAATTATCAAACATCACTTTTTGTTATATTCCATAATGCAACCCACTAAAATGATCATCGAATGCAAGAAAACAACATCTAACATAGAAACCAGCAACCAAGGAACGATAACATTCTTTACCAAATGCAGAGTATCAACCAAAGATTTTTTAGTAGAAGTAAATGGTAATCCGAAAGAAATCAAGATAGATACATCCAACATAACACCAGAAGCTGAAGAGAAGATAGAATTTGAAGAACTCGAGATACCAAAGATAGCAGAATAACCTACTAAACTGAAGTTAACAGATAGTAGAAAACACAACCAGGACTTTCTAGCAGAAGCAACAAAAATCAGTAACTTACAGCAAATTAGCAACAGAATAAATGCCCAGAGACAAAATATGAACAAAAACCTAATAATCAGCATAAGCATGTTCAGTATAAGTACCATCATCCTTATAATTACCATAGTAATCGCATACGTATGGATAAAAAAATGTAAAACGACTAAAAGGACCATAACCAAAATCATATTTAACATATAGAAGCACAGAATACCAAACCAAACACAATCTCAACCAGTAAACCAGCTGACATATCATCTCACAACGTACTCAGAAAACTATAATGTAGCACACAAGACACTCAAGATAGACAACAACTCTAGAAAAGCCAACTAAAGCCAAAACCATTTAAACATAGATTATCCAATTAAAATTTTCCAAATACAAAAATGACTACATTCGAAGAAGCTTATCCAAACACACCATTTCTACTAAAACTAAAAATGATAAACGAGATACCCAGAAGCAGCAACACATCAATAAAGTAGTTTGGATGCAGCAACAGGATAACATCACCAGAACTACCACATTTAACTAAATGGTATCATATGGGTAATCCCAAACAAAAGGAAGATTACCTCAAACAAGTAAAACTATGCCGGGAAAAATTGCAATGGTTACAACTAAAGAAAAAGCCAGTCTACCCATGGCCTATATGGGATGATGAAATCAAACCAAAGAAATGGACCAACCTCTGCATAAAAAACAGCATCCAAACACAGCGAGACCAAATCAACACAGAACAACATATAAAAATAATCTCTACTCAACCCATCATGCAGCTTCCGAACAATTTCATAAATAAAACAAAGTAAGACAAAATTTGAATTTTAAAATAACTTTTTCTTATCTCGAATCTATTAACAATCGAGAAAGAACAAGATTATCAAAATTAAAACTTTATTAACATACGAGTAGGAACAGTAATTTTAAGATAAATAACTAAACAATTTTGTAAAGAAAACATAAAATAATCCTATAACAAAAACATACAACTAAAGCAGTTTTCTTCCTAAAACTTCTCTCCCGAGAGAAGGAGGTGTTATGTAATTAAATTTCATCCCCATCCAAATGTTATGTAATTTGTAATCTAAATCAAAAAATCATCCATATCTTAATTTCATACGTAATCAGATTTCGTCATCATAAATCGGCCATTAATATTATATTCTACAATCCAAAAAGTAGAACATAAAAAACCAAAAACACATTTTGCCGAAATGACGGAATAGTAAACAAAATTCGTCGTTCACCAACCACGAGTATCGTTACTGATCTCGTTTGACTTCAACACGACATCATGTCCACTAACCAAAACCAAATTCACATGACCTTCCTTATGTTGAGATTGGCGATAAAGGAACCTCGGATGACCCATTTTATATTAAATATATGTACATTTAAGATTTATCCGAACGGTTCACTGGAATTTAAAGTGGCGTAAGCGATCTCATTTGAAATCGATTGAACGTAATGTAAACTACATCCGAATAAAGGGCAAAGACCATCCGTATGTTAGGATTGGTGCTATGGGGTCGTATGCATAAATGACCGAATCATTATTAACCCTTCTTCGTGGAATGACTTACATCATGCATAAAATCACATCTACTGCGGAGTCACGTACACGTGTACGTCATTACAAAATACGAACATTAAGAGGACACCGTGAACTAGGCTTAGATGCTATTTGTATAAGGTACAGATATTTTTTTTGAAAATAAAGTGAAACTCTTTCAACTCGTTCTTTTTTATGCCATTTCTTAGCCGATTTTTTTTTTAAATTTGACATATTTTTTGATAAAGCTGTGGTACGAGTATATGACCAATAGGGATAGAAGTAGGCCATTCCTTAGCCGATTTATTGGGTGTACAATTGTATTTTCGACCTTTTTATAGAGGTGTCGTTAGTATCACTAGTGACGTATACTAGTGACATTTGTTCAAAAAGTAAACTACAATTATTTTCATGTAATTCAAATTGTCAAATTTTATGCCAAAAAACAGCATTTGCGGCAAGTTTTACTTCATTATTTTTTGTTGAAGAAAAGTGCAGCGGAAACAAATCGTTTGCTTGTGGAACTTTACGGTAAACATGTTCCATCGAATACAACATGCAAAGAGTGGTTTCAACGATTCAAAGTTGATGATTTTGACGTAAGAGACCAAGAACGTGAAGGCGGACCAATAAAATATAAAGATACAGAATTGGAATAATTGCTTGAGGTGGACCTTGTCAGACCGAAAAACAATTGGCAGAAGAGTTGAACATTATCCAACAATGTGTTTTGCAACGCATACATGCAATGGGATTGCTTCAGATGCAGGGAAATTGGGTGCCACACAAATTGAAAGAACGGGACATGGAACGTCGGAAAACCATGTGCGAATTGTTGCTTCAATGATAACAAAGGAAGGGGTTTTTGCATCGGATTATCACTGAGGGTGAAAAGTGGATCCATTATGACAATCCAAAGTGCAAACCAGAGTGGGTCAAGCCAGGTGAACCAGGGCTGTCGACACAAAAAGCAAATATCCATGGTTCGAAGATGATGCTTTGTATTTGGTGAGATAGAAAGTGTGTCGTTTATTATGAGCTGCTGGACGAGCGTGAAACCATTACAGTACAAGTTTATCAACGACAACTGATGGCTTTAAAGCAAGCTCTAGCTGCAAAACGATCGGAATGGGAGAAAAGGCACGAAACGATTATTTTGCAACATGACAACGCTAGGCCACATGTTGCTATACCGTCAAAAACTACTTGGACAGGCAGCACTGAGAAATTTTACCCCACCCGCTGTATTCACCATACATTGCTCCCTCTGATTACCACTTGTTCCGGTTGATGCAATCAGCCCTGGCACAGCAGCACTTCACTTCATATGAAAACGCCAAGAAATGGGTCGATGGCTGGATCGCCTCGAAACAACCAGACTTCAGCCTTAGGGGAATCCGTTTATTGCCTGAACGATGGGCGAAGGTTATAGCTTCCGAAGGAGCATGCTTTGAATAAAACATTATTTCATTTTCTACACAAACTAATGACTTTTATTTCACTAAAAAAAGGTCGGAAATACATTTGTACACCCAATAGTTAAAATTCAACATGTGCTGTCTAAGGTTTGGCTACACCCATCTTCAAAAAAATAATTAGTTTGGACTGATTTGAATTTATAACCAATTTTCTTCATTTTGTTGACAATAACACCATTAATGGTTTTGAAGATCCAAAGAAATTATTCAAAATATATCCTGTGATAATTAATGTATTCCAAAATATTATTAACCTGCGGGCGTAACATTTCAGTGGATGAATCTCTTACATTGTGGAAAGGAAGATTGTCATGAGTTTTCGATTTTTCTTAAATATTATACCGCCAATGTTTGCTCTAGTTCGACTTGAACATTAAAATTTTGGTGAACGTCACTCTATCCTGAGCAACCTTACTATGGTTAATAAAATTTTAAACAGCAGAGACATTTGTGATAAAATTTGTGAGGATTGGTAGAACTCTTAGATATATGAACGTGTAGTGGTCTATAATTACTAATATTGAAGCAAGCTTCTTTATAAGTGACGAATGAGAGAACTAATCTAAAACTAAATCATAACCAAAACGAATGCTACAAGAAAAACTTGTTTACACTAGCCTTTTGTGCCCCAAAATGAATAAGAATATCAAAACTCTAAAGAAAATATCTAAAATAGCACATATTTCACCTCTGAAACATGAAAAAAATAATCATAAACAATTTTGGCGGGAATTCAGCGATCGAAACATAGTGACATCACAAATACATTCAATGAAACGCTCCAACTCAATCTCCTAAATTGCGGAACCGGACCGATGTGAAGTTTTCAATATTTATCAAAAGTGTAGCTTCACAAATTAACAAAAAACAAAAATGTAGATACACAATTTAACAAAGAGTGTAGAATTACATAAAAAAATTATGGCAGGGTTGAATTTGTTATTTATCCGACTAAATCTAATTTATTCTAATCCGCGGCATACCACTTCGGGGAATTGTTTTTGGTTAGTGTAAATGGAAATAATAATATTAAAAGTGTAAACCGTGACGTGTGGATGTTTAAGGGACATTAACACTTTAAGTCTAGAGATAACACAACAAATCTGAGTATACTGGCATTTCGGGGATACCCTGTACAACTTGTATTGATTGACTGGTATTTGTTTAGTGTAAATTGAAATAATAATGTAAAAAGTGTAAACTGGGTCTTGTGGATGATTAAGGGACAATATCACTTAATTCTGGAGATGACACCACAAATCTATTTGTACTTGCATTTCGGAGACACTATGTGCAACTTTTAATGTTATGCGACATATCACTGAAACCGACGAGGATTTTTTTGTGTAGTGTAATTGGAAATAATAATGTAAAAAGTCTAAGCTGGTTCATGTGGATGTTCAAGGGCCGTCAACACTTAATTCTAGAGATTGCATCACAAATCTGCATGCACTGGCATTTCGGGAACACTTTCGAACATTTTTAGTGATAAGCGGCATATCCAATTCTTCTGGATGTTTAAGGCCCATTAACACCTAATTCTAATACTGGCATTTCAGGGACACTTTACAGTTTTTAGTGATATGTAGCATATCACTGAGACCTTCTAGAAATTTTTTCGGGGAAAATTCCCCGAAGGTCGCAGTGATATGCTGCATATCACTAAAAGATGAAGAGAATGCCCCCAAAATGGCAGTACACTCAGAACTAAACAAAAAAATCTCCGAATGTCGCAGTGATATACCGCGGATTAGATTAGATTAGATTTAGTGGGTTAAATAATAAATTCAACCCTGCCATTTAATTTATTTAGCTACACTTTTGATAAATGTTGAAAACTACACACCGGTCGGAACCAGCACTCAGATCAATAGCGCCCAAAAATCTATCTCAAGATCGCCACCAACAAACATGCCGGACAACCAAGAATTATACAATGAAACCATAGATTATAGTTGAAACTTGCAAGAAAATTGAGGAACGCTGTCAGCGTTATACTACCTTGTAGAATACGCCCAATGATCGAAAGAAATGTAGAAGAATCCAAAGAAATACAGAAAATGCCAAGAAATAATAGAAGGCAATACACTGTTGATACTATTGTCGGGACTGCAGAGGCAGCAACAGCAAATAGAAACTGTGACACAGTACACCAATGTTGAAAAGTGTTACCGGGAAATTTACAAACTTACTTATAAAAAAAGCTACGAAGTACGTACACCATTTTTACATGGACTCTCCTTCGATTCTACCAACAAAAGCACAATCTGCAAGGCACTATGCCAAGGCACAAGGGGAAGCAGAGTGACAAATCCGTGCTATCTCCACTATTGTTCCTAATAATACTGGAAAAATAAATGCTGAAGGTTGATAACCCGATTCTGAATAGCATCAAGTGGACCGAATAAACGGGCTAAGGATCTCGATTACTCAGACAATACATGTTTGCTATTACACAAACCTACAGACGGCAGAATCAAGAAGTTATAAGATGTTAGTTAAGAAAATGGGTTTCAAAATCAATATCAGAAAGACAACGGTCACGTGACGAAATTGGAAAACCAAACTGAACTGAGTAAGCAGTAACCCCCACATTATTGGCTTACAGTTTATGCTATGTTATAATAATCCAAATTACTTTTGATTTGTGAATAAATAAAATACTGCTTTTGGTCCAAAACCCCATTTTTTATTTTAAAAAATCCGTAACTCTGGAGTAAGTTTCAATTCGACTACCTGGACCTAAATAATTGTATCCATCACAAATACTATGTCGTTCACAATTATTCCTCCACCCTGTGTGGTCAAAAATATATATAACCACTTCAGTTTTATTAAATTCCAACGCAACATTTTATTTAAAATGTTATTTTCATAAATAAAATAAATCATTTTTAATACGAGCGTTTTTTTCCAAGTTGACATTCAACACAAAAACGGGAATAAATTTTACTTTCGCTAAAAAATAAATATTGCGTTATGGAAAATGAAGCTTTTCACGTGTTACCATTAAAATATGCAATTAAAAAACAATGTTGATGGCGTTATTGTATACCGTGATGTATTATGAATTTTAAAATAAATATTTTCAGACTACATAATGCTGTATGTAACTTTCATTCCATTCTAAACGGGAGGAGCTTTCGGTATACCCTTAAATATACATAAACTCGGTACACATAAAAATTGAACAAAAAAATTACTTTTGAATATATGGCTTAGTCTCATTCAAAATTCATTGTGTTATTTTACGTATACACGCCAAACTGACAATATTAACGTCAACGTGCTGTTTAACAATATTACCATTTCCGGGTTATTCTCGATCGCAGACAATAAATATGTTTATTATGTGAATGAGTTATGATATATATTTAATATAAAAATGTACCATGTTGGCAATTTAATTTTTATAGGATTAAGTAAATATTAAATTATGTCCTCATGCCGTTGGCATTGGAGCACCTTATACGTAAGGTAACCGCAACCGCACAGCGGATGAATGAAATGTAATTGTGTTTATGTTAACAAAAGAAATGATTGCGGCATTGACCAAAAATCGTATTTTCTTCGAGATACATAACACCAAAACCTTCTTTAATTTGATGTCTAGACTTTATTTTGTATTTGGATCCTAAATAAGGGCATTATCTTGTATAAATACAAAAATTATTCGAGCAAAAAACTTTGTTGAATCTACTTAAACGCTGATTCATCTTTGTACAGTCTTTGTATTGCAAAATCAACGCCACCAAACATAATGGATTCAATTAATTTTTGGTTTCATTCTTGTAATTCATCTCAAATGGTTTCGTTTGAAAGAAAGAAATTGAAGCGCAAATACTAACAATTTCTTGAGCTTAGGGCAAACTTACAAACAAGAGAAAGACACTTTTATTGATATTGGGATGTCCTTTAATTCGCCCACGGAACTATACTGTACTACTAGTATTCTACCCACGGGACGTATTTAAGGTTGTATCGTAAAGATCAATAATATTTTTCTTAGGTTGACGTAACAAAATTTGATTAATTAAATTTCAAATACGAATACAAAAAGCCCATAAATAGAAAGCTCCTACATTATACCGAATGCATTTTCGTTTATTCGTGTTGGAGTTGTAATTTTGAATTGCGGATAAAATATCTCATTAACCAATAAATAACTCTTTAACACTCGTAAAGATACCCAAAATTAAACAAATCGATCGACAAGAAATGGATTATATGTATTTTGGAGACTTTGCGAGGTGAACATCGGTCGTAAGTTAGTCGAACCTTGATGCTAAATAAATTTAACCTCACTCAGATGGAAAAAATTTGAACAAACAGTAATGGAATGAAGTAAGGAAGAAATCTAAACTTACATTAGGGTGAACTACGTAGTTATGGTGTCCGGAGCCAAATTTTAAAAATTTCTATCTTTCATCGATCAAATGTAATTAATGATGTTGCCAAGTGGTTTCGCGGTGTAGGTAGTTTTCGAATATAGGGCACTTTATTTCGAAAGCAAAAAATTTAACTTGCCAACAAGATCAACCATTGTTGAAAATTTAATATTTAAATGTATTTGAACGTTTCCTTATCTCATTTTTTTGTAAATGCAAAGTATTTCAACTCCCTCCTTTGGTATACACAGATTTCCACCAAATTTTGGAAGAATTTCTCAATTAACGATAAATGATCCAATCCAGCATGTTACAATATTAAAATACTCAAATATTCAAATCCTTCAGTGCTCTCCTAAAACAATATACTCGTAATATAACGCGACCAAAATAATTTATGAACAATTTATGATAAATATAGCAAGAGTTGTCACCCATCGCAATGATCTTATAATTACGAGAGTTTAGGTTGCAGACCTGATGTTGTGCCAGATTAAACCGCTGATGATGACCAGAATCAAATAACCATGTTTGAGGAAACGAAATAAGGAAATAATTAATCGGGTGTGCCCATCCGGAAACGACCGGATCTCTCCGAATGACAAATACAATATCTGCTGAAGGAACACCCTCCAATGACAACCCCGTCAACCCCTTGAAGTGACATTATATAGTAGGAACATCTCCACAACAGACAAAGCCTCTCTTCATCTGGAGAGACCACTATATGAACTCCTATATTAAACACTATATGGCAGATTGCCCAATCTGGAGTGCCACGAGGAGACCATGTAATTTTACGGCCGTTCACGAATGGACAACACATATAGAGGGGTAATGGTCCCAACCTGCAACGAAATGGAATACCAACACGAAGATGAATGAGACGCCCGATCAATTAAAGAGATTTAAGAGATTAAAGAGATTTAAGAAGAAATACGAAAACACAAGATTATTCAAAGTAAAACCTAAAAAGAAAACATTCAATATGAATATCAAGCAAAACAATAAAAATTAAGATTTCCCCGGCGAACCTACAAAATAAACCTTTCTATAAAAAAATTCATCTGCCGAAGGTAAAATATGCAGCCACGGTACATTTAAACCTGATTGTGCCTCGAATTAGGTTTATGGAAGCAACTTCCTGACCATGCAATCACAAAACATCGATCCTCAAGAATAACTAAAATCTACTTAACATTTTACCGAATTCTACAAATCTGGTGATAACATATATGTAAATGCAATTCCCATTAGTTGGACATTCAATTACTAAAGGATATTATTTAACAAAAAATTTAATGAAAAACTAAATATCAACAAAAAATTGTACCTGCTTCCTCGTTAGGCTGTGGATTGCGATGTCGACAAATTTTGCGACATTTTCCCGCCGACAAATCGCTATGGCCTTTGCCCTAGGCAGGCGGTTGCGGCGCCTTGAATTGTCGTTTAACAAATTTTACAAATAACTGGCAAGCCACGTGTTGATCACCTGAATGAGTTGTCCTTGACTTGGCGCTAAAATATTAGACAAGCCGCTTACTTGTATTAATGTTTTAGAATCAAAATCATTTATATTTACATGCCGATTATTACGTCGTCTTCTCGTCAATAAATTTCAATGGACTCATTATGCAACTTGTTCAGTTGCGATGTCCTTAACTAGTAGCTGTTTGCCGTTTTCCTTAACTTAGCCGCCTGAAAGGGTTGCGGTGTTCGTGTCTTGACCCCACTGGCCATTATTTATAACTATAAATAACTCAAGACGACGAATTAAGCAGCAACAGCGTTGATGTAAATGCATACAAATTCTACACACTGCTCTATAAAGAAATAGGTTTAATCCGCCGCCACAAAACTAAACCGTTATCCTCCATGATACGATAATAAACTAATAAATCTGAAAAACAAAAAAGACAACGAGAAACTCAAAGGTTACCCCGAGGCTATATAGCAAACATAAATTCACAACATGCAATCTGCTATCAAACGAAGTTCAAAAGTTACATCTTGTATCTTCAAGATAAAATAAGTAGTATAAACAAAGCGTCAAACTAACGGTTGCCCGGAACATATTACATTAGAAAGACAAAAAGTTTGTGATTCACAAGTTCGACCAATTGTTTCAATCATAAGCCAGAAGACATATCGATAAAAACATACAACCAAATTATAGTACCAACAATGTATCCATAAAAATTCTGCAAATAGACGCGTTTAAAGAAGAATGCAGCCCAGATGGCATACTGCAACCAACCTGGCAGAATTCATCAGCAGCACGATAAATGAAACAGAAAATCACAAGCTAGTTGTTGTGATACACAGACTTTGCTAACGCCATTGACTCAATCAGTTGTTATAAAGCCTTAGAATGGTTGAACATATTTGGGCTCTACAGTCCGTTGTTAAATCATATTAAAGCAGCGGCAATACGGAATGCATCGTAATGGGGAACAAAAGGTCTGAATTAATCTGAGCCACCTCCAACGTGTCTCAAGGCGCTCATATTGGCCATTGGATCTTTACCATTTTCATTAATGTAATCATCGATGTAATTCATTATTCAAAGGGCCTAATTTTTTGCAAATGACCTTAATAAAATCTTTAAAATCGTGGATAACTCAGAACATCAACGACACCTACTGAACATTGACAATGTATTGATTTGGTGTGATTCCAATCTGCTCAGCCTCAACATAAATAAGTGTAAGACCATATTTTCCATCGAAAATGTAATCCTGGTTGTCCAACAGTATCAAATAAATGGGACCCCTCTACAGATTTTGAAGACCTTGGGGTTACTTTAGTCGAAAATTTGGCTTTTTCTGATCACATCAAGCGGTATCTCTATGCTTGGCTTTATTAAACGGTATACAGGGGATATTGAAGAAATTGAGACAATAAAAATTGTTTACCTCGCATACGTCAAATACCAACTTGAGTATGCTGATAATATCTAGTGCCATGATTTTGCAATGAGAATTTGTGCATTACTAATCTTGGAAGGGTGTCTGAAAATACGACAAGTACTTACCGTTTCATGATAACCTGCAAAACCTACCTCAATATCTCACAAAATGTAGAACCTACAGTCTCAAAAACCGGGAAAATAGAAGGGAGGTTTTGAAGTGTTAATTTAAAAAAATAATAAAGAATAAAAACACCAAGTTAATTTAAAAAAATAAAAACACCAAGAAGCTTAAGAAATTCTGAGTTTTCGTCACTTCCAGCACAACCCCTTCTCAACTCTCGTGCGTGCTACCTTTGCACGACTCTCCATGGTAGCTTTCTGGAAATCAACTCCACTGCCGGACTCACCTTCAACAATCGTGCCGGAATCTTCTTAGGCCAAGGATCTTTGATCCATTTGATAAGAAAATTCGTCCCTTCTTTTCTCTGGTAGTAAACTTTATTTAAGCAGTAGCTCTCTTTCTCAGTCTCCGTTCCTCTCGCCAGTTCTCGTTTACTATTTCTCGGGAACCTGGCTGTCGCGAAAAACCATCATTTATTTTTGATGTCACTTGGCTTCACACTTGATTGGCGCAATTCTTCGTAGCTCTGAACGCTGTATGGAATATTCTCATTGCTCGGTTCATCAGTGATCGAGGCACTATACCGTATTCGATCCGAAGTTGGTTCAGTGTATAAAATTCCCACTTCTAGATTGTTTTTCAGCCTGAACTTTGTCGCAAGTCGATTGTATCATCTTCATATTTTGGATGTCGTCTGCAACAAACATGCTACCCTTTCTCCGGAACCAAACTGCTGTTACTATCTTAAACCTTGAAATGCCCAAACTAGGTTTTGTCACCTAAGGTCAGAGGTTTCAAAACTTCACTAGAGCTTTCGGCAACAACGTTCAGTGCAATGTGTGGACCTCTTTCTTTTGTTTGTGAGAAATGTTTCTCAAAACTGGTTTCGATTTCTCTAATTTTACTTTCAACTTCTCTCTCAATTTTTAACTTGAACTCTTCAACTCGGTTGTCCCGTCGGTTTTTAATTTCTTGTAGTTTCGTAAGACTAAACCACATCTTTCAGTTCTTCTGTTTTGTGCTCTTGGACTCGTATAATTTGATCCAGTTTCTCGACTAGAGCGTTCTCTTGTTTATTTAGCTCGGTAAACTGATTATTTTGCTGCTCAAGGTGTTAAGATTAATAATCGACCTAAGAAAATTATGGGCTCTGACCTTTCGGTTGGTAATATTTGATGTTTTATAACTTGGTTTTATAACACTCGGTGGTTGAGTGTAATAAGTATGAAGAGGAGAATTCGTAACAACACCAAATATTTTTTGGGTTACAAGATTGCAAATTTTGCAAGTTCTGTCAAGATTATTTTTATTTGCAGTTACGATAGTTTTATTTTTTCATAACACTTACGTTTCCAACAACATTTTTGGGGCTAACATTTTGGACCAACCAACCATTTTCTATTATAAACGTAATATTCAATATGCCATAGCACATATCGTGCTAAATTTACGTGCTGGCTTCACAGACATAATTTCAACATCTTTTTGTTGTTGTTAACCCAAATTCTAAAATCACAGTTCCAATCAGTAAATCATTTAACAGTGTAATAATAGTAGTTCTTATTATTGCAATAAGAATTAAACTTTGACTCGCTTCACATGCAGCCTGAAAAAATGTAATTTTTTTATACCAAACAATTTTGTTCCATTTTGTATTTTATTATGTTAAACAAAGTCGTTTATGCCAGTTTTATTAATTAAAAATGTTGCTAATTACTAATTAATTAAAAGTTCATTAAATTGTTGTAAACAAGAAGTTACAATGTTTCTTCCTTAAAACGTTACTCTTGCCCTTAAGGATTAAGATTTAGTTTCAATAAAACCGAAATGCATCAACTTTATACAGACAAAATTGATTCAAATTTCACATAATAACATAAATACTGGAGGGAAAACTCAAGAAAATTCCAAACATTGAAACAAAGAGATCGTAAAACAACTCTGGGAAACAAAATTATCATAAATTTTATGTTCTGGTTTTTGTTATATTTTTTTATGTATATAAGGAGGCAGCAATGTTATTGAAATCATAAAATATTTGTGGGATGGTCAAGTATACGCTGTGTACATGCACATAAAGATAATATTGCAAAAAGGTCAGAGTAAAGTGTTTTTCGTTTTTGGTTGCGAACACATAAAGCAGAAAAAAAGCTTTATGGTTTTGTATACTCGATGCTTCGAGAGGCAACAAAATATTCGTAATAAATTATTAGAAAAATCCTGAAAAATTTTATATTTAAAATTGAATTATTAGAAAAGTTTGTATCATAATAACGATGGTATGAGGTTTAATTACCATTTTCCCGCAAACTGAAATATTGTTAACGTTAAAAAGATAATTGCAACCTGTTACGCGCAATTATAAATATTAAAAGTGACATAAATAAATCAAAGCGTTTTGTGGGTCGTGTACGACCCAACATTTTCATCCATTAGTTTGATTGATCACGCATATCCTTCACACGGCTAAAAATATATAATTACGCCTGAATAATTGAATTGTTTTAAACAAAATGTGTAATTAATTTATAATTGCAATAAATACCACATTTAACACGAATTATTTTGTTGGTCCTAATATTAGAATTAAACCAATTTAAATAAATACCAGGTATGTTTATTTAATAACAGGTTAATGTGCGTCACTAGCAACTTAGTAGTGTATTGATTTACGTGTTCTAACTGTGAGGGGTCAATCATACTTGAAAAATAAAAGCGTATTCAAACATAAATGCCAATTAAACGAACTAAATTATTTACGTTCAAATTTAGGGCTATACACAGAGAAAGATTAAAAACAAGCTAAACACTGGCACAAGATTCGGGCCAAAAGTCAAAATATAATTGAGTTGGGTTGACACGTTGTGAAATTTTTTATGCATCACATAATTTGTTTAAACCTACGTATAGCAGTCGGGGAATAGGCGGATATAGAAATAGCAACATAAGGATATATCACGTTTATCAGGTTTAAATATAAATTTGAATTTACTATTTATAGTTGTAGGTAAATAGTATATACTCGTAGTATACAAATACTTAAATGTAATTTAGGGGCGAGTAGTTCAAAACATTCCATTTATAAACAATAAATTGTTTTAGTAAATTGTAGTAATTCAATCAAGAATGAAAATGGATCCTTACCATGTCAAATAAAAATTAGCTTTTCGACCGATTTTTTAGCAAACTTAATTTATAATATTTTGTTTCATGGTATTACCACTTCCGGGACATAAATTTAATCCATAATTTACAAGGATTATCAAATTATTGGATAATGCAAAATATAATGAAGTTTCATTACGATCAGTCAAGTCTGAGCCGTAGAAAAACCCCGTTTTTAGCAAAAACATTACTTCGGATAAAATTTTAGAATAATGATTTACATCAATTTTTGTCACAATTGAGGTAGCAATGTTATGTTCTTAGTAATTTTTTTTAATAAAGTCAAACTTTTAGCAATATTTCCAAAAAAATTTAAAACTGTTTGTCGATAAATATGTTTACTAGGACCTCCTAATTTGTAGGTGAAGCTTATTATGTATTTACAGACCACTCAATAAGCCTGATTTTATGAAACGCATTTTACCAAAAATGCCAATATTATAGTAGATAATATTGCAAATTTAAGTTAAACACTTCAAGTATATGTCGCATAAATGGTACACTATCAAATTGCATTAAACGGAAAAACTCTATGGAAGCTGCCACTGGAGCGATTTCGGTAAAAATACCATAGGGTTTTGAGAATTAATCGAAAAGCACGACGACAATTTTTTCTGTATTCGAGCAGAAAACAGAGCGAATGACTGTAAAAACTTTGAGGTCGAAAACTTCCATGATTAATTTATTTTATTTTTCTACATTAAAGAAAGTAAAATATTTTCTAAAAGTTAATTTTTTTTGTTAACATTTATGTAATTGGATTATATTCGTCTGTTAAACCTGGGCTTTTTCAATAGGGCCATAATAATCGCAGATTTTATTTACCTCTAATATACTTTCATAATTTTTCATTAGCACTGGTGTCAAAATGTTAGTTTTTGCTTTACATATCATCAAAGAAAATTTTCTTGCTGCCTATATTTACAAAGACCTCAAAGAGATTAAATTTTTATTTACGAAATTCATTAAAACCAGTTAATTTCTATAATTATTTGAAAAGCTGTGTTTTGCACACAACTAGTAAACTGTTTTGGGTTGCTACAGTAAATCAAATTACTCATTTTGAAGAAATTAAAGATTTTAATGGCATTCACCAACAAAACCTAAACCCTAAAACCTAAAACCTGACACGTAAAACCTAAACCCAAAAACCTAAAACATAAAACATAAAACCTAAAACCTAAAACCTAAAACATAAAACCTAAAACCCTAAACTAAAAACCTAAAACCCAAAACCTAAACCCCTAAATCCCTAGAATCTAAAACCTAAAACCTAAAACCCAAAACCTAAAACCTAAAACCTAAAACCTAAAACCTAAAACCCAAAACCTAAAACCTAAAACCTAAAACCTAAAACCCTAAACCAAAAACCTTAAACCTGAAACCTAAAACCTAAAACCTAAAACCTAAACCCCTAAAACCTAAAACCTAAAACCTAAAACCTAAAACCTAAAGCCAAAAACCTAAAACATAAAACCTAAAACCTAAAACCCAAATGCCTAAACCCCTATAACATATAACCTAAATCCTATAACCTAAAACCTAAAACCTAACACCTAAAACCTAAAACCTAAAACCTAAAACCTGAAACCTAAAACCTAAGACCTAAGGCCTAAAACCTAAAACCTAAAACTCAAAACCTAAAACCGAAAACCTAAAGCCTTAACCTTAAAACCTAAAAAATAACGCATAAACCTGAAACCTAAAACCTACAGCCTGAATCTAAAACCTAAAATCTGCAACCTAAAATCAAAACTTTAAAACTTTAAACTTAAAACCAGAAACCTAAAGCCTAAAACCTTAAACCTTAAACCTACAGACTAAAATCTAAAACCTAAAACCTAAAACCTAAAACAAAAAACCTAAAATCTAAAACCTAAAACCTAAAATCTAAAACATAAAACCCAAAACCTAAAACCTAAAACCTAAAGCCTTAAACCTAAAACCTAAAAAATAACGCATAAACCCTAAAACCAAAAACTTAAAACCTAAGACCTAAAACCTATAACCTTAAACCTTAAACCTAAAACCTAAAACCTAAAACCAAACACCTAAAACCTGAAAACTAAAACCTAAAACCTAAAGCCTTAATCCTCAAACCTAAAAAGTAACTCATAAACCCTAAAACCTAAAACCTAAGACCTTAAACCGTATAAACCTAAAACCTGAAACCTAAAACCTACAGCCTAAATCTAAAACCTAAAATCTGCAACCTAAAATCAAAAACCTAAAACCTTAACCTAAAACCTACAACCTAAAACGTACAGCCTAAAACATGAAACCTTAAACCTAAGGCCTAAAGCCTAAATCCTAAAGCCTAAAAGCTAAAACCTAAAACCTTAAACCTAAAACATAAAGCCTAAACGCTAAAACCTAAGTCCTAAGACCTAAAAAACCTAAAACCTTAATCTATTTTAAATCGTTGTTGTTGTATAATTCCCATGATACCCCTAAAATGTAAAGAACCGTTGTGAGTATTAATTTTTGTCTTAAAATCGCCATAATTTTTTAGTTTGTTTGACATCCACTCTAGAAACAAATGCAAAATGAAAATGATTCCCGAACCACTTTTTCTTAATACCTGTTCTTAATAATAATCCGAATACCGTAATCGACAGGTAGGGTGTTACAAAATCGCATCCAAGATTCAAACCATCAAATGATTCGCTGTATTAAATTGGAATTCTATGTTGGTTCTGGTTATTAATTGAAAGAACAGCCAAACAACTGGAAGAAGCCTCTCAAGGCCACCTTGCTGAGCCAGATGGTCAACAACGCAATGCTTACCTTGATTACAAACGAGTTGCACCATCCACGGGTGCCAATACATACGGGTAGCCTTTTTGAGAAGCGTAAACCAAGGAATAGTAAACTCGTCTAGCTCGCGTAGAACAATTAATGCCCGAACTTCCACCACTGAAAAAGAAAAATGTTAATATTGAAGCCGAAGGTTGAACCTCGTTTATGAAGAAAATTATGTAGCTGTGACGGGTCGTTTGCAAATTTGAGCTAAATTTTTAGCAACAGATACCTGAATATATTGTTCAACATGATCAACGCAGGTCGTTATTTGGTGAAGGTGGTTTCTCTTTTGGTTTAACTTGTTGTTGCTCTAGAGCTAGTTGTTTCTTGATGATTGACTGGTTTTTATAAACCTCTTTTGACGGTAAAGTTAATGATAAAGTTTCTGCCATTTCTGGTAAGTATTGAGCTCTACTTTCCTTACTTGGTATTTTATTCCGGTTCAACGTCCAATTTTATTTTCTAAATCTATTTCAACCGTATGGAGTGGATTAATGGGCGATAATCGATTGCAAGTTTAGGTGTCGGCCCAAGGGCTGCTTCACGTGTTGAGTACTTCATTCCATTTCTTTGTCAATTTTTCTTTGAATTTAACTGTCATCGTTTAGAGTGTCATAGGTCAGCGTTTTCCTTCTCGTACTGGAAGATATTTCCAGTTGAAGATTTTGGTGATCTTGATTATTTGCAGCTTCGAACAAATGGGTTAAGCAATGATTGGCTAAACTCAAAATCCGTTGGGCCAGGGTCTGAATCGCTGCTGCTCTACCACTTTGGATATCACATTCCGTATTTGTGGTACTTGTTTTTGCCAAGTTATATCACTTGCATTTGGTCCCCGCTGATACTTCGCTACTTCCGAAAGAGTATACACAGGGACAGCCGAATTACTCTGTGTGCCCTAGGCTGAAAAGCGGAAGTGATAGCCTTCTCGTAAATGATGTACTTTTCTAATTATTTGAAGAAAAAAAAACAAGAAAGCTGCTATGGAAGCTATCACTTCCGGTAAACAGATTTTAACCAAAATTCAACTGTTTCCTCCCATTTGTAGAAAAAGGTTAGTTATATAGTTTCATCTCAATGAATCAATCCGCCTGGGCTGTAGAAAACCAACAAACATTTAGTCTGCACGGAACCACATAATCCGTCGGCCAATAAACTCCAAAGCTGACAAATAGACGATGCAACTAATGAAAAATTATTTTGGATCAAAAACAACAACGCATCGATGATTCAGAGCACTCTTTGAAGCTGCTAACCATAATAAACCAATTTTTTGTATTGGTTTGTGACAGTGGATGAAACATGAATCAATGGCAACACTCCCGAATCAAACCACCAATCAGCTGAGTGGACAGCTGCCAGTGAAAGGCATCCAAATATTACATAGCGTTATTGGCGTGTTTGTATGAAGCAGTTCCGAAAATCGGTCCCAAATGCAAAAGAAAAAAGTTCTTCTTCACCAAGACAATGCACCGTGATATAAGTCTTTGGCTACGATGGCAAAATTGAATGAATTAAAGTTCGAATTTACTTCCCATTCCACACTAGTCCACACTAGTTCCCCAGAAACTACTGTTTTGATGTCAAAGATATTTATCTATCTATCTTTCATGTTAAAGCGTCATCATTTCCCTTTAAAAATCAGTAAGTGTCATTTCGCTGAAGTGTAAATAACATTTTTTGGTGCTCTAACCAAGTCAACCTTTGTGCCAACAAAACACAATTTGTGGGAAGCGCTTTGAAAACCTGGTCATGAATCAACTTCAACCGGCAAACCGAATATTCATTACAAGCTAATGCTGTGTATCTGGTAGGATCAGTTCGGAGTGATCAACAACGAGCTATTAAGCCTAACAAAACCATCACTGGAGAACGGTATCAACAACAATTGATGCAATTGAAGCTCAAACGACCACAATATGCCAAAAGACATGACAAGGGGTTCTTTCAGACCGACAACACTCGGGAATATGTTTCAAGAGTAGTCAAGGATATTTTGAAGGCGTTTCAATGGGATGTCCTATCCCACTCGCCGATTTCAACAGACATTGCTCCTTCTGACTACCACTTATTGACCGACGAGTTACGCATGCACAGTAATTTTTTAAAAACTAATTTTTTGGCTTCGGCTATAAATTGAATTTTTCTAGGTAAAAGAAAGTAAAAGCGCTTTTTACATACTTTGCATTCAATACAGCTAACGGTTATTATTTCTTTTGTACAAAACTGTGTGTTCGGTAAATAAATTGTGCTATATTTTGACCTGTGATTTATGATTTGTGATAATGGCTTTGTGTTGCAAATGTAACGTTGGTGTATCTGATAACTTTTTTACTTGCGCTGGCGAATGGAATAAAGCAATAGCAGTGTTCTAGATTCAACTTTGCGTGCTGTTGTTCCGCTAAAATGGATTTTTATCTCGCGTCTTTGCAAGGACGTTATAGAGAACGATATGCTATTGTACCTGAACATCAAAAATTTGTGTTCACTAAAATAAATTTAATCAGTTACTAGATTCATCACTTTGGCATCCAGGTGTATTGGTTGAAGAATTTTTAAATTGTTAAATTATTAATTCCAATTCCTGTATATCTAATTCTAGCAGTAACATCATTGGTGGCAACAATTCCATCAATAACATATCAATTTTTTATTTTAACTGCAGTGACATGCGGTCTAAATCTAAAAAATTTTATCTTCGAATTTTAGAATCCAATTACGATATAATAATTATAACGGAAACATGGCTTATAGCCGATTTTATTAAAGCGGAGTTTTTTCGTCCGAATTTTTGCGTTTTTCATCGTGATCGGTATAGCTTTAGTACAAATCGTAAAGGAGGCGTATTCCGACCCAAGCATAGAATTTATTGCGATTAAACGAATACTTAATACATTTAATAATTAGCACAGTTTACTTTCAACTTAATCCGACTATGGCTTTTTGTCACGATTTTCTTGCCAGTGTTTCCAGTAATTGATTACCATTTATGAAGGAGAACCTTGACTTCATTATTTTTGGCGATTTCAACTTTCCAGAGATAGTCTGGATGATGGACGGAAATGTTTTCATGCCAGCTAATACTAACGATCATTCCGCCTTAATCTGTGATTTTACGGCAAACATCTCAGATTAACAATATACCAAACAATCGCGGTACTTATCTCTACTTCATTCTTCACACCAACAATAATCTATCTTACTACAAACTTGAGCCCTACGACGACCTTGCCGGATCTTGGAGTATTTATCACACTCCAGTTTCAATCCAAGTTTCCAGCGGAAATTTTTAAAATAACATTAATTTCATTAAGAGTTGCTCTGTACTTGATTATACGAATGCCGACCACGGTTCTATAAACATTTTCCTAGCTGAAGTTGATTGGACAGTTGTCCTATCAAACATGGATATCAATGGTGCTGTAGACAGCTTCAATGAGTAGTCAAATTTTGCTACAAAAAAATTAGTCAAGAGCTCAAAAAACTGGAGGCCCTGCATAATAAAGCTCACAGGAGGCATAGGCGTACTGGTCGAGCTTTCGATTTTACTCAGTTTCTGTTTCAGCACAGGCAGTTCTCCTGTCTTAACCTATTTCTGTGCAATAATTACATGATTAATATAGAGGACGATTAACGCTGTAACCCGAAGAAATTTTGGAAATTTGTGAAACTGAAGAACCATAATAACGGTTTACCATCGCTTATGGAATTCGGTGGCCAAAAATCCGATAATTCATTAACAATCTGAAATTTCTTTGCCGATTATATCTGACAAACTCCAATGATACCTATCTCTAATAAACAAAAAATTGTTTTTTCTAAACTTGATGTGTGGCAGGCATTGATGAATATGGACGCGTGAAAGTGTCTCGGTTGAAGCTTTGAACAGTTGATTTCCCGCCCCTTTATGCAAATTGTTTAACATGAGTCTCAGACAAAGCGTTTTCCCAGATGTTTGGAAAATATCAAATGTAGTTCCAATGTATAGAAATGGATCCCGCTGTGATGTGACTAATTATCGTGGCATTACTATTCTTCTGTCCTGCATTCCAAAACTCTTCGAATCAATTTATTATAGCAGAGGTCAGCATGGATTCTTTCCGGGTCGCTCAACGGTCAGAAATTACGCAGTTTTTCAGTTTGCTTCAAAAATGCAGGTTGATGTGGTTTCGATACACTCAATCATCGGTTATTATTGAAAAAGCTTGGCGATCTCAATTGCGACATTATTCCTTTAGGTTGGCTAATGTTCTACTTATCAAATCGTAAAATGTGTGTCAAGGTCGATTTTACGTACTCAGAGTATTTCATTTCTTCGTCTGGTGTGCCTCAAGGTAGCCACTGCCCCCCCTCCCCCCCATTTTTATTATTTATTAACGATGTTGTGGACTGTTTCACATTCGCTGATTGTATTTTAGTTGCAGACGACATGAAAATATTTGCTAACGATTCATGCGAATTATACCGTGTTCTATTCCAATGGGGCTGGAACATGTTTTGCAATTGGTGTGTGTCTTTTATGTTTTGGAATGTGGATAAATGCCAAGTAATCACATATTTTAGATCCAAGTCTTTGCTTACTCTTTAAACGACTATATTTTGAATAGAGTTAATATGATTAACGGTTTGGGGGTCTTTTTTAGATCTGATTTACCGTTTAACTATCCCTCAATGTTGGAATTTATTAAGCAAAATTATAAAGATTTTCACGACTCACTGACTTTATAGTCACTGTACACTTCTTTCGTTCGTTCCTAGCTTGAATACACAAGTGTCATATGGTCCACGTTCTATGACTGTCACTTAAGAGAATTGAGAGTATACAAAAGTAGTTTCTGTTATTTGTTCGAAAATAATAACCTTCTTTACAGCGCGACGAATATAGTCTCTCATTCACTATGGCTTCTAGGCATACATGTGTCACTGCTGCCTTTGCACGAGATATTATTTGTGGTAAAGTTGATGTGCTGACACATTTTCGTTCTGTAATATTTACGCTCCTCGACGCACCTTACACCCACGTGAGGTTCTTTGTGCTCCAACTGCCGTAACTACAGGTCTTGCAGCGTCTTGCAATGCGCATTCAAAGAGATCTTAACACCACTGTTGAGTATTTTGATTTTCACATTTCTCGCAATGCTTTTAAGAGAGCAATCGCTGCTCTAGAGTTTTGAATTGGTGTCATTTTGCTAGAACTTTAATTCTTAAATTACTCGTATATGGCTAATTTTATTTTTTGTTGTTTTAATTATTATTTTCTATATTTTGTAATTTTGTTGTCAAAACCATTTCCATTTGTAGGTCTGATCATTGTAAACTTTAATTAATAATAATGGACATACAACCACATACATATGTTCTCTCCAAAGGACATACATTTGGATCAGAGTTACAATGATAATAATGCTTGGGAGAAATAACCAAAAAGTTATGCTATTTTCCAAAACACAATGGAATCCAAAAATTATTTCCTCCAATTATTATCCAACGCATCTCATTCGTGAAAAATAAAAAAAGCTCAAAACGTAATACATGAAACAAAATCATTTTCACGTTCGAAGTAGTACGATGATGATGATAATGATGATGATACATCTATGTATGTAATTCATAAAATACGACTCCATCAATGGCAACCATAAAAATATATATTTTGTAACATTAAAATATGAATAAAAGCTTTTGAAACAACAACAACAACAACAACAACATTATTTCCTTGTTTGCGGATGAAAATTTTCATTTCTTTCTATTATTTGTATGTGTGCTTTCTATTCAAATGAATTTTCCGGGCTGTGCTTTTTCAACTAAAGAGAGATGATTTGTTATTTATGCCATTGTTGTTTTATGCGATCGTGATATACGTTGCTGTAATACATTTTTCATTTTTCCAAGTTGTAATCATTTTCTTTTCATTAATTTAATATCGTACAAAACAATTCGTGTCTCATTAAAAAAACATATACACTGTTATTTTGTGTGGTAGGATTTTACCCGATAATTATTAAAACGTCAGAAATCTTCTTGAGCAATATGCAAATGCTTGACAAGTTTGATATGTAATATAATGAAGAAAGCTTTTATTATTTTAATTTTTATGGCTAGATTTTAATTTACAATATTTGTATTACCACCTCTCAGCGACTGATTCTTTCTAATTTTTAAACTTATATGTATTGTTAAATTTATTTTATTTATTTTATATTAAATTTACTAATAATTTTTAGTTATATAAAATTAGGATTCTCCACAATAAAGATTCAGTTTTGCTTTGCATAGGGTGGCGCATAAGTAACGTTATGATTTATTTAATGAATAACTTTTTTGATTCTGATTTTATTTAACGTCGGCATTTATTAAAATTTAGATTATAGTTTAGAAATATGTTCACATTATATTTTGAAGATAATATCTTTCAAATGGTACTCATTGTTTGCTTCGACCTGAAGTGCTCTTTCCAGAGCATTTTCTATAACTTTTCTTAGAATTTAAGATCACAGCGCCCTCACTACTTCTCCTAAATTAGCTTTAAGCTGTTGGATGGTTTTTGGCTTATTGGCATACACCTTACTCTTTAGGTAGCCCCAAAGAAAAAAAAATCGGGCGAACGCGGTGGCCAGTTAAAATCAGAAAAACTCGTTATTATTCGATCGCCAAAAATTTCGCGCAGGGGAGCCATAGTTGGGCGGCCTATGTGAGCTGTGGCTTCCTTTTGTTGGAACCACAATTCTGGATTGTTCTCTACCTCTGGCCTTAAATAATTGTCAATCATTGCTCGTTATTGAATGCCATTCACGTTAACAGCAACTTATTCATCGTTTTCGAAGAAATATGGTCCAATGATCCTTTCTGAAGATATTCCACACCGTACTGTGCAACTAAGTGGATGTATTTGATCTTTAACAATTATTCTTGGATTTTCGGTGCCCCATATTCTGCAATTTGTTTATTCACGTGACCATTGAGGTTAAAATGCGCCTCATCGCTCACTATGAGTTTGTGAATAAACTCGTTGTTTTCTAGGCAAAATTCGAGAAGTAAAGTTTAAAGTAAAGTAGTTTATGTAAAATTCTTTGCACAGACCGCCTAGACATCACCAACTGCTGAGAACGTCGCCTGGTGGAAGTTGCAGAGTTTTCCTCAATACTTGCTTGCACCCGAGCAATGTTCACATTATTGCGAATTGCACGAGGTCTTCCAGCACGCGGAACATCACAGATGGTCCCTTGTTGCAGAAAACGCTGAACCAATCGGTAAATTGTTGGAGCGCTAGGTGCTTTTCGAACATGAAAGAAATGTCGATACGATTTTTGTGTGTGAAAAATCTAATGCTGACTTCCAAAATAAAATTGAACAACTTTGGTTTTTTGTTCTGTGCTGAGTCTTTCCATCATAAATTTCCCAAGTTTTTCATAGATAATTCTAGAAAACACGAAAAAAATACGTAAACAAAAAATATATTCACTAATTAAATATCATAACGTTACTACAAAATTATGTTGTGACAAAAAAATTGAAAGCTGACAAAAATAAGGAGTAGACAAAATTAAATTCGTCTCACAAAAACAGAGACCCTCTCTATATTTTAAGTTAAAAAATTTACAAACCATTAATTTTACAGGGTTTATTCTTTTAAGTGACATTTCAATTTTTTAGTGCCTGATCCGCCCATTGTTTTCTCGAAAATATATTCAGTCAGCTCCGAACAAAAATGGTAACACAGTAATATGGTTGCAAAAATGACCTGAAATCTCGTATTACAATATGCTGCAAAATGCTGTATTTTAACACCCCGTAAACCAAAATCCCGTCTGGAATACCACAAAGTTCTGGAATATGAACACTTGGACGAGACTAACCTGTTTTTTAACCGATTATGAAGGATTATAAAATGATTTTTTGAATAAGGTTATTATTCCATTTCCACCCAAGAAACCCAATCCCATTATAATCGGTTAAGAAACGACTGATATTCGTCCCAGGCGGTTCGCCAAATTCCAGAACTTCATCCAAGAATCATTTTGTAGTTATATTTTCATCCAACATACCCAATCTTATAATAATCAGTTGAGAAATGAATATGACGGTACATGACCAGGTGGCCATTATACGAGTACAAAACTTATTCCAAAAGCCATTTTGTAAATACATTTTCATTCGACATAACCAATACCATCATGGCTGAATTCCGTCCCAGGTAGCCATATTCCAGAACCTCTTCTAATCCTATTTTCAACCAACATACTCAATCCCATCATAATCGGTTAATAAATGACCGACTTCCTTCCCAGCAGGCCATATTCCAGAACTGGTTCCCATAATCATTTTAAAACCGCATTTCCATCCAATATGCGAACCTTTTTTATGATTGGCTAAGAAATTACACAATTAATATCAACATTACTGAATTTTATAATATTTTACGGGATTTTAAAATAGACGATTAAAATGGATTTTAAAATACGGGATTTTGATCCGCTCCCTAGCAAAAGATATTTATAATGTGTGCTTCAGAAAATTTTTCAAACTAAAGTATTTTAAGATTCAGTACTTCATATGATATTTCAATAGATGTCACTAGAGTAAAAGAATCAATTGTGCCTCATATGGTATTAAATTTTTTATTAATTATTAACATTTTTTAATGCCTTTTCAAATTTATAAGTGTTTCCTATTGTGCTCAAGTTAAATTTAAAAAATTCACAATCTGTACGTGACTCATTTTGTATAAATATTTCGTAATCGAAAAGCTCCTTCGTTCATCAAGTTTTCATCTAGCATTTATGAGGAAATGGGGAAAAAATTTCAAAATTTGAAATGTTTAGATTGTCAAACTTATTGACTTATTGAAGAAGACACTAATGGTTCATCAGTGACAGTCAAACTTTTGACTTTCAATTCAAGCGATTGATATTTCACTAAATTGTAATTGCCAATGAAATAATTACTACTTTTTCTTCTCTCCAGACACTGAGTTTTACATATGAAGCGTTATTTTTCTGAGACCAGTTTCCTCTTCGATTGTAATTATTTCCGTTTTTTTATTATTTTATTTTTCAATAAGCAACGATTGGCTCCCCTTAAAATCAATGAAGTTCGCCTTGTTTGAGAAGGGTGGAATTTCCAGAATAATACCTGGTTTGCCACCTGCAGCAATGTTTCCTTTCGGAGAGTTTTCCATTGCATTGGTTTTCGCGTTAAGTCCGCGGCGAGAATTTTGTTTCCCCCTCCCCTTTAGTATTCGTGAAAACATTCCATAACTTAAGGCGGGCCCCCCGTGTCATTACACACTTCGCCGAGAATTCAAATAATAAAGCCCACTTTTAAAAACGTACGAAGATTCTCAGAAAACTATCCGACATCAACATGAAGATGGCAGCACTCGTCAACAATAGTAGGAGTGTGTTTTGAAAGGTACTCACCGAGTGGAGAGTGTATTGAAGAGGAGAGTGTATTGAAAGGTACTCACCGAAATATCAGTCAGTTGTTTATCAATCATTTGAGTGAGTCGGAGTAAGTGTTTACGTAAAATAATGGAAAGAATCGCGTATTGAGCTGTCATTAAATATTTGTTTTTGAAACGCAATGCTCCTACAAAAATCAAAAACGAGTTGAACGCTGTATACAGAGACCTCGCACATCATTAAACATCGTGAAATTTTAGTAAGAGACTAGAAATATGTGCAAAGAATGTTTGTACCACATATTTGTCACCAGAAACGTGATCGAATGGACATGTTCAACGTTGTATTTGCGCAGCTAAGGCGCAATAAATCTGTGTTTTGCCGCCGGCTCATTACTGTTGAAGAAACTTGGATACATTATTACAGGTATCTAGTCTATATATTAAGGTTAAAGTTCGAAATCGATAAATCTCCAAAATTGTAATTTTTTAAATTTGTTTACATGATTAAAAATCGGTTGTTCAGAGAGAAGTCCGATGGTTACAAAATGATTGTTGACCTTCCCCCTCCACGCACATCCCCGTAGTTTTATTTGTTCGCCATCAGAGAGTCAAGCGTCATGAAGTACACAATAAGCTCCCCAGCCTGTGTGAGTTTGTAAAACCGTTAGTCCCTTATTCCAAAATCCAATTTGCACTAATTTCACAAAAATACTTCGTGGTCACCCTTCAACCAACCCGTTTAGAGGATATAGAACTCTGATTTGATAGGTTTCGAAACAATAAAACAGTTTTTTCCAATTTTAATTCGGACGTTTACCGATTTCGGGCTTTTACCGTAACATATATTGACTAACAACATTTCATTTCTACCCTCTTGTACCTTGTTACTAGTTTAGGATATGCCAATTGGTTTTTCCTAAATTGTATCTACTATTGGTGTTGCTTCCTTTAAGACTAACTGAAACGGTATTAACTTTATGTCTTCTTATTATTTCTTGTTAGTCAAACAGTATGCCAGCTTCGACGATTGGATGATTGTGGAGCCTCCCTTAATGATTGTGTGCTGCTTTGCTGCTCTTGTTAGCGAATGATTCCACTGCTTCGTCTTTAAGGAGGTCGGTATTACGTACGTATCAATCAATCTTTGAATGATGTTCACGTTACTCGGTTTAGTACAACCCTGCAGTTGAATATCATACGTCCATTAGTATCTGTTTAAATAGCATCAATTTATTTTGTGTAGACAATTGGGAGTTCCTTCCTAGAAGTCAGTACATTTCTCTGAGTTTGAGTCTGAGCGCCTCACGTTTTTTGATACGCACCTTCCATCACAGTTTAGCATCTAGATTCATGCCGACATTAGTACCATAGATAATTGGTTTACTTTTATGTAGGTGTAATCAACACGTACTGTTTTGTTTCGTTCAAATTGGCGATTCATCACATCGTCCTTACGTTAATTAAGTCTATTCCACTTTTTATTATTAGTAGCCTCTTCCACTTACTAATATGTTAGCAGCCGGGTCTTTTGGCCCGAAAGATTATTCCAGTGCCAGGAACAAATTGCGAATAGTCCTAAGTTTGGGAACATTAATATAAGATTTTTTTCGGGGCGACCGACTTTTATAGAATTGGGGAGAGGGCTTTTTGAGTGCTAATAACCGATTGTGATGAGTTTCAAATTCGGCGGCAATTGTTGAAGAAATGGGGTCTGGGATAAAAAAAATTAGAACGGGTCGAGTGTCAGGAAACGTCTGGAATTGATCATGATTTCGGGAAATGTTTTAGGGGTTCTTCGGTTTAGTCATCATTGAGAAATCTAATATAAATTCTGGACATGCCTCTGAACAGTTGTCAATTTAAATTAATCTCAACTATTTCTTACCCGATCGGGATAAAACTCTGTTTGTAAGTTAAACATAGCATTCCAGGATATACCTACCTATCTATACTAAACAAACTATCCGATTCCAACATCAACATACCAAATTTGAAATATTTCTACTAAGTGGCACAACAAACTTCCAATAGCACCAACTTCGAGCGAAGCTCATGGTATAGAAACTGGATTTTAACAGAAAACCACTTCTGGAAAATTGTATAATTTCAACATCCTGTAGTATAAAACTGGTATTATATTAAGAATTTTAGGCGTGCTTTAGGAATTTGGCCATTCTGCTACTGTAAGATTCGACCGGTAATTCTAACTTGAACGAAGTTCTGGACTTTTGTTGAGTAATAAATAAAATTAAAATTTTATCATACATTTTGGAAAAAGGTCGAACATAGCCAACTCGTTGGAATTTAGCCATTCCTCAACCTTCCGATTTTTGTTTTTCTGCAACTAGGTCTCTAATTTATCTAAGCGGCGCATAAAGACCCTTCTAAAACTTTTAATTATCATTCCGATACTAAGTAATAATAATTGGTATAAAACGCACTAATATAGCGTTGGTGGTACTTCCACCGATTTTCTAAAACTCACTAGTTTTTGTTTGTTGTGAAGGAAAATTTAAATAATAATTGATTAATATTGAATCAGACTTAAATGCCTGAATCATAATGTTAATTTAATATTAAAATTGTTTGAACTAGACGGCACAATATTCACATTATATGCTATCGCTGTTGCACTTTATTCCACTTACATGCCATTTTTCCGTATATTAAATCGATTCGTTCATCAACTTTTAAAAATAACTTTAAATGTGCACCAAAAACTAATTTGCTCTTACTAAAACAAAAAAAAAAAATTTAATAGAAATAAATAACAACCAACACTATATATCCGAAATTCATAAATTAATTAGTTCCCATTAATCTTTGTCATGTTATGTAGCATCTGGTTAGAATTTGCAACAAAAAAATATTAAATGTGAATATTTATGTTGGTATATGCTGGGTTTTCAAAATGTCGTATGACCTAGAAAATATTTCGCCATAACTCATATTTTTTGTATGTGTAGCTCGATGGCTTTCGGCAATAGCGAAAACTACATAAAAAACAATTACATGTCAAAACCGTGAAATATTTGGTTCAATAAACACATTCTACACGTTTTTATAGTTGTTCATACAAAATGTGAATATCAAAATTTCACAACAGCTCTTCCCTATTTATTATTTTGCCTCGCTAGAATCAATCACTTAGTTTTAAAATAATTTTGAAATCGAACAAAAAAAAATGTAAACCCCAATGGAAAACAATACAATATTTTGCTATTATCATAACGCAGAGATATGATTCATATTTATTAAGATCGATAGAAAAATAATCAGACCCAAATTGGATGTGAACAACAGAAAAGCATTAGTGGAAAATTATGTAAATTGAGGCAAGTGTTCTTCATTAAACTATATTACGTACATTAATGTTATTAAATTATCTTCGCTGCTAAATATTCCAATATACAGCATGATTACCATCAGCATCTGTCCCAATAATGCCACCCTCGCACACAAAAATAAACAGAAAATCGAAGAGAAAATTTACGTACTCTCGTTTGGTGTATGTGCGACAACACCCGTTATAGAGATTGGGAAATAAAATTACTAAACACCAAAGTTTCGTAGATTTCCCATAAAGGCAAAACCGGGAGATATTCCATGCCATTTTCTTACTCCATAAATTAATGAGAATTTTTTTTTCAACTACGTCTAATAAAAAATATTTATCTTTATGATTTAATTATTGAAAAAAATATAAACGAAAATAAAATTAAATTTACTTGTATATTTAATGTTGCATGTTATTTTAGAACAGCTAATTAATATTTTAAAATAATTTATTAGGTAGATGTCGCTCGGAAAATATTAGCCAAAACAGAAATTTAAATTGCAGGTATTTACGGAAATATGTTGCCTGTATAATTAATTTATTTGTAATTACAATGCTGTTCATGTTGTGATTTTAATTAGCGGTGCCAAGATGATTTAGTTACATTCTTTTCGGTTTAAGAATTTTAAATTTTTTGCTTTCTTTAATGAAGGAAGGTGATTTATTTTATTTGTTGAGAACATAAGTTAACGATACGCAAGACACCAAATTGTGAAATAAAAAAATTTTTGAACCCAAGTGGTAAAAATAGTAGCTTGTAAAATATCGAAACGTAAAATCGGGACCTTCAGCTATATAAAAGAGTTTTCGGGAACACAAACTAAAATTTAGGTCTGATCAAAATAATGTTTTAAGTACATCTAGTACAAAATCGTCAAGACTCGCAAAGAATCGCCCTAGACATAGAAAAATTCTAAAAAAATTCGTACATGCTCCTTAAACATTCACCTATCAAACGATATGCACCGCTAGTTGGGCCAACGAACAGTTCCTAACTTCTATGGAATATATCTCAACTCCAAGACATAGAAGAATTCTAAAAACATGCGTACGTGTTGTTTAAACATTCACCTATCAAACGATGTGCACCGCACAAAAAAATCCCAACATTTTTACTCGCAACCCCGAAAATTGTTATGACAGTTTTTAACTATCGTGATAGTAAAAAATTTCGGGGCTGAGAGTAAAAATGTGGTGATACCTCGAAAATTTCAGCTGTCATGACAGTTTTTTACTACCGTGACAGCAAGTATTTTCGGGGCTGAGAGTAATAATGTGGAGATTTTTGGGGCTGCGAGTAGAAAGTGTCATGATAGCAACAATTAGTATTGACATCGCATTTTTCGGGGATGGAATTTGGGCTATCTTCATATACATACAAATTACCCGTTTACAATAAAAGCAGTTTAATCCTCCAAGGATTTTAAATAAAAAAATCGAGTATTACATATGTTGTGGCCGACACCCGATTTTCTTTTAACATACTTTCGGTAAAACTGTCTTGTATAATCCAATAACATTGTCCCTGCATAAACTTTTAAAAAGAACAAGGTTGGTTGAAAATTTAATTTTAAAAATTTATTTAAATCTTTGGATTCTTAGGAACAAAAAGCTCCCAATGAAGGTGCCACTTCCGGTACACAGATTTCTTCCAAATTTTGCAAGGATCTCCCAAATAATGGAATAAGTTTTACTTTGAACATTTATTCCGAATAGTCAATCCGCCTAGAATGTGGAGATCCGAAATTTTGGTGAAACAAAGTTTATTTTATCAAAACCAGTCATATCCGGTAAAATTTAAAAAAGGATCTGAACAGGATGTTGTTTGAAATATAATATTCAATCATTTTGTTTTAAAAAATTTTTACATTCATTCATTTTTGAATTGCTGTACCTGTCAAAATATTTTCAAAACCGAAAAAGCTCCTATGAAAGCTAGCACTTCTGGTGGATCGATGTCGGCCAAAAATCTCTTTGGTTCATAATCTTTTTCTCATAAATTTCAAATTTTCAAATTACATGCAAAAAATTAAAAAAAAAACTCCTATTGAGCCATCTGAGTCCATCTGAGCTGTACATGAGCCCAGTTTGTGTTAAAAAACGGTTTTCGTCAAAAATTGTGATTTCCGCTCAAATTTTGGAAAACTGAACTAGGCCGACATTGTTTCACAATTAATTTAAAATCTATTTGTGCATTACGTTTTTCAGAAAAATGACACACTTTCCAAAATATTTGTATAAAACGAAAAAGCTACCATGGAAGCTAACGGTGGAATTACGGGAAAAAGCTTAAGTATGAAGTTTCATGCCAAACATTTAATCCTTTTGTGCAGAACCGGACCGAATTTTTGTTGCTAAACAGTTTTTTTGTCAAAAATCATCATTTCCACTTAAATTCTCGAAAAATATTCTGACCGCAATATGGTTCTAAATTTAATTTAGAACCTCCTAGTTTATAATTGTTCTCGTAAAAAGCTTCTATCAAGGCCACCGCTTCCTTTATAAATATTTCGGCCAAAATCATTAGAATAGTGAATGCGATTTATGCGAAAATTTATGCGAAAAGCTTAAGTATGAAGGGTCATCCCGAAAAGTCAATCCGTTTGGGTTGTGGAGAACCTTCAGAAATTTATTGGGCACAGCAGCATACACGCAAACACAGAGATTTTTAACTACTTCCTCTTTTACTTCAACGATCTAGCAAATTGTCATTCTGAAAAAAACTCGACAACTAAAAATCCAATAAGAGTGTTCAAATTTTCGATAGGGATTACGACCATATTAAATATAATTTCTGACTGCTGTCGTTGTCATTCCTCTGCTTCGTTACCATCGAAATTCTAAACATTTTTAAACCAAAATGAAATTTACCAAAAGCCAATCCTAAAAAACAAAATTTCATATAAAAATACCCAGAAAAACTTAATCCCGAAAAAATTATTAACTTAATAAAAATGGTCGAAAATAATATCCCAAAAATGTTAATCCAACAATAACAATCTCAAAAAATTGTTTACTAATATTTGCCGAATTGTTGATAGATTTGAAAGTAATTGTTCTTTATGATACATGGTGTAAGAGTACCAATCAGCCAAAGAAATGCACGAGGTGAAGATTATATTGATGCCGTAGAAGAGCGTGTACAAGAGAATCGAAATTTATCAATTCCATGACGTTCACAATAACTAGGACTATCTATCATATGGCAAAACATGGCGTATTTCACGTAAAGAATTGAGTTTAAAAGCATATAATATCCAACTAGTCAAAGAATTGTAGCCATTGGAACATCATCAGCGTCGTTTATTTGCTGATTTTGCTTTAAACATATTGGAGAATGATGAACATTTTTACCAGAAAACTTTCTTCAGTGATGAGGCTTATTTGCTGCTTATATGAGCGAAAAAGATCGAAAGTCATCCAGACGTCCAATGCATCCAGAAAAATTAACTGTATGGTGTGTTTTTCATGCTGATGGTGCCATCGGTCCTTATTTTATCCGAAATGAGCAAGAACAGCATGTCACCGTTCAAGGGGTACGTTACAGATCGACGATTAGTGATTATTTGATCGAAAACATGCAAACATCGATATCAATGAATTTGGTTTTAACAAGATGGTGGTATGAGCGTTTTAGCAAGCGCTACCATCGATTTATTAAAAACAAAATTTAATGATAAAATTATCACAAACAATGGAACGGTGAATTGGCGTTCTAGATCTTGCGACATCACTCCATTGGATTATTTCTTGTGCGATATTTAAAGTCACTTGTTTATGCTAATAATGCGTCATCAATTGACCAATTACTAACAAACATTATTCGTGTTATTGGTGAAATTCGTGCAGATTTATGCGAAAACGTGCTCCACAATTGGGTTGAAAGAATGCACTATGCTAGACGTGGTTGTGCTGCTACCATGTCAGCTCCCACACAAAGTTCTGAAAATCATATGCAATCTTAAAAAATAATAGTTTGAATTAAAATTGGGCAAGAGAAAAATGCCGTAAATCAATTTAACTTAGAATCCAAACCAAGCCTTTACGTTAGGAACTACAAATTTCGTATCGACTTTTAACTATCTTTAAAATGTATAACTCGGTCACGGATGTTCTGATGGGTGACAAAAATATTTCCTTTACATTCATTAATTCTTTATAAGTATTGGGTGTGTGAATATGACTCCGCCGAAGTGAGTATTTCTAACTCCTTGCAAATATTGAATTTTATTCCGAATAAAACGCATACGATGAGCATGCTCCATCGAATACAACGTGCAAATAAAGGCTTCGACGATTTAAAAAATGATGATCTTGGCATTGAAGATAAAGAGCATGGAAAACCGCACAAAAAATTTGAAGATGCTGAATTGGAAACGTTACTGGCTGAATATTCATCTCAAATACATTCAGAATTGGCTGTAGCATTAAATGTTGATCGATCAACGGTTGCAAATTGTTTACAAATAATCAGAATGGTTCAAAAAGCTAGCAACTGAGGTCCACATGACTTAAAAGTAAGAGACCTCGAAGACAACAGGGGTTATTTAAGGGTTTATTGCACCGAATAGTTACTGGAGATGAAAAATGGATTTATTATGAGAATACCAAATGCAAAAAATCTTGAGTGCAGCGTGGTGAAGCTGGTCCATAGCAACCAAAGCGAGATATTGGTGGCATCAGAAAAATGTGATAAACTAAAATCAAGTGAAACTATCAATCGCGATGTCTACGAACAAAAACTAATACATTTCGTGCGAGCTATACAGAGAAACAACGACCTGAATGGGTGAATAAACACAACAAATTAATTTTTCAGCACTACAATGATAAACCACATTTTGCAAACGTTGTGAAAAATTATTTAAACGGGCAAGACTGGGAAGTTCTACCCCACACCGCAGTATTCACCAGATATATCTCCTTCAGATTACTACTTATGCCGGTCGATGCTGTATCGCCTCCAAATACCAGGATTTCTTCAGAGATGGAATCCGTAAATTGCCTAAAAATGGGGTAAAGTTGCAACTGCAGAAGGAGCATACTTTCAATAAACAATTCTTTCATTTTCTAAACAAGCAGATGTGTTTTATTTTAATACAAATGAGCGGAGTCATATTCACACACCCAACAAAATATTGTGAATTTATTTTGCAACCAGGCTCAGAACTATTTTCCGAAATTCAGTCGATTTTTTTAGCAAAAATTCTAGCTTCGAATTAAAACTTCGTACATAAAAGCTTTTACTATAAATTGAGAGGTCCCATTGATGTTTGGCCGAAATCGGTCCACCGGAAGGAGGACAGTTTCTGTAGGAGCTTTTTTGATTTATGCAAATATTATGAAAGGTAAATAGCATTTAGACTAAAAAAACGATTAAAACAAAAAAGTTGTAAATTAAATTTCAAACAAAACTAATTCAGGAAATTGTTTAAATTTTATTGAAAAGGACAAGTTTTGATAAAAAAATTTTTTTTTCATCCATGCGATTTTTTCTGGGGCCGAAGACCTCCTTGTTCGAGGTTGATTTTCCCGTCTTACGCAATTCCTGCAAAATCAAAGACGTATGGCTATAGGACCGATTTAAGTTACCATCTGCGCATTGCATAGCCCCATGCCAGCCGATAGTACTGGACATGGAAGTTGGGTCGGCCCCTGAGTTTTGCACGCCGATAGGGGGTCGTAGTTGTGTTTCTTTTAATCACAGATCGTAATATGTTGGTGAAAATTTCCTTTTGCATCCTGCCTCTATCGAGATTCAAACCCGGTACCTCCCGATCCAAACGCCAAAGCTTTAAAGCTTTAAGCTTTGTTGTATCACAATTCCTTCTCGGAATTGATTTTGGAAGAATTCTTCCAATAATTCAAAGCGAGCAAACCACTAATAATAAATTATGTTTTTAGTATTCTTATACGATTTTCCCTGCATTTCAGAAACAGGAGACGAATTAAACAATATTTGTAAAAAATCTATTAAAAGGACAGACGAAATTTTGAACCGAGATGCCTAAACATGAAGAAAATGGGGCGAAAATCCAGTCTAGGTATAGTATGTGCATGTGATAGCCACAATGGTAAATTACTAATAAAGGATATCATTGACAAAGAAATTGTTGGGTTGACCCCCATTATGATGAGTATGTTTTGTCAATTTATGTAGAGGATACAAGTAGCTGCACCCGTGAATTTTATGCAATACAGTTTTTCGTACCAGTTTGCGCATTAATCAACAAGTCACATTGGTTAACTTTGAAGGTACGTAATTAAATTATGCCATATAATTTTGTTTGGTCTGTAGGCCGATAGTAAAATGATTCATTCAGCTACCAGAGGAGTATGACGACTTAATAAAATAAAATTATTAGTTCTAAATTAATTTGAATATTGGAGCGGGTTCGTTTGCATATGAAACGGGCTAGACAGCGTTAGCATTTCACATTAAAGCAGATTTATTTTAAATATTGAGGGTCAAACAAGTAACAACATCGCAAACTTCCCGGAATTTAACAAAGGGCTCACAGAAGTAGCTTGTCAGTTTAGCTAATAAATTACTAAAAATTAAAGCCTCTTCGTCTCTCTGAGCGTTAGTTTAGCAACTGGAAACAGATATGTAGCCTGTTCACTACTTTGCAAAAACTCTTGCGTACCCATTACTAATTAAAACTTAATGATGAACGTCAAATATCAGAATCAGAATTGTCAGAAGATGAGATTACATTTAATTAACGCATATATGCAAATAGGTACTCGTACTCGGGTGATTAATGATTTTAAAAATAGAACTTATAAAAGATAAAATGACGTAGTTTTTTGCGTCTTTTTACTAATTAACTACTCTGATTGGAACACGCAACGGCTAATCCGTAAAACCAATAAATAATTCAAAATATTATCTCGATTTTCACTATAAAATCATCAAAAGCACTGGCGTGGAAAATAACTTATTTCCCAGTGTCAACCCTACTCGTTTAAATAAATTTCTGGTTTTACTGTAATACGTCTGTGTTTCTTATCTTGTTGGATCTTTGTCTCCAACTTAAGGTTAAACTTTAGCATAAATATTTATTCAACCGAAATAACAATATAATATTAGAGCACGAGTGAGATAAAAATGTAAATATGAATAAATAATTTAATAAAATAGAATAAGGACGTGGATTTAGTAGAATATCGAATCTTAAGATGTGTTTCTTGTATCCACTAACAAATTGGTAAATCAAAATCAATAAAATAAATGTTAGGCCAATTTACTGAAATACACGCAAACATCAGTACAACCGGCACTCGTTATAAACGATAAATTTCTGTTTTGTCGTGCATCGGTGCTGTTTATGAATATAATAAATTGGCTAGTCAAATCGGGATTTAGAAATATAAAATGAGTTGTTGTGACAAAACGAATGGGTTAAATTGGTTACTAAGGGAGACATCATAGGTATGAACGAAGCAAGTGTCTATGTCGCCAAAGTAACGCGAGTGGAAAACGATTTGTAATAGTCCAGCTTTCCAACGCAATATCAAACTGGCTACCAAACAAAGAAAAAGTAAATGTTGGCTATAGATGTATGGAAGGGTCAGATGAGTTATACAGTTACACCGGCAGTAGTGAAAAACATCAAAAAGATTATTTCGATACTCAAGGCAAATTTGCATAAAAGTGGAGTAGCAAAAGATCTTTTATCAATTAAATTGCTTCATATGGTTAAAGTGAGCAATATTTGAGTCTATAGAATGGAATCTCAATTCCAGAGCCAAGAAGTGATAATGGAATGAGGATCATGCAATGACGTAAGCAGACCATTGTAAATACAGGGGTTCTCTGCCAGTATTCTCTGACTCTCAAAGAATTGGTATGACCTATATCCCTATAAATTGAGAATTTGAGCTTTTGAGAATTTTGCAACGAGAAGCTTTCTACCTGATACCATTATACTATAGCCCATGCTCCCCATATTATTAAAACTAAACATTTTATGAATGTATTGTAATCAGATGCATGTTATTCGACCAAACGGTACAGTTCGAATCTCGATAGAGGCAGGATACAAAAGAGATTTTTAATGATCTGATTATGATCGGTGATGGAAATTAAATCAACTATGACCTCCTGTCGGAGTGCAAAACTCTTGGGCCAACCCATCTTACATATCACTGTACTATACAGGCTGGTATGGAGCTATGCAATGCGTAGATGGTTCTACGTAAATCAGAGCTATAGTAGTAAGACTTCGATTTGGCCAAGTTGGGAGGGCTTCGGCCTCACAATAGATTACAAAGATTAGATCAAAAAAAAATGTTCGTTAGGCAGAGCTGGTTGGTTTGTTTTCAAACGTGTTTAATTCAACAACTAGGATGCATTAAAACGTATTTTAGTAAATCATTTTAAAATTTCATTTCCATTCAAAATAAACAATTTCAACGGTAACAGAATTGACCCTTTCTGTCTCAGTTTACTAAATTCCAGAATTCCTCCAAAAATAAACTAAGAAACAAATTTCTATCATAAATACAAAACGTTTCTCATGATGGATTAAGAACCGGTTTAGTTCCGTCTCAGCAGACCATATTCCAGAGCTACTTTCAGAACGAATTAGTTGATTTGATCAGTTAAGGGAAAGTCATATTACGTCCCAGTTGGCTGTACTTCAGAGCTACTTGCAAAACACATTCTAGAAACACACAAGGTACGAGTATGTGGCATAATACAGACGTTAATACCACATTTCATCATGATCGGTTGAGAAATGCCTTAATTCCATTTAAATTTGATAATTTTTCTAGGTACCTTCGGAATTCATAATTCGAATATAACTTTCATTATACAAATCCCCTTGAACCACGAATAAAAAAATAAAACCAGATGTCGAGAAAAAAACAGAACCTGTGCACAACCCAGGAACGTATTTTTAAAATTTTAGAAATTTTACAATCGCTCAACAGAAATATGATACAAATGCAAACCAAAAGTAAGCATTCGTACATACTTTCGGTGAATTATCGTTTTCGGTGAATTGTCATTTTCAATTAATGGTCATTTTCAGGGAACTATCGTTTCCGGTAAACAGTCGTTTTCGATAAACTGTCATTGTAGTTTTCGGTATATTGTCGCTCTCGGTAAATAGTTTTTCACCGAGAACGAAAATTTAACGGAAACAACAATTCATTGAAATTAAATCAGCGTGTCAAGTGTGCTACATTCTTTCCAACCCTACTCTAACATCGTAATGCCTTTTTGTAGAACGAGTTATCTTTGGACTCAAGAAAGACGTTTGTGTCTTCAAATCTCCTTTCTTGGAGTATTTTTGTGGTCTTCCAACATGTAGTAGCCGCTGGAAGCCAGCGGCCATCCAAAGATTACGGTACATGGTGAAACAAATTGTGCAATTGTTCCGTTCTAGCAAACGACTTGTGGTACGGTGCATTGGTTTGCTGAAAGAGTATTTTTTTACATTTCGAACGGTATTTTCTTGCGATTTCATCCTTCAAACGCACCAATAATACCTTCTTATATTTGCTGTTGACCCAAAATACGGAGGCCAAAACCTTACCGGCAGATATTTGGAACTTTTATCTCTTCTGATGGCTTTCACCGGCTGCTGTCCACTCAGCTGGCTGACATTTTGATTCCGGAGTATAGAGGTTAATCCAAGTTTCGTCCATTGTCACATAATACTGTTAAAGTTGGCCGCAAGTTTCCAGCCGAAAGATGGTAATGCAGATGTGTTTATATCCCACCCGAAATATTTTAAAAGTGTCGATAACGCAGATTGAATTGATAACGAAGATTGACCTCAATGTTCAACCGAAAGATGCCGGCAATAAAGATTTAAAGTAACAAATGAATCATCAATTTTCTACAAGAAAAATGTTAATAACAGACATCTGTACAATAGTCAAGCAACCAGTCAGTGTATATCAAGATGTTGGTTCGATCTGACTGTATCAATTTGATGAATATGGTTCATCAAATTGGTACAGTCAGATCGGATCAAAATAAGTAGAATTTAAAATGTTCCATTTTCCGTTATTTCGACGATAACATTTTTCGCCTTTCGTGATTTTGCCAAATAACCGGTGTCTGTCTCATTATGAAAACTCTATAAAATATGACTCAAGAGTTAAATTCTAACTTAAGGCTGGAAGATTATGAGTAAAAATTATCTCTTCCCCATGTTTTATCGATAAAAACATTCGCCGTTCGAGGAATTTTCAGACAAACACCAGTCTGATGCCTATTCGATAGCCTACGACCCTAGGAAGATTTTGGTCATAGGTTTTTGGTAGGAATGGTGAGGTTAGAGGTTTGAAATTTCGCATTTTCCAAATCATAAAATCGTTCAAAATTAGAAATTTTGAATGATAAGCCCCTATTATGAAGCTAAACGGTTGAATTTCTACATGTTTTGTCGATAAGTGACTAAGTTAATTAAATGCCTCATGATGTGCCTGATGAGGTTGTAGGGATGAAATTTTCATTATTCCAATGTCTTGCCGATAAAATCGTTCGGCATTCAAGATTTTACCAGATAGACATCATTCTGACTATGCTAATTCGATGGAACTTAATTATAGGCAGATTTTCGTTATAGGTTAGGGTGGGACTGATGTGGTGATAGGGGTGAAATTTTATTTTCACCATGTTTTTTCGATAAAATAGATCATCATTTAAGATTTTGCCAGATAGACTCCAACCTGTTCATGCCAATTCGATGGAATTTGACCATTATTAAACTTTGAAACTTGAACTTTGAGACTGTTTGAAAAGATATAGTGTTTCATCCCTATAACCTCATCAGACCCACGACAAACCTGTAATCAAAATCTACTTATGATCAAGTGCCATCGAATTAACATAACCAGATTGGTGTCTATCCATCATAATCTAGAATTTCGAACGATTTTATCGACAAAACATTGGGAACATAAAAATTACACCTCTATAACCTCATCAGGCCCACCACTAACTTATAATCAAACGCTACCTGTGATCAAGTGCCATCGAATTGACAAAGTCAGATTGATATCTATATGGCAAAATCTCGAAAGACGAACAATCTTATCGAACAAAAAAATGGAGAAAATAAAATTTCACCCCTATAACCTCATCAGATCCACCTCAAATCTACAATAAAAATTTAACTATGATCAAGAGCCATCGAACTAACACAATCAGATTGGTGTCCATCTGGCATAATCTCGAATGTTGTACGATTTTATCTTCAAAAGAAGGACAAAATAAAAATTTCACCTCTATAACCTCAACAGACTCATCTCTAACCTATAATCAAAATCTACCTATGGTTATGGGCTATCGAATTGACGTAGTCTGATCGGTGAATGTATGGCATAGTCTTGAATTGCAACCACTAACGGCAACTTCAAGCTGTATCAAGCGTTATGGCATTCATTTTATTACTCTACATTCTCAAGTTATTATGGCCCACAAACCTTTTTCAAACATAACACTTTTATGGTTAAGTTTTAATAAATTTTTGAAAGTTGGCCGTATGCAACTATATACACATGAAACAATAAACTATATAATTGCAAATTTTATTTGTTGTTTGTTATACAGCTTTCGGATTCCGATGAAACTGAGCTTTGGGATTCAAATAGTAAAAATGAAAATGTTTATAATGTACACACCGCAGCCGGAGAAGAATGCGTATTATTTCATATTCTGAAAACGAAAATAACATGCAAGTTGCTGATACATTAAATAGTGATGATGCTGCCATAGAAATTGCTGATGATGGGACGGGGAAGTTATGCAACCAGGCCAAAATAGAGGTAGGCCGCCAGCTTACACTATATTCAAAGATGTCTCAGGTCCAACTGCCTATGCCAAACGAAACATTATGCTTGGTAAAGTAAGCAGCGCATTTGATTTGATAATTGATAAAAGTATGACCATATACAAGTTTGCACTGCAATTGAAGCACAGCGGGTTCTGAAATCAGATTGGAAAATTACAAATCCACAATTACGCTCTTTTATAGCAATTTTATATGCAAGAACTGCATATGAAGCAAAATCGATGAAAGCTTCATATTTATGGTCTAAAAAGTGGTGCCCGGTTTTTTTCACAAACAATGTCGAGAGACAAATTTATGAAAATACTTCGATTTGCACGATTCGACAAGAGAGCTGAACATAGTCAACGTTTACAAACCGATAAATTTGTTCAAAATTGCCAATCCTATTATAAGCCTGATGCAAATCTTACCATAGATGAACAATTATTCCCAATAAAGGCTAGATATCGTTTCACACAATACTTGACGAACAAACCGCAGAAATATGGCATCAAGTTTTGGTTAGTATCGGATGTAAAAAAAAATATCTAATAAATGGGTTTCCGTACTTATGCAAAGATGAAAGCTGAACATCAACGGTACCAATGAGTGAGTTCGTAGCCCTCAAACTAGCTGAACCGTATCTAGGTTGTGGAAGAAATGTTACGGTAGATAATTTCTTCGCGGATATACTCCTTTGAATATTTATGAGAGCAAACCCAGTAAAAAGTACTATTATTGAGCACAAAACATAAATATGTAAATATTGAATCAAATGATAAGCTTGTCCCAGGAACAATTACATTTTACAATAAGACTAGATGGCCGCTTCAAGTCTTGTATAACAACTTGGACGTTACAGCTATCAACGCATGGATACTATATAAAGAAACTGCTGGTATAAATATACAAGAAAAAACTTTATTTTTCAGCTAACCGATGAACTTGCAAGCGAGTATAGTGATGAGCCTATGATGACTTTCCATCCCTTATCGGCAATACAAAATTTAAATATACACGAATCAAAAATATAAAACGTACAAAATTTGCGCTAAATGCAAGAAGTATGTTTGTGGCAAATGCACACCGGAAATGGAATTAATCTGCAAAAAATGTGCTAAATAGCTTTGAATCATCGATGCGTTACTGGTTTTTATACAATTATGAGCAAGCGCGGCACTCACTTTGTACAGAGCTTTCTCATGGAAAAATTTGCATGCAAAATAGTGCATAGACTGCTTTTGATATCTCTGGGGTGTCAACTTTCTCATGCAACTTCACTTTACCATCTTTCAAAATGATTTTGTGCACTTTTTTACCTCTTCTGGACTAACTGCCGAATTCGGGCGCTCAGCGTTCGTTCAGCATCATCGGTGTTTGTACGGCTACGGTTAAACTCAGCAAACCGACTTTCGATGGTTCGTCTGTTGGACCGATTTTGGCAACGGTTTTTGGTTGTTACGTTAATAGGCGACCCAATAAGAACATCCATGAAATATATTCAACTCATTTGTAGTAATAAATTCAAACAGAAAAAATAATTTTTATTATTCGCTTTAATGATAGCCAACCACCAATATTTTCGAAAAAGTGTTGTTTTATGTAAACTGTGGTTTTCAATTAATTGTTTTTCAGAGGATTGCCGTTTTGGGTGAATTATTTTTCCGGTCAATGGTTTTTCACTGAATTGTCGTTGGAACCATTATAATTAATATTTGGTCTGCCTGAAAATGTATATGGTTGTCATTTATAGACTTAGGTTTTACTTCTGAAAACAAACCTTTTTAAGTTTTTAAGAGTTTTGTACCCAAACACAAAAAGTTAATTTTAGTTTTAAATAAAATTTTAAGCAGAACATAAAACATTTAATTCGGATATTTATTCTCCAGTGTAAGAATTCGTTTTATACAGGTTTTGGTTTCTTGGGTTCAGTAAATCAATTATTTGTTGGTATAAAATTGATATACTTAATTTATTTTGTGTGTAGGTTTATTACGTGTATTTTTAATACTAACGAACACGTGTATGTGAAAAACCTAATAGTTAATTTCGGTGGAAATCCATTTTAACTGGAAACTACTTTACAACACAGAAATATTTTCCACTTTCAATTCAAAAACATAATATACTTACTTATAATACCGGCTATACAGAATAATAAATGTACATTTTGCTGGAAAAAGAGTTTTCCAACTATATACATAAGTTACTTACATAAGTGGAAAAAGCTTTTTGCTTAAGTTTTGTACAATAACCGCAAAACTTTTATTTGTTTTAATGGTTGAATAGAAAATAACCTTTTGTGTAAGAACATTGTACGATATTTATAAATATTTAAACAATTCTAGCGAGTTGTTTAAAATGTGGACGACCGTTTTTATATAAGGAAACCTGAAAATATTTCAATAAAGAAGAAACATATTTATTGTTCCGCTAAGACCTTCGTCAAAACGTGTAATGTAAAAGCCCACAACACAAACTTGCAAATAATAAAAATGGTTTGTATTTTGAATAGTAACAAAGTAATTTATTTGTTTTTATCTGCATTTGGTTAATTTACACCACAAGTAAATACTCAAATGATTTGTTGATTGATTGGACTGTAAGACCAAGCACTGGACAAGTATCCCGGATAATGCCGGGCCTAATTCAGCTGCCTCTTGCACATAACAAGATGAAAGGATACGAAAGGTATATTTGTTCCCGCTGCAGCAAGATTTACACCTAACCATTACGTTATAGGTGTTATAATAAGTTTGGCTGGTATAAGTGAAAACTGGCACTATACCACAACCTAAAGTGATCAAATCATTATGTTTTATCATTAAAATTTGAGAATTTTATTTAAAAACAAATTGGGAATGCAAAAAAATGTGAATGTTTGATAAAGGAAGATAAAATACAGCTGTATCGGAGTATTGTCAACAATAGCAATGGGAGACAAACAATAATATATATAACTGTAAAAATACTTATATTAATCCTGTTCAGCAACTTCTGGTAGAGTATAGCCCAGAAAAGTCCAAACACATTTTATGTTCGCAAAGAACACGAAGCATTCGAGAGTAATACAATAGTTCTAATCACAATTCCTAATAACCTTTATCTAAAACACAAAATAAATGATGACGTTTAGTAAAGTTTTGTTTGATAACATTATATTAGATAGTTTAAATGAATTGTCTGGAAATTTGATTAACAATGTTGATAAATGGTAAATGAACAACTCCAATGTAAATATTAGGAAATCTTGGGAAATAAATTATGTCCTCATTCAAACGTTTGTGAAGTTGGCCCAAAATGCTGGTCGCTAGCAACACTATTTTGATAACTCATCAATTTTGACAACTGTCATGACAGAAAACTATAAAAACATTGATTTTCACATAAATTCGAAGATTAAAAATGAATTTGAATGAAATGGATATAAATAATTCAATTCATTTGTTTTTCAAATTTATAAAACGTTCTTACTAATTGGTTTACCAATATTCTGTTTTGGTGTATGTCCGTCTTTGAGGCCACATATAATTGTTCTTTAAAAATATTATTTTCATGAACCATTGAAAATAATAAGAATTGCTTGTAAAGACAATTGTTACTGTCAAAATAAAAAAAAATTGGACTTACTTTAAAAATCTATAACGAAAACCTTTTAGCTTTTTGGGCTGACATCACTAAAATGTCGCGATATTCAAATTTTTTGGGCTGACAGTTCATACGTGTCGGAAATTATAGTTTTCGTGCTGCCATTACGTTTTATTAGGCTGACATTTGGGCCACCTTCACATACATCTCTTTCAATTGGTCATTCAGTAACGTATTTCAAAATTATCTCTGATGTTAAATGTTTTACCATTACAAATTGTTTTACCATTTAAAACCGTTTTGTAAATATTCTGGCAAACTTTAAATTTAAGTCAAATTCGAATAAGTTAACTACATTTGAAAATCGTGTTTTATGTCAAAATGATAAAATCTCTTTTAAAAACTACTCCAAATATTGTGGAATAATGGAAAGTTGTTAAGCAAATATAATTCGGTGATTCCTTAATTATACGGATTGCCAAAAATTCAAAAACCTGGTGTTCCGTATAGACCAATTTAATAATTCTACTAATAGTTCAACTCATGGTTTATCTTTAATAAACCGAATATTCCAAATTCAGAAGATTTTAAACAAAAAATGTCACAATACCACAAAATTACCCTTCAGTTCAATTTGTGGCAGTGATGTAAATTATTTTGACCAATTCTAATTTTTCTCTCGCCATTAAAATTTATAAACAAACTTTTGGTTCTCCAATGGGCCCTCCAATTAGTCCCATAATTGCAAATTTTCCAAATATTTGGAAAATGTAGGACTGTTTGGATTTTCAACCTATGTTTTATTTTTGGTATGTACGAGTATAACGGCAATCGAGTTGAAGGAAACATTGACCAATAAACTTCATTTTTACATTTACTATTAATTCATGAGTCGGGTGGACATTTTTTTTGCCAGGTACCATAAAAATACCTGGTTTGATCAATATCTAAATTTTGCTTCGTGGCTTCCTAATTCTTACAAATCTAAAACAATCAACATTTTAACTCAAAAAACTCTAAAACTGTCCCATACTAAATTTCATTAAAATATCTATAAACTATTAAAAACACTTTAGTAAATAATCTTCATCCTATAATTTTTATAAATAATGTTAGTTGGAAACAAAGAATAAGAAATTATTATTAACATTTTGGAACAAATTTTGTTGTTGAAAGTACAAATTATTTATTAACTTATATAAAAAGTATTTTCGAAAAATTATTGGTCGGTCAGCCACCAGCTTAAATAACACTACAAAAAAAATCCAATCTTACATGTCTAATAAAATGTGATGATTGTAACGTAATTTACACGGGACAAACAGACCAATTTTACGTAAACGATTTTATCAACATTTACGTGGCGCCACGGGAAGTTCAGATCAAATTAGGCCAGAACACATTATAGACACTAACCATAATATAAGTTTATAAAATATACAACAACAAACGAGACAAAAGAGTTTTGGAATTAACTTTTCTGCAAGTAACAAATTTTGGTTCTTGCAAACTATTTTAGACCCTACTTCCTGGCCGGTCTAAGAGTAAAAAACAAGATAATCAAATAATATTAAATAAAAAAATATTTTAATGAATATTGTGAAATAATACTAAATATTAAAATTTAGTTAAAAAGTGGAGAGAGCTTAAAATAAAAAGTTCAAATCTTTAAATCTTCATTTTCTTCAAAATTGTAATTTTCTTCGTCATTCTCGTTTTCTTCTTCTCAGTAAAATTTCAAACTTTCTGTTCCTCGCTTCCTATACCCTAAAATGCTTTTAAAGAAGTTTGCCCATACGTCAACCAACTTTTCGGATTTTTTATGTTAACAGTATAAGCTTTCTCTTTATTTAAAACCCCTTTGAGAACAGCTACATTTGACAGATAGTGCTCCTCGCCCGTACGAAAATTAATCTTTATCGATAAAGATTCGTTTGCTTAGGGGCAAACCTGAAATTCAACCAACCTGTTGCTTTGAACACAGCAGAAACCTCTGTTTTCTAGTCCTCAACAACCACTTCTTCAGTGTCTTTACTTACTTTACAGTGACTGTTTCAAATTTTGAAAATACGTCCAGGTATTATTGTGGATTTTTTTTTGATGCGGCCAAAAACCCTATCTGCCGGTAGGAAGGAGTGAGTGTCTGACAATAGGAAATACCATTGATATCTATTTCACTCCAGACTGTGTATCTGACAACCACTTGTACAATATTCCGAACACAGTCAAATTCTTATTCCGCTCAGGGCAACCGTCACAGAACAGTTTTATCTCCCGCTCAATCGTCACGTCACTTTTCTAGAGGTGGTGAAAGAGGATTGAGGCAATCTCATTAAAACCTTTTAAACGCTGATGCTCACACCATGTGTACATAAAAACAGATGCTTTATTTTGGGTGCTTTGTGAGTCAACCATACAAATGGTAAAATTGTAAAGATACAGTTGTCTTCTATAGTACGGTGCTTGGTCAGGTACCTTGGGAAAAGGATTCCCAGATAATCAAATGATAATTTATTTCATGACACTTGGTGCTCTACTTTTTTAACATTTCATAAAAACATTTTTATTTCATTTTATGAACAGTTTACTATGCCATTAGTTCTGTCTTGTATATACCTGGTGACATACGGAGACTCATACACGTTGAACAGGCATCAGTAGCTGGAGACTAAAATCTGATGTTGTAGTTATAATCTCGAAACTTCTTTAGTTTTAAAAGCAAGAGTACTTAGCTTTTCTCTCATTGTATACCCCTTGATTGCACAGCTTCCATATTTTCTGTACAATGCAGTCACTCGGTAGGCAAAAAGTAAAACTTGGTTCCCTTGTGTTGTGTGATTCAACAACCTGCAGCTGTGTGAAGAAGAATTTAAGACTCTCTCGTATTTCAGTGAATTTACCAGAGCGATAATCGCCACCTCGTTTTTCTTTTGGGAATTTCCCATATCTTAAAATTGTTTGCTGATGTTTTGCACCCTGAACTTGGAAATGCCCAAAATCTTCAAAAACGCTTTTTGACAAACCTAGCATTTCTACAGGCTAGGGCTGCATTATTGTTCAATGTTTCCATATAGTAGGCGCGAAAAACGAGTACGTGAAAACATTAAAAAATACCTCTATATACCAGTGAATGCTTGAGGATAAAAGAGACTTGAGCCATTTTGGAGACGTTCGAATCAAAGCCTTGATGTAATCTACGTTTGTCTGGCATTCCAAGTTGTTCACAAACAAAGACTTACTTTTTTCCATAACTGCCGTTTGGCATTTCGAGAAGATTTTTAGCCTTCTATCTATAACATACAGATATTTTAGAATAATAATATATAGATGATAATAATATTATTAAATACCAAATTAAAGGTAAAAATTAAATTTTAAACTCAGAATATTAATTAAAGTAATATTTTGATGCTCACTCTTTCCTTTTAGATTTGACGATGTGTCTCTTCCACTTTTCAGGCGGGTGCTTTCTTTTTCTTGCACGATTCATTTCTCTTTCTCTTTTCATTAAAATTTCAACAATTATTTTTTTAGCAATTTTAAAACACACTTTGTTCTGCTACATGCATGGAGCAGAACAAAACCCGTCCCTTACAAAGGACAAGGAAACAGTTTCGTTCATTTTTCACTTCAGATACCAAAGCAGTGTATCTGTCAAACGTAATTGCCATCATGATTTTTAAAAAAATGCATTTACTCATGAGTGAATTAAAATTAAAAAGATTAAGGGGTGATATGTTCTTGCCAACACTTCAATTTCTTCACCACGAATGTACATAGATCTCGAATTAAAAGATTCAAATAAATTTAAATTGACCTAGATGGTTTTCTGAAATTAAAGCAGGAATAATAATTGTTAATTATACTCCAAAAGTTTTCCCAAAAGTCCGGTAAGTTTAATTTTTCGCAAGAAAGAGATATTAAGTGTCGTGTATTCGAGATACAGATACCTAAAAATTCGTGTTTTACCACGAAAGTTTGGTGTTAGCCACAACATATCCATCCCTTACTTTCTTAAACAAGGTAAAATAAAGTATAGAGATCATGAACAATTTTGACCCCAAGAATTTTGCAAATTTTCCATTCGCTATATCGCTCAAATCACAATAAGTAGTTTTTAAAAATTCTCTGTATATGCATGTGCGTGATTCCGTGCAGTCTAAATGTCAATTAGCGCACTGCAGTCCAGTCGTTTATCTATAAATTGAGTGATCAGAAAGATTTTTGACCGAAATCGGTTCACTGGAAGTGGCAGCTTCCATAGGAGGTTTCTGTGTTTTGCAAATATTTTGAGAAGTATTAAGGATTAAGAAATAACGATTAAAAATAATAAGATTTTAAATTAAGTTTCAAACAAATTTTGTTTAGATTTCTTTTTTAAATTTTAACAGACATGACGAGTTTTGCCAAAAAGCTTTATTTTGCCAAAACGCAGCGTCTCTACCGACCAGGCGGATTCACTATTCGGAATCAAGCGTCATACTTAAACTTTCTCCATTATTTGGGAGATCCTTTGCGATATTTGGTGGAAATTTATGACCCGGAAGTGGCAGTTTCTGGGAGCTTAAGGAATTAAAATATTTAAATATTACGTTAACACAAATATTACATTACAATCAAGTGTAGGGTACCATCTCCAATTTTTAAATTAATCGATAACTTTGATCACTTTTTATAAATTTTCTTTTTTTTACGGAGAACGTTACAAATACCATTACACGGTTAAATCTTCAATATTGACACTACTTTATTTGTTGCTGCTGCTGAGGAATCATCGTTGTTGGAAGTTCATCATTGTCATTGAATTTATATATCTGTGGTTTCAGCACATAATCAAGCAAAATTAGGGTTTGCACAAGAGATAGATTGAAAGAGACTTGCTGATCATTGTTATTTAGTTTACAAAGGATTTAATTACAAATAAATCGCCCATATCCATCCAGTTCTTAAGCAAAATATTTTTATGATCGAAAAATTAATGTCGCTTAAAGAAATCGTTTGATGGCTATCTATATACGATGACAAATTTATGTCCTTAATTCTTTGTCCTCATCTATACGCATGAATCATAAAAAAAAATTATTATTCAAATCAGAAAATCCATTAATCATGATAACATGTTGCGTGTTTCATAGCATTGACCTAAAATAGTAACAAATAATTTTCATAAGATTTTTGTGTATACGTTTGTGGGTGGATCCTTTTATTCCTTATGATTATTTGGTGCGGTTTGAAATAAGAAAAATGACAACGCAATTTTATTTACACATTCGAGACTCTGGTAGCAAATATCACGAACTTTATGGAATATTGTGTCACGCAAACACGTTCTGTTTTCAATGTTTATATTTACGGGGGAACACCCACTATTTCACTCGATTCTAATTGTTAGAAACGTGCGGATTATCCATAATCAAATCATAGTATGAATGCTTCCTTTCTCATTCTTTTAAAATACTGAAAAATCATTCAAACTTTGTTGGTGTAATTGTACATAAAACAATCAACTCCTACCTTCGCGACTGCCGACGCAGAAAGGGTTAATGCTTTTTCAATGTTATTTTAATTATTCACAATTTTTAAATTATCTTGATTAATAATAATAAAAGCAAGAAAACGAATAAAGGATTTTCATCTAAAATTTAAATTATTTTACAAAAAAAGGAAACGATTTTTTGCTGTGTCGTCGAAAAAGGAAAATTAAATCATTGGAAACGAACAAAATGAGTGCGAGATTAACATTTAAACGAATACGAGTATTATACGTACAGTCCGTTGCAGCTAATTCGTAAACAACGAAACCCGTACGAATCGAACATATTTGATCCCGATAAAATTTAAATTTTAAAGGTTTGTATTAACTTATATGAAAAGATGCGGTTTTAATTTATTCACGCGAATTCGTGAATCAATAGATTGTGACTTCCCAAGTATTTGTGCAAGTGTATCGACAAATTTAAACATGTGAGAAATGGCGTACACTCGTCCGAGTCCTGTGTTTCACGTAACTCCTAGTAAATTTCTTCCACAATCTATTGATCGTTTGTTATGAAGTGGTAAATATAGTGAAAAGTTTACTAGATACTCGATGTACTACTGGAAAAATGAATTTCCATTAGCAGCTCAAACAAATTATTGCTGGTTGTGGTCCAAAGTCCATGCAGTAGTTGAAGTTATTTCTGGACTGAGAGACTGGTAGCTAGAACTTCACACAATCCAAAATCATCCGAACACTTATGAAGTTTATTAAAGTAAAGCGTCCATTCTATTTTTGAAGGAATTGGAATTGCAATTTCAATTTTCGAAAACCATCAAAAACTAGGAGTCCGACTAATTCTGGAGCGGGCGCCAATATATGGCATTGTCGTTGCAATTTGACAAAAAATGGGAGTTCAGTTTTCTGTTTTCTCCGACTCCGATAAAATAGCACGGACCCCACGAAACCGACTTCCGCCTCTGACTTCGCAGCCTTGATTTTGTCTAGTAAATTTTTGTGCAAGATATTTTATTTCTATGTAAAAATATTATTAATCCGGCCGGCCTAAATTAATAAAAAATATTTTTTTCAAAATCAACGCTTTAAAACTAAAAGAGAAGGACACCAGAATTTTGAAAACCAGGATTTTAAACACTGCGATTTCGTAGTACACTCGTTTTCATCACAATTACTATACCAACTAGGAAAACCAGACTAGAAAAAACTAAGTTAAATAGAAAACATTTGAAAGCTGCTAACTTATTCAGGCGGATAACTCTTCCCAAGTATTTGTGCAAAAGTGTACGGCGTGCATTCGTCCGGGTCGTGCGTTTCACGTATCTCCAAGTAAATTTCTTCCACAATCTATATTGATCATTTGGAAAACAACGAATCCCCATCGTTCAAATTGTTTAGTGCATCAGTCCACAGTTAATCCTGTACGAGGGGACGTACAGCAACGAATTATATGGTGGTAAGAGGTGGCAGCTTGTTCCTCAATGAACTCGCTTCCGTCGACTTAAAGCTGTTTATTGACCAAATGATTAAACTCCTGTTTATTATTTGATATACAGAAGCCGTGATATAAGAGACCCTTGCTCTTTGTAGCTCGATTTTGGAGTAGCTGAGAAAGTAAATTTCCATCAGCAGCTCCTAAAAATTATTGCTGGTCGTGGTCCAAAGTCAATGCGATCGTTCAAGTTATTTTTGGACTGAGGGAAAGGTATAGCTAGAACTTTACACAGTCTAAGAACTTCCGAAAACGTATGGATTTTATTAAAATAAAGCGTCCATATGTTGATTCTTGTATTTGTATGACCTAAAAATCTACTTAAAAGAGTGATAACCTTCAGCCGCTCTAGTTTTCTTTGCCCTTTCTGAAGTGCTTTCTGCATTTTTAACGGGTGATTAAACATTTTCAACGGTGGTTAAACATTTTGTTTCAACTACCTTCACTAATTAAACCAAAGACTAAGCTCACATTTCTCATTCGTACCTATACCACAGATTGTAAGATGTGAATTTGCATCGCTTCCCAGGATTACATTAATTTTATTGTTATAGCGAACGGATTTTACCTGATTGCATGTAAAAGTATGTAGTTAGTCGTTTTAATTTAAAAAACCCGGTCTCCACTCACCCTTAAGGTTCCTGAATTAAAATAACTCCTATTCGCTCTGCAAATATTTTTAGCATAAGAGCAGCCATGACTACATTGCAGTGCGGAAAATATTGATTTGCAGGAACCTAACCATTTATATTGATCCGCCTGCCCTCAAAACTGTTTTGTTTGACCGTTTGTTCGATACGAACGAGTCATCTTTCTAGAGTCTACTGAGTGGCGGTCGTGATTCTTGTCATAGAGTCGCTCCTCTTTGACTGACTGGTATTATGAGTGTCGATCGAGCCACCAATAAAGAGCAGGACATAGCTCGAAGTCTCTTTTGCTAGTGAATTCTCACAGTTTTTCTAGTGCGTTTTAATTTATTCACTCGAATAACTTTTCCCAAGTATTTGTGCGAAAGTGTACCGACAAATTTAAATATTTGAGACATGACATGCACTCGTCCGAGTAGCATGACATGCACTCGGCAAGCTGAGAATTGGTAAATATAGTGAAAACTTTACTAGATACTCGATGTACTACTGGGAAAGTGAATTTCCATTAGCAGCTCCTAAAAATTATTTCTGGTTGTGGACCAAAGTCCATGCGGTCCTTGGAGTTATTTCTGAACTGAGGGACTGGTAGCTAGAACTTCACAGAGTCTAAAAACATCCGAACACTTATGAAGTTTATTAAAGTAAAGCGTCCATATGTTTATTCTTTTATGTGCTGCGTATGAAGTGCTTTCTGTATTTTTGAAGAGTGATTTAGAGTTGTTTTAACTACCAAGTGATCGAGATTTACTCAATGGACTATTATGAAGCTGCACATTTAGAATACCTTTATTGTAAGCATCCGATAGCATTTACACCAGTTAATCAAGCTCTTTTATTGATAAAGAAATTTTGAAACAGGTACCGGTTGTCAACCCCCTAGAATACTTCTATAGGTATCCAAGTTGGTTTCCTTTTGTTCGTATACATGGATTTATTCCTTCGATCAGAAAGAGAATCATAGTCAGAAACCTCCCATTTTTTACGTCGTCCTTAATGAAATCAGAATCAAATGTATTCTCTAAAACTTCGTATCTATTACTAGTTATAAACGTCGTCTTACTGAACACTTCGCCAATAGAAAGAACCAAGATGAAACTCACATTTTTTTATTCGTACCCATACTACCGCAGCTTGTAAGATGTGAATTTGCATCGCTTCCCAGGATTACTTTAATTTTCTTGTTATGAGCGTCCGTTAAAGTGCTTCCTATAATACCAGTTGGGCTGAGCTCATATAATAATGCTAGAGATTTTAACGGTCTCTCTCACAACTTGCTGTTGCTGCATTATTCTTGCTGCCGTTTTGTAATAGAAACAAATTATTATTTTTAGCAAAAATACAAGAACGGATTTTATATGATTGCGTGTAAAAGTATGTATAGTAAGTCGTTCTAAGTTAAAGAACTCGGTCTCCACTCACCCATAAGGTTCCTGGATTGCTTTGCAAATATTTTTAGCATAAGAGCAGCCGTGACTACTTTCCAGTACGGAAAATATTGATTTGCAGGAACCTAACCATTTATATTGATCCGCCTGCCCTCAAAACTGTTTTGTTTGACCATTTGTTCGATACGAACGAGTCATCTTTCTAGAGTCTACTGATTGGCGGTCGTGATTCTTGTCATAGAGTCGCTACTCTTTGACTGACTGGTATTATGAGTGTCGATCGAGCCACCAATAAAGAGCAGGACATAGCTCGAAGTCTCTTTTGTTGTTTCCGAACCTCCTGACTTTCACATTAACGTTCACCGTTCCTGTAAACATTTAGCTTGACTGCAAAGAAACCACCACTTCCAACAGTGAGTTACTGTTTAGCAGTAAAGTGGCTCAACTTTAGTAATCCTTTGGTTCTTCAAGCTTCACAATCTTCCAATTGTAAGTTGGAAAGTTTGAATTGCATAAATTTAGCATTTCCAGCTAAACGCCTGCTTCTTCGGGATCCATGTTCGCGCAAAGTAACTTGAAAAAGTTAAACTGGTTATTTATTGCTAAAGGAATGAAGCGAAGACAAATATGGAAATATCATAAAACGAGGAATGCAAAGGCACTCCACATAATGAATAAAATACAGCGCAATGAAAAGACATCAACGAGTGAATTTCGTACTACAAATTTAATGTTCCTGGCGCTATTGAATTACTACTAGAAATGGACTACATCTCAGATATCCTTATGCTAGACATAAAGCGGGAAATGGGATCTATAGCTCAGTCTTGCAGTGGTAATAATGATAATTATAGCCGTAACCAACAGAAAATGGCTAATCTATGTATATTCAACAAACCTAATTTTAAAATCAAGCAAGCTGGTAATATCAGATGGTTGAAACCACACTTGACAGTTAACTGGATTTAATCAACTGTATCGGACTGTAAATGCTGTACCCAGATGTTGGAAGAACTGAACATATTTTTATTTTGAAATCGTTGACGGATTATGTCAACAATGTGTGGGACACAGAGTTCGTTTAGAGATATAGATAATAAACTTGGATGAGAAAATGATTGATTGAAGTTGTTTAGTTAAATGGGAATTACAGAAAAATATGACATTGATACCTGTTGGCAACGGAAATACTCGTAAATCAACGTACCAGAAAAATTGTATGTTTATGGTGAACAATTTCAATCTCTATAACTCTTCATTAAATATCTGTTGTCTTGTTGGACAGCTTAACATTGCGAAAACGGGTTAAATAAAAATTTGATATTGCCTCTAGTTATATTTGACATATTATGAGTATAGTGTTTATTAAAATAAAGAGGTTCGCTCGGTCTTTATAAAAATTTAAATTTATTGAAAGCTTTTAAAAAAATATGTTAAGCTTTATGATGGTGTAACATGCTTAAAACTTAAACAAATGATTTACGTTAAAATAAAACAAATCATAAAAAATCTCTCTCATACACAACACTTAAAAACAAAATGACAATGCATACCAATAAAAGTACACCAGGTGTGGCAAGCAAAGAACCCCTAATGGAAATATTATTTAAAGTAGAAAGCTATTTTTCCTATAAACGAGTATATCCTACCTAGGTAATTATATTTTAATTAAAAAACCGAAAGATTTTATTATTACCTATAAAATTATAATGGGTTTTGTTTCTTGTCGTGTCTATGTTACCATATTAGTATTATAGGTAGGTAGTCTACAAAACAAGCAATTTATATTCTATCTGAAACTTTGAATGAGCTTTTTCCTTGTCGTATTCGTATGTACCGTATAACAGATTCTTTCGTTAAAGTTAAACAACAGAAAATATGGTACATCTAGGGATAAACACATCAGAAAGAATTGGATAATAGGGATTAACAAGGATATAACGAGTACAGTAACCTTATGCACATGGGAAAAACGTTTTTTATGGTGTTGGGGAAATAATGGAAAACAACGACCGGATAAATAAAGCAATGCACACAATAATGTTAAGTCGATTTAAAAAAGATTTTTGTTAAAAACAATTAATTAGAAAAAGAATGAAAAGGGACTCAAACATTTGAGTTTTCGTTAATTAAAATATATTTACTAATTATGGCCATTAAAATTATATGGTCAACTCATTTTGGAGTTTTCTCGTTTGGTTAAACAAATAGCATTCAGTTCTTATTTTTGTTTATGATTTTAATAAAACTTTAATTATAATTTTGTTTACTAATTATAAAACCAAATACGTACTTACTCTGATTACTGTACAGAAGTTACATAATATCGCTAGACTACCGCGTGAAGAGAAATCCGAATTTTCCAGCCAGATAGTAAAAGACAAAAACCAAATTTTATTCAAACGCCATATTATATTCTGATTTGATCAAAATTTACATTTATAAACAAAAGGAAAAACCTTTGCGTACTTATCCCTATCTAATATTACCACCTGTGGCATTCTGGTAATTCCCCTAAGAATAGGGAGCTAGGAAAGAAATTTACATCGCTTTTATCTATAAATCAGTTTTTTCTGGAAATATTTGTAAATTGGGAATATTTTTTTCATAGCGAAATTGGCAACGGAAATTATTCCCAATTTTGTTTTGTGTTCATCGGGTGTGTAACGAAATCCCGGTTTTCAAAATCCCGGTTATGTATAAAAAAATCCCGATTTTTAGGTAATCCCGACAATGGGACTCTTAAATGATTTTTTCACAAAATTCGAAAATGAGTGTTTGCGATGAAGTTCTAGAAAATGGCTAATAGGGATGGAATTTGGTCATTTCTTAACAGATTTTGTTGCAATTCGACACGTGCGATGGAAATGGATTTCTAAAATGATTTTTTAGCAGATTTAGTTGAAATTTAGTGAAATAGTTTTTCTTGGATCGATATAAAATATTGCATTTCAAAATATTGCTTTTTTTATTAGACTTGCAACTACAAAATGTTGCAATTACAAAATCTTGCATAAAAAAATGGTACAATTATCTTTTTTTAGTAGGTGTATTTAATAGGTTCTATATAATCCGCTCCTAGGCGCGGCACGCAGTGCGACATGTTTCCTGATCCCGGCTCCTACGTCCCCCGAATTACAAATCTAAATCCCTTCGGAGGACTAAACGAGGGAGAGCGCAGCGACCTTCCACGTGCCCATGAGAGTTATTGAAGCCGTCAGCCTATACAATTATTGCATTTCGAAATGTTGTATTAACAAAATATTGCTTTAAATATAATATAATATTATAATAGGTAGGGGAAAAAGTTCGTGGCCTTTTCCCGGTAGATGGCTTTACATTCATATATCTCAGTAACCATTGATCGTATCGGGCAATTCTTATGTGTGTTTGACAGGTGTTAACTTGTACTTTGTAATACAAAACATTAAAATCGGTGAAGTGAATAAAAAGTTACAACATTTTAAACATGGAGATAAATAATGAAAAAATTCGATACATTTTACAATTTTATTACGACAAAAATAAAAACGAGGCTCATGCTTGCGAAAAACTTTGTGCCGTTTATGGAGAAGGTACTTCATCAAAATCAGCAGCAAAGAAATTGTTCAAGCGCTTTCGTTCTGGAAATATGGATGTCAAAGATGCACTTCGCTCTGGTCGACCAACCACTGGAAAAGTCGATGAAATCATGCATAAAACTGAAGAAGACCGGCATATAAGCAGCCATACAATTGGTAAAGACCTAAATTTTGATCACAAAACCGTTTTAAACCATTTTAAAATAGTTAAATGCAAAAAAAAGCTTGACGTTTGGGTACCACATGACTTAACAGTTAAGAATTTAATGAACCGGATTTCTATCTGCCAAACGCTGCATTTCTAAAGCGAATGATTACTGGTGATGAAAAATGGATAAGATACGACAACATTGTGCGAAAAAGATCATGGACGAAACGAGGTGAAGCTTCCCAAATGGTATCAAAGCCAGGATTGACGCCAAGAAATGTAATGATGTATGCTTGGTTGGGTTGAAAAGGAATCATGCATTATGGTGTGCTGCCACCGACCCAAACGATTGATACAAATCATACTGTCAGCAACCAACGCGTTTAAGGCAAGCAATTCAGTTATGACTTCCAGAATTAATCCGCTCGCCAAAGAGACTGGGTCTGTTGCGCTAAACAATATAATTGGATGTCTCTTTAAAAATGACATAAACCACCCTGTACCTGGAATATTATTCCTCCCACGCCCCGGCCAAAAAAGAGATGTGGTCTGCCATTTTCTTCTAAAAAGTATTGTACTGCTTCAGAATATTTACTTATCGTTTAGGATTTGTATAAGTACTGCAGACGGCTTAAATTGTTCTTTAGAAAAATTACTCCCCCGTCTGAATTGTTTTATAGATCTTGGAATATTATGGATATTTCATGCACCTTTTTACCAATTTTAATGTCGTGTAAAGCTTTTTGTGTATCAGTTTCCATTGAGGTATTCATTTTATTTGGCATTTTGTATTCTAGAATGGAATTAAAATAACAATATAATTATTGGCACCTAACAAACATACGATAATTGGCTTATGTGCCTATAATTGTGGTTTCATACATCACCTATTAGCCAGCCCAGTGCCCACAATTTAAAAATTGGATTATTTTACACTAGTTATTGGCACGCTGTTAATTATTTTAGAAAATCTTTAAATTTAACCAATTTCATTCAGTACTCATTTCAGTACACATTTCCGGGTTATTTCCTTGTTAAATCACTCTATTTCTTCCGGAAATCGAGCAGTCGGCGTTTTTGATGTTTTCTCATTGAAATTTTGGATGCAACTGATAAATTAAACGTATTTTTTCTTATTTACATAAATTATGCCATATGAACTGTTATGCTTACTAATCCATAAATAAAACATATTATTTCATGTGGTGCCAATAATTACATCAAATTTACGCTGTTACGCCAATAACGGTAGACGTTACGTTAGTTGATTTTCCAAATATTTCTAAGTCAAAACATGAAGTACCATTTCCGACCTAGAAAGTTCTTAAGATATTAGTAGTTATATTATAGTTAAATTTTTATTTAACATATCAACTTTGAAGGTGGGTCATTTACTAAATTTTTATATACCGCTGGTGCTGACCACTTGGTCATAATAATTTTTTAATTATTAATATTATCAAAATAAGTTTTTATATAATATGTCAGTTATGAAAGCCGACCTTATTTACACACTTAGGGATTATAACAACCCAACCAAACAGTACCAGCAATTAAGATCCATAAGTAATTAAAAAATATATTTTTAAAGTTTCAATACCTTTAAGCTTTCGAAATTTCTCACCCACAACTTAAAATAAAATACATTTTATCGATTTTATTACCAACTTTTGCAACTTTTACACTCAGAAAAGCTTAAAACAAAAACAAATTTTATTATTTTTATATCTTTGGATACCAACATAAAAATGTTCTCATTTTAAAATGAATTTTACGACCAATACTTTAGTTGTGTTCTTGGAAAAAGGAAATAATTGAAAAGCCACAATAAAACCGTCTACCTTTCTTGTTAGTATATTTGTAATGTTTCCAAATTTTAAGTAATAAATCACCTTCTGAGCTGTTTAATTAATTCTTCGTTTAAAGAGCTGGCAATCTATATTTTTGTATCGTTAACCATTTGCGAACGAAAAACTTTTTAATTAAGGAGGGCGGCTTTTAACACAATCTACTTTTTAATGTAGCGGTTCATGTACCAGATACTAAATATTTTTAACAATTTTCCACAACATAGTCATAAAAATAATAATAATAATTCTCAAAAGCTTTTTATACTTCATTTGGAAATAACCCAAATACTATTTTTTTAAGTTTAAAAATCAAAATATTTTCTTTTGTTGTATACTATGTAGATATACAGATAGTAGTGATTATAGTTTTGTGCACAAACCAATATTCATGGCCTAAGGGAAAATCATATTTTTAATTAAAAATTTACAGTATTCTTGAAAAAATAACTGCAGAATACAACTTCTTATATATAAGAAATTTAAATTGCAATTTAAGATTATTAAAACTTTTAAGTAGAAGAAAAAATTTATTAAACTTTCTCTACTTCCATATTTTTCCAAGCATATAACATAGTTTCCTTTGTCCCGAAGGGGTTTTTCCGTATAAAAAGAGAATTTTTTGCATTTATTTTTCCCAAAATCTACATTTTTAACTTTAATATTATTTTAGGGGGCCTTTTCTCACCCAGCCGCATATCAAATTTTCACTTTGAACACAATACATAAACAAATTATCATAGAAATTGGGAAAATGAATAGCATTTTTCTGGAAATTGTATATGCATGTATTCCGAAGAATATGGAAAATATTGTTATATCCCCATTGAATGAAAATTCCTATTTTCTGTTTTTATTTTTTTTTTAGTTTTTATAGGGATTACTCTATTTTCGAGTGAATGTGTAGATGAAAAAGTAAAAAAATAATTCTCGATAAGAAATTCTTTTGTTTGCAAGCAGAAGATAAACACACCTGGGAACAAAATTAAAAATATTTAAAGGGCTTTATATAGACTCTTATTACGAAGTAATCGTCTCTATTGGTTCTTCTGTTTTTTAAAAGTTGTGAACCTTAGGGTATTGTATTACTCACCACAATTCAATTGGCACGGGGTGAGATTAATCACATATGGTTTGACAAAATTATTGGATTCTGGATGCCCACTGAAGTTTTGCCTCATTACGCCATTTAAAACACGAAACTCGTTAAAAATGTATAACGGGGTTCTAGGAGAACTTTGTTTTGACCATAGAGTAGAATTAAATAGTCCCCAAGTAACCTCTTCAGTATAGCTTTAGGAAATAAAATTGAATTCAATACTGCGCAAGATGCTACAGCTACAGACGTTAGAAATGGACTGCTCAACTCATTTTCCATAACAGTCAAAATCGTTTAGCTCTTCGTGCATTTTAGTTTTATCAATGCACATACGATAAATTATAAACTGAAAAATAATAAATAAAAATAAAATAATTTTTCAAAATTCCATAAAATGAGTTCGACTTCAGTCGAAGTGCCATACAGCCCAGCAAAACCTGCACATCTAATCCTTGACGATCAAAGCATGGATGGATAAACCAAACCTTTTTCTTTGGAGCCGCTTAAGCTGTTTTATCATTCACTCACAGCGCTTCACGTCTCCTAACAATTTAACATGTTCTGCAATATATTTTCAGGAGTAACATGCTCTCCAATTCTTTCAATTCTGAATCACGTGTCTTAATACTGCAAACCGTGAACATTCGAAAAATATACGATCGACATTCTTCAGTACTATCATACTGCATGTTAGATAATAAGGGCTTTTGCCGTGTTTGTACTCAAATAAATATTCTAGAAAGCAGCCATGCCCCAATAAGAGTTGAGAAAGAGTATTCGGCTTCCCCAGATCTCCAATCCATCCAAAATTTAATTGAAGGAATCAAGCGATGAATTCATCGGCCTTTGCATGATTGACTCCATCTGCTTTGCTACTTGGCTGTAGTTTCTCCATCGCTGCCATGCTTTTCCTACAACTGCTTACGATCTTTAGGTAAGAGGTCCAGCAGTGGCATTTCTGCGATTACACCCACTGCATTGTCTGAACCTGCCCGAAAGGCACAGATCACCTTTAAAGCTCTAAGTCGATAGTTGAAGTTTAGCTTACGCTTATATACGAAATTTTCATTTTGTCCCCCAAATTGGAGCTCTATTTCGCATTTTTCAAACTAGTGCGCTATGCTTATAATGGAGGAATTTGTTGCAGCAGTATCCATATGCTCCTTTTTTAAATAAAGAAAGTATTAACTGTCCAAGCGATTTAATGTCCTTTGAAAGTCAATTAATATCCCCTTTTCATTCATGCACACACCACCCATTCACACAATTACAGTATACCACTTGCACATTGCAAGCTCCATGTCAGCCTGTAACTGACATGGACGGTGGGTTGCCGCTGAATTTTGTATTTCAACAGAGGGTCTTAGTTGTGTTTATTAACATCACCGAGCATAATCGATGACGAAAATTCGCTTCGCATCCAGAAACTGGTGGAATTTGAACCCAGTACCTCCCGATCCAAATGCCGAAGCTTTAACCGCTGCACCATTTGTCTGGTCAGAGACATTATTTTCTTAAAGACTATTCTGCTATCAATCGTGATTCCTAGGTACTAGGTATACATTCCACTACATGCCGAAGTATGGTCTCCTGGTTGATCATGTCCTCATGTTAATCCGAATATGAATGTTAACGTGAATGTGAATGTGAATGTGAATGTGAATGTGAATGTGAATGTGAATATAAATATGAATGTGAATGTGAATGTGAATGTGAATGTGAATGTGAATGTGAATGTGAATGTGAAGGTGAATGTGAATGTGAATGTGAATGTGAATGTGAATGTAAATGTGAATGTGAATGTGAATGTGAATGTGAATGTGAATGTGAATGTGAATGTGAATATGAATGTGAATGTGAATGTGAATATGAATAAGAATGTGAATGTGAATGTGAATTTGAATGTGAATGTTTAAAGCCCCCCATACACGTTCAGTTTTGAATGGCAATCAACGTGATTGACATTCACGACTGATGATTGATAACTTCCATATTCGGTCAATCTTCATTCATTCGTTTATTTTGTCAGTCAATACAGCTTTTTTATTATTTTGGTAAACACGTGCACTGATGTTCACTGAAATTTTCGGCTCGTTCATCTACATACACATACTGACCTTCATGTACATACACGGTCAGCCATGAATGTCAATCACGTTGGTTGTCATTCAAAACAGACCGTGTATGGGGGGCTTAATATGTCTTTCGATTACATTAATGCTGTTAAGAAATAGAAAAGGTCATTAAAATTCTAACGTAGAACCCCGAAGGGTTCATTAGAACTTTTTGGAATAAAATTTATTTTAACTGCGGCCCAATTTATATTTCTTATCAATATTTTTGACAGGAGTTTAGTAATTTTTTTTTTCAAAATGAGTATTTCATTTATAATATTTAAAATAATTCAATGTTTCCAAACCGTCTCTTCAATCCAATTAATAAACGGAAACACTTTCGTGTAGATGCCTGGACTTCCAGGAAATCCACAAACCGTTCCGAACGAAACAATTCCATAAATATAAAATAATTTTGAATGAGCTGGATGTTGCACGATTAAAGGTCCTCCAGAATCGCCCTGTAAAAAATTAGATGACATTTATAATGCTGCGATCAACAAAATTTAATTTATACTTGCCGGACAAGTGCTTTGAATGCTGTCTCTAGAGCCAGCACAAATTTGTGTATCGTTCTTAATCCCGTCAGGGTGCTTTCGACCGACATCATACTGATTTTGACATTCTTCGTAGGAGAACAATTCTTGTATTACTTTAATTAACTTAATTGTTCTTTTTTCGAATGAACCTGTTGCCCCCCATCCCATCGAAATGTACCTGTTAGGCAAGTCTCCGTTGTTCGGCAAACAAATAGGTCGGATGTGATAGTTAAAATTTACACGTGATGCAAGCTCAATTAAACCAATATCATTATACACCAATCTCGGTTTATATTCCGGATGAGGAATAATGTTAGCCACATCATATTCCTCAGGACAATCCTCTGTGGTAACTTCATTCTCTAGATCAACGACACCTAATCGTACTTTTTGTACTGGACCTACTTGAGTGCTGATTAAACAGTGGCCTGCGGTGAGAACGTACCTATCACTGACTAAAGCTCCTCCACACAACCATAATAATGCTCTGTTAGACTGGTAGCCGAGGGCAGCCTATAGTAATTAGAAAGAAAAATGTTATTTAGGGAGAACACAAAATAATTAATTTCATTACCATGTGAGGAAATTCACCCGGATTGGCGATAATTCCACCTGCTGGAGATACATAATCGCAACGAGTTCGATTGACATATAAATTCATTGGTACTTCAATTATTTCTTTAGACAAATTTTTGGTGAATGAATTGCACATTAACTCTATAAATAATAAATGATAGAGGTCATTATCCACCAACAAAGCTTATTTAAAATATTTTTTGTAGGTACATACCTCCACGTTTTAAACCTCGACTATCTGTCTTTTCATTTTCAGGGCAGCAGTAGAATTCCTTGCAGCAATATGTTCCGCACTTATCTAGTGATTGTACATCAAAATGTGCACAATCAGCAGCCCGTTTGCATGTACCATTTCGTCCAGATTTCGTGTCGGTGCATTTTGGCCCCACTAACGATGCCGTAGTATCCGCAATTTGGTTAGAGGAACACCCAAACTCGTCACCAGACCCAATTGGGCAACACAACCAATTGTCACATACCTCATCATTGCACACATCATAAAGAAACTCGTTTAAATTAGGATTTCTTTTAGCATAACCACATGCCCACTTCGTTTGATATCGACCTTTTATATTTAAACCGTTCACAGTGCATTCTGAATGCAGATACAATCTCAAACGTAGTGTATCAACAGGATGATCTACATTCCAGCACACACTTTTTAAACGATGTAATGAAAATGTCGGACAACAAACAAGATCTGAACACAATTCCTGGGAACATATTTTATTAACATGTACGTCCGCCTCGTGCTGATCAATTTCGGGACAGTCAGACAAAAATTTTATAACACCTGTTTTATTTGAATTTGCTACGCGACACTCCAAATTCTTATTTAAATTTAGATTTAACTCTATCTTGTGGCTTTGAACTGTTGTTATTAATACTAGCAGTGAAAATACAGATAGTTTAGCCTTCATGATCTGTAGCGTATGGCTGGCGATAACCAACTAATTATTTAACGTCAAGATCTTATACTTGATGGCAAGAAGAAGGAAACCGGTTAAATTATTCTGATTATGGTGATTGTTTTAATCGATATTGCAAGATGGTTGGATTTTACGAATGCATTTCTTCAATGAAATATTTGTAATGATTGACGTTCAAGGTTTACCAGTTTATAAGAAACATGCGACGATTTTACATAAACTATTCAATTTTGTGTATACCTGATATGCATTAACATATCATTCAAGTACAAGTTAACTTTTAATTGAACAATTTTTTTTCTCGTTGATGATCTTAAGAATCATATGTGAGTATCTCAAGGTTAACTATAATTATTTGATCAATATTACAGTAAAGTCAAGATAATCTGTATGTTATTGCTAATCCGAAAATAGAAAATGAAAATAATTAATGTAATTCCAATACAATTTAAATTAAGTTAAGAGCAAATTATTGTTGTTATTGTTCGGCAAATGTCAAGTATGTGAAAAAATATTTCTGCGGATTATGGTGAAGCTTAAACATATCATCCGCTGTAATTGTTTTCACTTTGTTTACTGGAACAACTGTTCTTCTAATAAATTTGGTTGTGGTATTTGAGCTAGTGAACTCCGATAAAAATTCCCGAATTGAGCACTTGCTTGATTTGTGTGGTTCAGATTTCCCATTACTTTCGAAACTTCTTAAAATGGTATTTCATGGACTTTACGGCAGCAGGAAGAAAATAAAATGTTTGTTTAGAATTAACTTTAAAAACACAACAAAAGTTGTAGCGCTGCTATAAAGTAACTTGCTGTTAAATTAGAAAGGACTTCAATGTGTAGAGCCCTTGCACTCATACATATATTCGTTTCTAGTTATGGTTCCCGCACTTTAGTAGACGGCTTGCACTTGCTTTAGTTGTTAACCGTCTGGCAAAATCTTCATCGGTTTTGGTGAAAGGGGTTTGTTGAGATTGTAACAGTTTCCGACTTGTTAAAAGCGTACGACGTTACAGGGTTGATGATTTTCTCAAACGAATATTTGCCAGATCGCTTGCTGGCATTTTCGTCACACATATATACCGGGTGTTTCTTTTAAACTGAGACGCTCAAATATGTCGAAAAACAGCCACTCTACGGAAAAAATGTCCATAATCAAAATTTAATCATACCGCGGGGGAAATACATTAATGCAAAAAAAATAGTCCCCCACCCCCCGCTTTGTAGGTGGGGCGGGGGTAACTTTTAAACTAAGATAGGAAGCCATATTTTTTATTGCAGATACGGATTCTAAGACTAAAAGTACGTATGATTTGAATGAAATATTTTGTTCGGTTCATGACAGATGGCGTTGTAATCGACGAAATTCAATTTTTTCAATTTCTCCTTCTTAGAACACACGCATTCGATTCTGCAATACGTTTGAAATAAAAAACATCACGTTTTTATTGGAAATACTCTAAATTCGTCATCAAAACAATTTATTAATGTAAATAGCAGGTGAATAAAATAATTTTAGCTTAAAATAAGTGTTCAAAATGATGGCCTGCAACTTCAATGCATTCATGATTGTACACAACTGAGAAGTGTGTCTGGTTGAATTTCAGCACACGCATTTCTGATTCGCTCAATCATGTTCTCACGTGTTGTTGGTTCTTGTTTGTAAACTTTGTCTTTGAGATAGCCCCACAAAAAGAAATCTGGCGAAGTAAGATCTGGTGATCTGGCAGGCCAATTTACCGGACCAGCTCTACCAATCCAGCGACCATTGAAATCACGATCAAGTATTTCACGTGCCACCACCGAATAGTGTGCAGGACAACCATCATGTTGAAACCACATGTTCCGTCTCACTACTAAGCTCAAATTTTCAAGTAATATTGGCAGTTCATTTTCCAAAATGTTTCGGTACATTTGACCATTCAAGTTGCCTTCAATAATGTGGGGGCCTATGAGTTTGTTGCTAATTATTTCACACCACACGTTGACAGTCCAATGACGCTGATGTTTAATTTGACGAAGCCAGTGCGGATTTGTAACACTCCAATAATGCATGTTGTGTCAATTAACCGTTCCATGGTTTGTAAAAGACGATTCGTCAGAGAGCATTACGCAACGAAAAAAATTGGGGTTTTGTTGTATTTGGTCACGTGCCCATTGACAAAAAGTTACCCGATTTTTGAAATCAGCGCCATGAAGATCTTGGTCACAAGACACATGATATGGATGATACTTGCGCCGATTTAAAATTCTCCAAACACTGGTGAGGGACAATCCGGAATCGCGAACTATTTCTCGTGTACTAACATGAGGATTATGAGCCACTGCTGCCAATACAGCAATTTCATTATTTTCTCCAGTGACTGGAGAAGTATCAGTAATTAATTGTTTGATAGTACGGCCAAATGAAGCACGTGAACGAATCCTATCCGGAAAACGTTGAGCGTAAATAGCAACAGCATTTTCAAGATTTCTGCCAGCTTCTCCATAAACCAGAACCATTTTACCGTTTATTTTGCAATTACGAAAAACATGAAGATAAGAAATAACACAAACGTTAAATGTGATTTACAAAACTGAATAAATTGTTTTGATGACGAATTTAGAGTATTTCCAATAAAAACGTGATGTTTTTTATTTCAAACGTATTGCAGAATCGAATGCGTGTGTTCTAAGAAGGAGAAATTGAAAAAATTGAATTTCGTCGATTACAACGCCATCTGTCATGAACCGAACAAAATATTTCATTCAAATCATACGTACTTTTAGTCTTAGAATCCGTATCTGCAATAAAAAATATGGCTTCCTATCTTAGTTTAAAAGTTACCCCCGCCCCACCTACAAAGCGGGGGGTGGGGGACTATTTTTTTGCACTAATGTATTTCCCCCGCGGTATGATTAAATTTTGATTATGGACATTTTTTCCGTAGAGTGGCTATTTTTCGAGATATTTGATCGTCTCAGTTTAAAAGAAACATCCGGTATAGCTAACATGTCTTGTGTTTATTATCGTAATGTTGCAACAGCGTTGCTAACCGAATTGGATTTCTATTCATAGAAATTCGATCACATTTACTTTGTATAAAAAAAATGCAAATGAGACAACAATGTGGTGCAGCATAAAAATTATCGAGTGACTTTTGCTGGTAAGAACAGTCTTCGTAACAAAGACGGAAATATTGACGCAGTTGTTAAAACACCGTTTTGTTACTTTCTCTATATTTATAGATCCATTCTTCAAAAAGACGCAACATTTTTGAAACGTTTAGATTATACCATCCATTGTAGTTTGCGCTTTGAAGTAATGACACTCTATTCTAAGGAACATAGAGATGTCTCTTTTAATACGTTTTTGTGGTCTGCTTCAATTCAATTACCGATCCAATTCAAATAATTTTACAGAATTTGGATACCGATTAGTGCCCGATGGTAAAAAGAGTGGTCTGATGGGATGGGAAATGACAAAAGATTATAAAAGGGAGACAAGAGGGATACAAAGATAGACGTGTGTCGGCAGTAGGATACCATAAAATAGAGAGTATTGGTTTTTTTTTGGATGAAACGAGTGCCTGCCTAGTTGTATTGGTTAATTAATGAAGGATTTGCGTCTATAATTTTAAGGATAGAGAATTTGAAAAACAAATATAACGGGTGCGTGAAAATTCAGATGTGCTGTGAAGACGGCCGCGTGTTAAGTTTAATTCGTGTAGTGGGACTTCATATGAGAGAAGATATATAAAGTCGGTGTAGACGAAATTTTGTAATCTTTGTGTCAACAACCTTGACACATCTTGAAATATTATCCCAATGATGATGTTTAGAACCTTATATGTAATAAAATTTCAATAAATCTGCTCTCAAACTAGATGTATTTATTTATTTATTTACAATAATTATAATCCACAGGATAAAAATCCCTAATGATTATTACAACGTCAAAATTAAAAACTAAAATAACACAATAAAAAATAAATTAATCACAAGTTGATAGCATAAAATCACAAAATTTACATTATTATATCTGTATTACATAAAGTTATGGAAATCTCATTAAAACTAACGAAGATTAAGTCAATTCAAACAAAGAAACTTTAAAGTTATGTTTCAGTTTATTTTTGAAACAAGCTTTAGTCATTCCGAAATCAAAAATATCACAGAAATCGTTAAATTTCGCAACCATAAAATTAATTGATTCGTGTACTGAGTAATTGGAACGATGAAAATCTGGTAACAATAAAGACCTTGTTCTATGTTGTCTCATAGGAGCATAAATATTCAAACGCGAAAGTATAAATGGACAATCAATCCTTGCTTCCAAAACATCAGCCACAAATAAAGCCGCAGCAAAACAACGTCTGATTGACAAGGGTTCTAAATTTAAAACGAAACATCTCGTATTATAACTAGGTATATTAAGAAGAATATCTAAATAAGTCAGTCGTCTGTCCATGTTAAAGAGATTAAATTTAAAAAAGATCTGCCGAGTAAATTTTCTTTGAATTTTTTCTATTCGTTCAATATGTACATTATAATAAGGAGCCCACACGGCTATAGCATATTCTAAAATTGACCGAACCATTGATGAACATAAGATTTGAAGAGTCGTCTTTTCTTTAAAATCTTTAGAGATACGCTGTATAAAACCCAACAAAGATGACGATTTTGGTATTAGTTTATCAATATGCGGAATAAAAGTCAAAGTAGGGTCAAACGTTACACCCAAGTCTGTGATTTGGGTAACCCGGGCTAATGTTTCACTATTAATATTATAATCAAAATTTATCAGAGTTCTTTTCCTTGAAAAAGACATTACAGCACACTTCTTGATATTTAACTTTAAATGATTCCTGCTACACCACAAGTATACCGAATCCAAGTCAGATTGTAATTTAGTGGCATCCGAAGGGTCAACAATGCGACAAAGAAGTTTGAGATCATCTGCATACAGAAGTCCCTTAGAGTAACGCAATACATTCATCAAATCATTTACAAATATTGTAAATAATAGAGGACCAAGGTGTGAGCCCTGCGGAACACCGGAAAGTACGTTTATTTTATCTGATTTGACACGATTTAACTTAACATATTGAACGCGATCAGATAGATATGACCCCACCCAATTAACGAATTTTTCAGAAAGTCCAAACAACTTGAGTTTATGTATGATAATTTGGTGTTGAACAGAGTCAAACGCTTTTGTGAGATCAACAAAGCCGACATCCAGTTGACTCTGCGACCCAAATGTATCAACAATTTCACGTTGAAACTCAATAAGATTGGTTGTTGTGGATCTACTTTTGAAAAAACCGTGTTGAGATGTTGAAATACTGAAATACTATTCTTTATGTTAAAAAAAAAATTTTGTATGTGAAGATAGCCCAAATTCCAGCCCCGAAAAATGCGATGACAACACTAATTATTGCTATCATGACATTTTATACTCTTACATGCTCTTTGAAGTATGTTCGCCGTTAGTTGGGTCAACGAATAGTTTCTGACTTCTATTGAACTCATTTTAAATTCAAGTAAGCACAGGAATTATGAACAAATAATTCCCCATTTTAAGTATTCCAGACTATCCATAGATGTTATGTATGTATGAGGATGATGACACTGTTACTTCAAATTCAAATAAGAAAAAAATGAATCGTATTGGAAATTTTAGTATGAGTTTTTTTTTTTTGAAAATGACTCAAACCTCAATTTAAATAAAAAATATATAATATTTTCTAAAATAAAAATACCCACGTATTGTGTAAAAATTATCGAGATTTTTATTAAAACAGATTAGAACTTTAAAACGATTAGTATAAATATTTAAATAAAAAAAAAGGTTTAAATTCAAACTTGAGTTAAAATGACATCGATACACCGAGTATATCAAGATTCGTAGCAATAACTTTATTTTGTTATTCAGTTAGTGTCACCTATCAGTATACAGGAGAATTTTTCGTTCTTATACTAAATTTTGATGGCCATTGGAGACTGTACCTGATTGTGATTCAATTCTCGCTAATTCGTGAAATAGTTGATTAAGCACCTACCTAAACTCATCTATTTTTAATAATACACTGCTTCAGGTTTATTGCTACGAATTTTTGTTACTGCTGCAAAAGGATATTATTATTTGCTTGTTAAAGTTGAAAAGTTGATTCGGCATATTTTTTTTTAATCACTGGAAAAATCTCTGGAATTTTTGTTACTTCATATGAAACTAAAACAATTCGTATTAGAAATTAGTGAGAAATTCATAAATGGTTTGAATTCAGTATATTTGGTTTGCATCTCGACTGTTTAGTACAAAATTTTGGTTGAAAATTTAGGGTTATGTTATTTTTTTCTTCCTGATTTATCAGTTAAATATCTAAATGTCTAAAAAATATACTGATAAAATTTGCCCGATTTCGTTAAACTTATCAAGCACATCAAGTTTGATTTTTAAATATCGTCAATTCAATGAATATATATCTGTCTCTTGCTTCTATCTCACTTATTTTATTTCAATGTTTTGAATTAAAATTATTTACAGATTTTGTAAGTTATTTAAAAATATGTTCTGTGCTTTCGAAACTAATTAAAGTATTATAAAATCAAACATAATGTTTTACTTTTCATTGACAATTTCGCAATTTAAAAATCATAACAGTGTACTCCACACAACTACATAGAAAGGCTTTAAAATTTCAATTGCAATAAGCAGCTTTATTCGTAACGGTTCAAACTAGTGGGAAGAATTTCGTGAAAATTATTTCTACAACTCAGCAGACATCTCTTCCCTAGAGTCTTGGATTGAACTTCAACAAATTTCTTCAATGTTTCCACATGCTTCACCCCCAATCGTCATCTTTTCTCTGTCTATTTTTGCTTTTCTCCATCTTTATTTTCAAGAAACACCAAATTAAGCGGCATTTTTTTCAAATACAATGAATTCAAAGTGATTAATTTTACAGAAGAACCTTGATTATCTGTATCACGGTTACAGATAGGGTATGTTGTCATATAATTATTTGTTCAGATTAGGGCCCTCCAGCACCCCACCTCCAGAATAAGTGGTAGCCTCTAAAAACGCTGCAGTCTATCTCTAAAAATATTTTAAATTAAATTTCAAACTAAATTAGTTGATATAACATTTTAAATTTGACTGGAAATGACGAGTTTTGATAAAATAACTTTATTTCACCCACATTTTGGATCTTAACAGTCCTCCAGGTGGCTTGACTATTTCGATTGAAACTATTTAACATTGTCCAATTGGAAGATCCTTGCGAAGTTTGATGGAAATTTATTTACTGGAAGTGGCAGCTTTCGAAGTGGCGTTTTCAACTTTTGCAATGATTTTGAAAAGCTTACATGAAAATTTACCATCTGCTATCGATGAAGAAAAAAATTGTTTCTAAACAACTTTTGTTTGTACAAGTGTTTGTCGTGTCATCCGTGTCGACGAAACATTTTGTAGCCTCTCCACAACCCAGATGAAACTTTAAACACAAATTTTTTTTAAAAACTTAAGACATTTAAGCCTTCACCTTGCGAGCTTTTTCGTGTTTTGCAAACATTTTGAAATGTGTATCATTTATAAGAAAACGACTATGATCTAAGAGAATATAGATTAAATTTCCAACAATTTCCGACCAGATCAGTTTTCCAAAGTTTAAGCTGAAATAAAAAACTGTTTTTAATAAAAATTGTTTTTACGGCCCGGCTGGATTTACGGATCGGGATGAAACTGCATATTTAAGCTTTTCCCATAAATTAGAATTTCCCAGCGATGTTTGGTCACAATCGGCTCACCGGGCCAATATTTTGTCAGAAGTTTAAATCATTACGAAAAATTTTAATAAAGCAAAAAGATTGTAAATTAAATTTCAAACATAATTAGTTAGTGCACCAAAATTCCGCATCTCTACAGTGCTGGCGGATTGTCTGATCGAGATGAAACTGTCTACTTAAACTTTCTCTGTAAATTGGGAGATCCTTGAGAAATGTGGTGACATCTTCCGTAGGACTTTTTCAATTTTTGCAAGATGTTGAAAAGTTGTAAAGTTATACGTGGAGATTCCAAACAAGTTTCATTCAGATACATGTTAAGATTACAGTTTAGCCAAACGTTGACCTTGTTGTTTTTCTGAAAAGCTGGATTAACGATTTTTGATTACACAAGACAGTTTTTACTAAATTTCCGGTAAGTTCAATTTTTCAGTTTTGAAATCAATTGTGATGAATTCGAGATGTACATATGTACATTCGTGGGAAAAGTAGTAGTGTGTTGGCCAAAACATATTCACCCCTACATTTCTTTATTATTAATTATGATCTTCCGAAATTTTAGAGCAACTGTATTTGAAAGGATTTAACAGAAGGACAAACATTTTTCATCTATTTCATATTGCTACCACAATTTTCTAGAATGTCCATCAAACATCAATCAAAATGTTTAAAATATAATCGAGAAATCGATTTAAATATATGCGCGGACAAAAGCTCATTCAATTTATTGTGTGCGGCCGCACAATATTTCCAACAATGAGTGCCGATAAATATAAATAAATTTTAAAATTATAATTAAAATTGCATCAAGGCGGTAGGGTAGAACTGTTTGATTTCGTTTTGTGTGCATCATACAATAAATCCGCACATATGTAACAATTATTTCCCGCAATGCAGTCGAACGTATTATGTATATCGCAGTTAAAATTTATATCGATTTATTGTGCTAACTGTCATTTTCCAAATGCGTTTTTCGCTATTTATTACAAAGATTTATGTTTTTTGATGCAATGATTGAAGTTCGTATTACATACAGAGTTGGTGCTGCACTGCTGTTGCGTGTTTCATATGTATCGTAGAATTTCAAGAAAAAAATTAATTACATTTAAATTTATTGTGTTATTCACGCTAATATAAAAAACCGCTGTATAATTAATTTTTCACTATACGTATATAGGTTTACATCTAACAAGCAAATATGTGTTTGGCGTCAGATTCATCGTACAAATGATGCTATATACAACGACATTCACACATAGTTTTCACCTTTTCATCGTCATATCAAAAATAGTTTCAAACCAGAAACATAACATTTTGTGGTACTAAAATCGATATGTCGGTGTGCCATATAGAGAAAAACACTTCAAAAGAAAAATCAAGCTCCAACCAGCCGAACACATACGAATTAATTAGCTTTGATATACTGCGAATACAAAGTATTTAATTAGCTCGTTAGAAATGTTTGTGCGACACACAAAAATCAATTTGCCTAAAAATATTGTTGAACCAATTAGAAGAATATTTTAATTGAATATACGTACTTGTTTTATAGCACGACACCAGAATGTGTCTGCGGCTTCAATGTTTCGAATGGAAAATTCCCAATATATTTACACTGATAGAATTGGTTTTATGTAAAATAAATTTAGAAAAGTGAAACAGTAAAATCGAGAAAGCTTTCATTGAAGGTAGTACTTCTGGTACACAGATTTTCAATTAATGAGATCAGTTTAAATATGAATTGGTTTCCGAATTGTTATTCTGCCTGGATGCTGAACTCTCATTTCCGGTAAAATTCAAAAAATGATTTTAAAAAACTTTGTTTAGATATAGATTTATAGTGTTTTTGTTTTTAATCTTCTAAAAAGCTCCTTTGGAAGCTGCCACTTCCGGTTGGTCGATTTCGACCAAAAATCACTGGGATCTCCCAATTAATGGAAAAAGCTTAAGATTCATGAATCCGTATTGATGTATAGGGACAAAATGTTTACTGAAAATCAGTTTTTTATCATAAATCGTACTTTCCGCTTAAATTTTGTAAAACTAATATGGACCGGTATTATTGCAAATTTAATTTAGAATCATTGAGTTCTTAGTCGTTTTCTTGTAAATACAAAAAGCTTGTATGAAAGCTGCTAATTCAGGTGGGTTGGTTCTAACAAGAAATCAGTGGGATCTCTAAATTAATGGAAAATACTTAAGTTTCATACGGATGAATCAATCTGAGGGGGCTGTACAAGCACGAATTTTTTCATAAAATCAGTATTTCTAAAATATCGTCATTTCCGCTTAAATGTTGGGAATTTGGTTTTTCGATTTCAGCCAAAAATTATTGCTATCTCCCAAAATTGATGAAAAAAATACTTAAAGTATGGTGCTTCATTGCTATCAGTTACCAAATTTGGACTATAGAGGTGCTACAGACATTTATTCTGTACGACACAGAGCTTTTTTTTAAAATCATTTTTTTTTACTTCAGCGATATAGTGAATAGAAAAAATTATAAATTTAACTTATTGACTTTATTACTAATAATGACAAATTTTGAAAAGTGGTTTTAAAAAAAATTCCGCGCAGAATAAATGTATAGTTACTCGAGGTATGGAGCTTCTCTGCATACCAGAAGTATTGATTGATTGGGATGAAACTTTACATATTTTTCAGTTTTCCTCATAAATTTGGAGATCCCAGTGTTTCTGGTTAAAATCGCTTACAATTAATTTCGGATACCAGAGTGACGTTTGACATAAGATCTCGTTATCTGCCAATTTGAAACATACTGAGGCACTGCCGACATCTCTGGAAAATTACATTAAAAATAAAAATAAAGTCTTGTACTAAAACATGCATATATAACAACACTCACTATACAAAAGTAACAAGGCTAAAATATAACCACGAAAAGTCCGGGGAACCTGACAAAGAAGTAGAAGAACAATTAAGCTTCTGATTCACAAGTTTACTGGAGAAAGGGCTTAGTCTAGGGATATGTCTTAAAATTAAAACTAGTACACAATGAAATGGTCAATTATGAATACCCGGTTCTAGTTAACGATAGAAAAGAGTAATCTCGATTACCGACACTGTCTTTTCCCGCTTGCCATACAGTATTGTCATTTGATAGCTCCAGACTGCGTGGTAATTTCTGATTTTTGAGAAGGCGCTGTTCCTAGGATGGGATATTGCAGCATCATATTTACTATACCAACTGCTTATTTTATGAGTAATACTTTGTCGAAAAACAAACAAGAAGGTATTAAACAATTTATTCTAGTAGCGTGCTGTCTCAATAGAAAAGCCAAATCAAAAAATGAAACAGTACGTAATTGTATTCTAAAAAAAGGGATACAATATTTGATGAATATCGAAGAAGTGATGTTACGACATCCCACACTTGGTTCAATTTTGGAACATTCATAAATTCTAAAGGTAGCAAGGAAATCAGAACCTGGGATTATAAACTGATAGATTGATTATCTTTCACCAAAAATACGGAGCTGAAAGAGGTTTGTCTGCACTTTCGCATAGATAAATCGTTTGTGCCGAACTTAAAAACTCTTGGGTTCAAACCATTTTCGCTCGTTGGATAGGACTTCCCTATATAAAAGTGTCTCAAAATCAACGAAAAAAAGTTCAGGAATCATTCATTCTTGATTGGAATGGCTGGTGATTGGTTTATATTGGTAAATCCGTACCACCTCAAAAGTGTCTTCATCATATACAAAATACGATCTTATTGATATAAATTATACATTTCATACTTCGAAGAATCATCGAATAAGAATTTATATAATTTCAATCCGGAACAAACTATTTTATATTCCCAAAGTCATCATACATATCCAATACCTTCATAATCGGATACGAATTAATTAAGTTCCGTTCATGTTGGTTTTATTCGATTTGACTGCGACTAACATTAGTTTTATCCTAGTAATTGATAGCTATTTCTGAACTTACCGAACGCCCAACAATAATTATAGAATTAAAATGTCATTCGGGTAAGATTTGGTTACTTCTCAAAAAATAATGAAAACTATTTTAGAGTAATTTTCTAAATACTCACTTAACACTTAAAAATACAACAACAAATAATGTTCACTAATGTTTATTATTAATTTAAATTCCACAATTTAAAATAAATCACATAATTTCATTTCACTTAAAACACCACTAATACCGCGTACCGTATCACCTGAATGACTCACCCGTAGAGTTCGTTGCAGGCAAAAATTGAGCCATCGTTTCCCTCAACATACGACGAACAATCCTCGATCGTCTACATGACTTATCGCATCCCTGCATCCGCCCCACGCGAGAATTTATTGAACACTGATACAAGCAACTGGTAGAAATATTGTGTTCTACTCCAAATGTCAAAAATTCATCGCCACACACAAAATCAGAACTTGGTAAATTCAAACTACCAAGGCAGGTATGATCACATCCGTATGTATCTGGTTGGCCCAATGTCTCATTTGAATGATTAGTATTATGTTTTAAGGATAGTCGACCGATTTATCCGTTGACCAGCAGCTTGTCCAACCCGAGAAATGTTGTCAAAAAACGTGAGTAAGATCTTATGGAATGAGTATGTCCGTATATACATATAGTGTCCCTCTCTGTATTACAACAGACCATGGAGCACAATTCGAATCCATGTTATCGACCAAGCTCACGAAGCTCCTAGGTTCCTACCGCAGTTCGACAATTGTATACAATCCGAAAGCAAGTGGCATTGTTGAACTGTTCCACAGGCAACTAAAAGCAGCGTTAACAGCTTGATTTAATACTTCCCTTTGTAATTCAGAATTTCTAGCAATCCTGTTACGTATTCGAGCCTTAGTCCGAAGGACCTTCTCGATGAATTTTTCATCGACGAGCCACCATGAGAGTTTCTACAATCCCAAAAATCTAGAAGACTGTTCACACTATTCGTGCTTGTGCATAGAGTCAGATTTTCTCTTAGTACACGCTATTCTAGGCATTATCCGCAAATTGTGCAAATTATTTGTTGTGGATGTCGACGGAAATTCAAAAAAACTGGCATCGATATCTTAAGCCAGCATACGGTATACTTGTGATACGTTCAATTCGAAAACACTACGGGTTTCGATCCAGGAGAGTAGTAATGTATCAAAAAAATATAATCCGCGCCGCTTAATTACGAACTGAATATAACTATGTCGCCACCTACATTCTCGAATTTCAAATTCGAAAACAGATCGGATTTTACAAGTGAACGAGACATAATCTCACAAAGTAGTTAGAAAAGTGAAGTGCAGCGAACAATCGTTCATGTCTATCAAAATGTTTGTAATCTAATATTAACATAATATTTTATGGCAAAAACTTATCAACTTATTACCTCACTACAGTACCATTAAAATTAAAATTTGCTTTCACATTATACAAAAGTATCTGGAAAATTTGACAGCGGAAAATAAGAAATTACGCTACTCGCCGCAAGTAGCAGCACCACCACAAAAGGGAATTTAATTTGTTATATAATTACCAGCGGACATCTTTTATTCATTTTGTATCTCTATTTTCAGTAAATAAAACATCAAAGCGGAATAAAATATTAAAAGTCATCCTTAAAATGACCGATTGATTGATCTTCGAAGTAAATGAGCTCGGTAAATGAAATCTTGCAATTTAACAATATTCCGTGATTCCGGCATTTCTTAAAGAATGACGATGACGTTTGGATAGTAGTATTGATCAGGGATTTTAAAGTAAGTTTCGGACATAATTCTAGGATCTGTTCATGCTGGACTAAACTTAGCCATTTAATAACCAACCAATCCTTTTGAAAATTTAATTTTTTTTATTTATTTTTTTTCAATTTTTAGCCAATATAACAGAAATATCTACTAGTAACCAATACTTTCGGTTGTTTTTCTAATAGCTTGGGTCATACTGAGACTACAAGGATAATTTGGAGAAAATTTATTTATTAGAATTTTCACTATAAATTTTTGAGTTTTTTTTTTTTTTTTTTTTATTTTTTTTTATTTTCCCTGATTTGTTCTGGGGCCGAAGCTCTCCCTACTCTTTCGCGGTTCGCTTATTTACGTCCTTAGCTTTACGCCTGTATTGGCCAATTCGAGGACGTACGAATATAGGTCCGATTTTATTACCATCTGCACATTGCATAGCTCCATGCCAGCCTATACTGGCATGGAAGATGGGTCGGCCCGTGAGCCCCGCACTCCGACAGGGGGTCATAGATGTGTTCCTTCTCATCCCAAATCGTGGGATATATATCGATATATATCGTAATATATATCGAAAGGCGGGATGTCGCCCAACTTTTTAATATCCAAAGGCAGGAAGTCGCCCTACAATTTTTTTATCAAAAGGCGGGAAGACGCCCAACGTGTTTTGTATTTTTAAGTTTTATATTTTTATTTTTAAATTTGATTAAATTATTTTTTTTATGTAATCGAGTGCCGGAAAATTAACAGTAAGACGCGCCCTCAAATTACGTTGGTGTTTCTCTCTCTCTTTCTATCGCTCGCTCTTTCTTCCTCGCTTCTCCATTGTTTCTTTTCATAATTTTTAATTGCTTGGTTTGCTTTCTCCTTTTCGATTTTTTTTATTTTTTTTTTTATTATTGATAAATATTTTTAAAATGAAATACTAAATATTGTTCGGTTCGGTATGATGAGGGGGACTTCTCCCTCTGTGTTGTGGTAGGGTTGGCGGTGCCTTGGTGCCCGCATCCGCAATCGGAGTCTGTGCCTCGCACCGTTTGAGTTCGGGATGATGCGCGCAGCAAGGCACCACTCTCTTTTATGATTTTATTTTTATTTTTGTGCTCCTCAAGTTTCGGCCGATTTACTTCGGAACTCCTGATTTTTTTTTGATATTTTTTTGCGGATTCATTTTTTTTATATAACAAACTGTATCACGGTGTAAGCCATGAGCCATGTAAGCCTCAAACCCCACGACCCATAGCACTTCTCCCTGAGTAGTAGCCGGCAAAATATCACCGTGGAGGCCTCTGCATGAGCTTAGTGAAATCTGCAGGTTGGCGGAAGCCAGCCTGTAACAACGGGCCAAGTTTAGTCCAGTATGAAAAAATCTTAGAATTTTGTCCAAAATATACTTTGAAATCCCTGATCAATACTACTATCCAAATTTCATCGTCATTCTTTAAGAAATGCAGGAATCACGGAATATTGTTAAATTGCAAGATTTCATTTACCGAGCTCATTTACTTCGAAGATCAATCAATCGGTCATTTTAAGGATCACTTTTAATATTTTATTCCGCTGGGATGTTTCATTTACTGAAAAAAGAGATACAAAATGAATAAAGAATTTCCGCTGGTAATTGTATTTATAACAAAATATTTTCTCGTTTGTTACGTTGCTGCCACTTGCGACGAGTAGCGTAATTTCTTATTCTGCGCTGTGAAGTTTTTTGCTATCCTATACAACATAAAGAAAACAATTACAACTTTAAAGTTAATTTTCTCGAAACTTAAATGCCAAGGCCAGTTTATACTTTAAGCCCGATACATTTTCGTTGGCTTCGTACATTTTAGTATCGTATTGTCCTCTTAAAGTTAATTTTTAGATTATCGAGCTTTAAGCAACACAAATAACATAAACGGATCATGAAAGATTGTTTGTTCATAATACCTAGCCATTATTTGATATAAATATCCTATTTATGCCAATTTCGATTATTTGATATCATCCCAATAATATCTTATTATTATTATTATAACGACTTCCAGGATGATGAGAGCAAGCACATACATGTAGTATTCACGTCATGCTTTATATGTGTATGTAGATTTTAAAGAGATATCATATTTCATATCACTTTAAAATTCCAAAGAAATAAGATTATATTACCTAAAAGATGTTTTTGTGGACGACAAGAAAAATAAACAAACCACCCATATACGGTACTTGATTAGTATAAAAGAACAGCATCCATATACAAAAATGTTGTATTCCAAGAAATAATTCAAAACGTACCAAATATATTTTATGAAAACATACATCGATGTAAGGTAAAATAAGATAATTTTCCTTTTTGTACTTTATTCAAATAAGGTTAAGCATGTGCTGAACCCAGGTCCAGAAATATTAAGAGATATGAGCACGTCTTTGAATAATTAGGTTTTTTGGTTTAAACATACCAAAAACAAGCTTATTACAAGTTTTCACATAAAACAAGCTTATTAGAAGTTTAATTAGATTTTACGGATGTGTCAAATATCCTTATGTTATGGCTGCGGGCGAACAGAAGTTTAAACCATTTACTACTATAGCTGCGTTTTTTTGAAATATGATGTTCGAGACAGCGATAAAATATAGGGAAAATACAGGGAAATTTAGACAAAAAAATTTAAAACAACAACTTTAACTAACTTCAAGTAAATCATTTTGACATTTAATTTTTGGTTTATAATTAAACCCAATAATATCCAATATTAAAATAAATTAATTAATTTCACCAGCAAGCATTAAGATATCCATTTTTCTTATTAAAAAAACAATTCAGTAATTTCATTTTCATTCTTTCAAATTGCCAGTTGTAAATGAAGTAAGGAACAATCAAAAAATTGAGTACTAAAAAAATTTCCCTGTTTCGTCAGTTCAGGAATTATTAAGTTTTTTGATGAACTTTGTTGTACTCTAGAAATGTTGAGAACAAGCCTAAATAAACTTTATTCCATAATATAATGCAAGATATTGATTTAGTATAAGCTCTTTAGCATTCGATTCAGTAAATCCGAAGCACAAATATTTTAATAATATGTGAATTGTTTAAAAAATCAAAATATAATTGATCGCGGTCTAGAGCAGCTTTTTCAAAAAACGCAGCATATAAAAACTCAATTGTGGCCATTCGTTGACCGCCTCCACGTCAAATGAGGTTATTTTTAACCAAACAAATCTAATTTCCCCGAAATTCAGGCACAGGTGAATACTACACTTAAGAGTGTAAATGATAATTTAGAAATAGCTAAGAACAAAATGATAAAGCTTAATAGTAACCAAGGGGGGTTAAATTAAAATTCAAAACTATTAAAACAAACCGAAATATTAAAAGAATCAATAAAACCATTCTAAATCTGATAGGAGTTAATAGTTGGTTCTACCTAGATCTTTTGTGGTGTGGTGAAAACTTAATAAACTTGTCACTTGTGTGGGAATATTAGGTTTCTTATATTGAGAAGGACTTCTTACTTTTACGTTTTCATCAATTCTACTTTATTTAGAAAATGTGCTTGTTATATATACACTTTACATTCGCTCACACATCATGCTAATTATTTATGCTGCACACATCTTTGAATCATTACACCCGCGTGGCGTGTTCTGTTGAACATATTGGGGACCGGCCACAGGTGGCTGCCGGTTGTGAACCATGTCGTCTGGCTCGTACGCACCGTATAACTTGAACGATCCCAAGAGCGAGGAGTGCCCAGAAGACGTAGTAGGTTATCTACGGATATTGCTTCATCGAATTGTTCAGCTCTTGTGTCTGCTCCAACTACATAGTGTTGGGTGTGGTGATGGTAAAATTAAGTGGATGCACAAGCCTCAAACGATGTTCACTATCAACAAGCGGCGTGAGTACTGAGATGTTAAACGAAGGAATACAAAACCGGTTTCTCCCGCTGCCTTTGGTGCTGACTGCATAGAGGTGCGCAGCATTGCCCCTAAGAATACAACCTGGCTGTAGTTTTATGAAGCCATATTGTTCTAACGCGATGGTTTGTATTCTGGATTTGCAAATTATATCCACAATGATCCTTTGCTTCACTCCGAAAATTCACTGATTTGCAGCTTGTAGTTTGATGAATCAGCTTTCAGCCTTCATTACCTCTTTGCTGCAGTTTGGATTCAGGCTTTGAGAGGACAGTTGTCATGAATATCTCACATTGATTTTGCACGCTTTGTTGAGTATACAACATCGCTATGTCACATATCAACAAACCGTCATATAGTTCCTTGCACTCCGATACGGATCGAGTAGTATGTATTGTGTGGTGGGCTTTACTTTTATTTGTAAATAGTGGTCAGAGATGACCTCGTTGAGCTGATAGTCCCAAGATGACATTGGCTTAAGTTCACTAATCCACTTTGTGTATCTTGAATATGTTTGATAACCAGCCCTAATTGCAGGAATAGAAGAATGACCGCTAATGCTTTATCTTGGTGGGTTCGGAACTCCTTGAGGAGTGCTAACTCGACGCCGTAGTGTTGTTGTGCCTTCATTAGTTGTTTAAATTTTTGGGCGGCGATGTTGTTAATGTGTTTGATCAGTTTTAACGTGTTGTCAATAATTCGAACTGTTCTGCGTCTCTTTGAGGCAATAGCCTGAACATGTCCCACATAAGTTACTCTATTGTATCTCCTACTTCACGTGTGATGAATGGGTTTATTTCGACCAACTTTGATTCATCCGACTATTGGTTGCCGGATACAAAGCTTATTATACTCAGTAAGAGACAGGTTTGATGAATTAACTGATTAGTAATTGAGGCTTGCTTCGCCATTCGATGGGTTTGTTGCTTTCTCCTTTGAGTCGTGGGTGCATAATCTTCGGCTAGATGTTCTTGCTCTTCTTGAGTTTCCTCTTCTATCATTTTGACGTTTGGATTGCCCGCAGTTTTGAGCGTTGCTACTCTAGTCTGCCCATCGCCGTCGGGGTGTAGTTCTACAATTCGGGCGAGTTTCAATCTCATTGGCGGTTGTAGTTCGTCTTGCAATATGACGATATCTCCTACTTTCAGGTTTGTCTGTGTTTGTTGCCACTTGGACCGTTGTTGCAGACGAAGTAAATAATCGGATACCCACTTTTGCTAAAATTGAGTGCGCATATTCTGAACGGGTATCCATCGGGACAGGACATTTCTGTGTTGGGTTAGCTGTTCTTTTTCTGGTGGCCCTAATAAGGCGTCTCCAATCAGGAAATGTCCGGGCGTTAGTACGGCTAACGATTCTGGATTCTCATATAGGAGCCAGAGCGGCCTTGATTTCAGTCATGCTTCTATTTGATTAAGTTGTTATCTCTTCAAAGGTGAGCTTGGTGTCGCTTATGCATTTTTCTGCTTCCCACAGTCCACCAAAATGTGGTGATGCTGGTGGAATTAAATACCACGTAAGCGAGTGTAGTACTTTCTACGCTTCCACAAAATTAGTTTCGTTGTCACTGTACACGTGTGCCACATTACCTCGACGAGCGGTAAATCGTCTGAATGCGCTTATAAATCCTTCTGTTGAAAGATCGGCCACTTCGATGTTGATTGCTTTGGTAGCTAAACAGATAAATATGCACATATATCCCTTATACCATTTATTTACACGACCTTTGCTTAGCAAATTTCCCATTAATTGTTCTGCTTGGACGCCTCTAATGGTCCAGAATTTTTTCGAAAGAACGTCAAAGATAACGCGTTACCTTCGTGCAACGTTTCGTTATGTCCCCACTCCAATACTAATTTGGTGAATGGCCCTTTGTACGGTAAGTTGACGGGATGCTCTTTTTCGTAGGATAGGCATAACTTTTCCAACCTTCCACCGACCCGAAATGTGTTTCCTTTGTCGAGGAATGGGTTGAGCGAAATAGTTCTGCTACGTATATAGACTTATTTACCATGTTTCAGTAACGAATGTTTTGCTGCAAATTACTCCTGTTGAACTGCTATTACTAGCCTGACAAGGCTAAGTCCCACTCTTCCTGGTCTGGTATACGGCTATGATGTCCTTTGGGATTTGAGCGGTAACAGAAATTGAGTTAATTGCAACCATAATAAATATCGGTATGGAAAATGAAATCTTGGAAGATATCCAGCAATAGTCAGGACAAACTCGGAGTTACTAAGAAACAAATTCCTCTCGTTAATAGAAATAATTTTGGGAAAGGATTTACAGGAGGATAGCGCAACAGCAATGATGACCTCACCACTACTCGTCAACAATACGGTTGTCAAGAAATAGCCACCACGCCTTATTAGAGCGTAATAATGCATAACAATTTTGTTCAACGCCATACAAACCATTGGTGATGGGCACGGAAAGTCATTGCAGCGTAACGCTTAAAATAGGAACGATTCTGCAATTTATCGCCTAAGACAAGCTTGTTATAAGTAATGCCGGATATTAAATGGCAATTTTCTAATATCCTTTTGGAACTGTTCGATAGTATTAAAAACAAAAAAAAATTTCCATCATACGAGAAGAGGTGCGAGCGATACAACAAAAATTTAAAGATCCTGCTTAATATTCAAACTACTCGTCAATTAATCGAAAGTTTAAACGTTGACGATATTGTTCAGATGCTTCCATATGTGCTTTTCCTCTACATAACAATTTTGTATGTCAATCAATAAATAAATAAGAAAACATCGAAAACAACTTAGTATTGTCTACATCAAACAGATGGATTATCAGGCATGGAGATGGTCACTATAAGGAGAGAAGTATCTCTGTCACCCATTACAATCTTAATGCTATTGATATATATATATATATATATATATATATATATATATATATATATATATATATATATATATATATATATATATATATATATATATATATATATATATATATATATATATATATATATATATATATATATATATATATATATATATATATACGAGTATATATATTGGTATTAAAAGAGATTCAACGGAACCGGAAAATTTGGGAAGTTCGTCCGATAAGCCAACGGATCCTGACGAAATCACGCAATGCCTGAATTTATTAGCAAAACTCGAAATTAAACCAAAGAACGAAAACGCCCTTTCTTCACCCCAGCTATAGGAGTTATGATACCCTAATATTCTGACTACACCATTCACAGCATAACAACGTGCAAGATGATCCCACGAAACAATGAACGCCCAACCTGATCCCATACAGCAATATCCTTACTGGAATGCGCAATTTTTCATATAAGATATGAAATAGTTGAATAGAAATATTAAATCAGTCCCGATCAGTCAATTCTTCTGGGCTGTAGAGCGCCAGCAGTCATATAGTTTGCATGGAATCACACACGCATATTGCTCGGACGTTGCACGTTGATGTTGCATCATATGGAGAGATGTTGGGTAAGGTTCAACTATGTTGCGTTTCCTTCTTTTAACATTTGGGAGCTACTTTTAACAAAAGGGGTTTCTAATGCGAGGAAACGGTTACACGAAGTTCTGATTTTTGGATAAATCATGTAGGAGTCCTCCAGATCGCTTGTCATGTAGCGTGATGTGACACCATTTAGCGTAATCACTACAATCACGGGTCACTCGCCTAATTATGTCTTGACGATAGAATGCCATGACAGAATGAATTTGTATTGAACCGTTTTTGTCATTGACTCTGCGACAAAATCAGTAGAAAAATGTATTTAACTCTCAATTAAGCAAAATAGAGAGCATAAAATGATTATACATATGATACACTTTGGTGTTAATAGATGTTGCTTGATGTTGCATCTTTCTAAAGGATGTTGTGTTATGTTCCACTATGTTGCATCACGTTGCATAATGTTGTATCTTGTGGGATGTTGCTAAATGGTGCACCATGTTCCGTCATCTGAACCGAGTTGCGAAATCTTGCACCATGTTGCAAAATGTTACAGCATGTAGCGTCTTAATTATGTTTTATAATATTGCGGAATGATGTGTTGGTTGCGTTACGGTGACATTGTATGTTTGTTCTAATAGCGTTATTTGCAAATATTTGTTGTTATGATTAATAATAATGATTTACAGCATTCGTTATCTAATTAATATTTTGACCCTGTTCCCAATTTCACATATTTTCCACCTTAATCGATTCTGACGCCGTCTGGCGGAGCTGAAATTTTAGGGGTGTTTTTTCGAGTACCAGAAACTGATTGCAATCGGTCTTTATTTCGGGAAAATTCATTTAGGAGATCATCTGGTGGAGGTTATATTCATACTATATAATATTTACCGGTTTGCAAGATTTTCCCGTTTCTTTATTTTGGGAAAATTTGATCAAAATTGGTGAGGGTTGGTTTTCAAGTACCAGGAGTTGATTGCGATGGGTGTTAATTTCGAGAAAATTCATTCGAAGAATCGTCCGCTGAGGCCTGAATCACGTTCTGTAATTTAATTCCGGATAAACCTGGCCTCTAATTATATTATTTATTTATTTGAAAGCCCGATTTTGTTAAAGATTGATAAAGGAGAGATTTTAATTGATAGGCATCGAAATCGATGGGTTCTAATTCCGGATAAACTCGTTTAGGAAGGCTCCGGTGAGGCGCTACTCCCATTTTTTAAATAAATTTTAACTCGGGCGATTTTGATAAATATTAAAAAGAGGTTATCGAGTGCTAGAAGTTAGTCCCGATGGGTCCTTATTGATAAGAGTTTTTGTGGAGGTTGCGCCTCCTTTTAACGTTTTATTTGGCTTTAACGATTTTGATCAAATTTATCGGGACAAAACTTTGAATGCTGGAAAACGATTTTAAAAAGTTCTGATTTCTGAATAATTCATTTGGAGATCCTCCGAATGTGCTCTGAAATTTGCATTATGTTGCGCAATGTTGTGAGATATGCTGTTGCACCATAATGCGACATATTGCACCATGTTGCGTGATGTTTCACCATATTACTTGATGTTGCATTCTGTTGAGAGATGTTGTTTAATGTTCCACTGTGTTGTGTCAAAATGATTTTAAAAAGTTCTGATTTCTGAATAATTCATTTGGAGATCCTCCGAATGTGCTCTGAAATTTGCATTATGTTGCGCAATGCTGTGAGATATGATGTTGCACCATAATGCGGCATATTGCACCATGTTGCGTGATGTTTCACCATATTACTTGATGTTGCATTCTTTTGAGCGATGTTGTTTAATGTTCCACTGTGTTGTGTCATGTTGCATCATGTTTGGGGTTGAAATCGGCTTTCGACTACTAAGAATCGATTGTAATTGATTGTAATTATCACTAATAGGATTCGGGGCGCTATTTAAAAAAAATCACCTCGAACGAGCTGTTTGTTAAAACTTTTTAGAGAGGATATTTTTGAGTTTAGGATTTGGAAAATTTGTTTTTAGTCTTGATATTGCGTCTAGTTCTACACTAGAACTTTGTAATTTCTCTATCAAAAGAGGTGGAATTCATGTTAATGAAGAAAATGGGAATCCAATTTAAAATTTGTTCAAATTTTAAATTAAATTCCCATTTTCTTCATTAATCTGAGTTTTTTCGAGATTTTTGCAGGTTACCATTCGGTATACTGCTGAAGGCCGAACAAGTGGTGTTCGAGGAGATATCTAACTGTTTTTTTCTGTGGTCTTGCTACAGCACAGGCAGATTTAATAAATTAGAAGAAACATCATTCTTAATTGTTTTCTTGGAGATCCCAGGGAAATCGGCTCACCGACAATGGAACTTTTACAGAGGCTTTTTGTTCCGTACACATTTTTTTCAGATTTTTGATAAAGTAAAGCATCTAATCGATTAAGAACAATATGATTTAGGGGAAATCACAACCACATAAATAATATTTTCGACATTTTAAAATTTGCAAAAATTTTGTTCATTGAATCGCTCACAGAAATTAAGCATCAGCTTTAAAGTATAACACAATTGTTTGAAATTATATGGAGTTATACAAAACTCTTACGGTTAATATTTTTTATTCAACAATGAACGGAAACGATAAAATTTAATGAAAACACCAAAATTGTATTATTTGAAATCTACAAAGCAAGTACATACTCGTATATATTACTCGTAGCGTGTAAGTACATAACATAAGCGATATACGATGCAGCTTTATTCATTCAAAAATACTTAGGAATGAATCACTGAAACGTGAAGGTAATGTTATTCTGAACCGAATTACGTTTTATGTGTTGTGTGTTCTTAAACAGTTTATATATTCAAAAGAATTTTTTACCTTGGTTATATCCACTTTTGGGCTGTAAGTACATGTTATGGGAAATTTACAAGACCATTCTTTTACTACATTGCTACTCGTATGTGTATAGAGAGGGTAACTCTTAAGTAAGTATACAATAAATTCTGGAGGTGATAGAGCACACTAATCTGAACAAAATTATATGGCAGCTCATATCCGTTAAACGTATTCTTTATTGCAAATTGTATCTCTCTTGGTATGATCATCCTCTTGGATAAGTAAGGTTATCTATCTCTTGGGAAAAATTAGCATCATTAACATCTATCGTTTTAGGTAAGTATATTTTGGCATCTATCAGCTTAGTCTTCATCTCACTTCTGCAAATACACCTTTAAATATAGGAACGAACACAGGAAAAAAAGGAAGGTAAGTTAGAAATCTGTTAGGAACTATTTAATCTTCTTCGCCATTGCTGCTTTCTTCACATGAAGCAATTTCATTTGTCCAACTCTTCATATAGTTTGCACTTGTGTTCGTTAGAACACAATTTAAGGCCACTGGAAAATTGTGTTCGCTTAATTGCGACTAGGTTTCCTACTATGTAAGACAAAAATATTGGCTGGCCTACTGGTTTTATAAAAATTAGGTAGTTGTTCCTCCTGAGCCTGTTCAATATTATCTCTAGTTTTTTGAAGTCTTTTTCCGTTTATCGTTTGAGATTTCTTCTTCAACAATCTTCGCAATTCCGACTCTTACAATCCGCATATTAACTCCAAACATAACCGCAAACGGCGTCATTTTAATTCTCATTTATAAACCTTTGCCACATTGCTACATTACCAACAATCTTATACCAATCGTGTGGGTTCATATGGTTTAACGGAGCAAGAGAGAGTACAATTATATCCGTGACTATTTCTATCTGCCCGTTTCCACTCCAGCTGTCATTATTCGAGGAATGCTATTTTCATCACAATATTCATACATGTTACATGTAAAACACTGACCTTGACCTAAGATTATCTGTTTTGGGTTTCCAAACACTTTCTTTTGGATTTGTAATTTCTGAAATAATTCAGTTGCTTCAGTACCTTTCACCGGATACCGGAGCAAATTTAGAAAACTCATCCACAACTGATAATACTGATATTTCTTCGGTGTGCTGGGTAATGGGCCTAAGTGATCTAAGTGATAAAAGGATAAAGAATAATCATCCTTCGGTATACAAAGTTACTGGCCGTTTTATAACTTCCATCATTTTTTGAGTAGCGAAATGCTTTATCACGTATACTTTTCTTATTAATCCACAGTGGATGACCTTTGGAACATAAATTAACGATTCTCCATTTCCAACTTGCTTGTACAAAATACATTCGTGCACAATAACTTACTCATAAGGCCCACATGTTAAAAGCTGTTTAATTAGTTGTGTTTTTTGATCACAGCTAAGTGAATCCACATGCTTCAACTTTTTTATGGCGTGAGTCTTAAACTGGCGCTTACCTACCTGCTACAGAAAATACACGTTCTCATGCCATGGAAGTGGAACGGATTTTTGTACCATCCGTTCAATTCAATTACACAAGAGAGGAAGAGAGTAACACTATTTTCTGACTCCCAGAAATTGTTTGAATTAATTAGTCGAGGTACGAGAACTACAACCTTTAATCTTCTGGGAGTATAGGGACATTCTTTGATGGGTACCTTCACAAAGGTTGTTTGATTGAGGAATGATGGAGCATGTGAAATTGAATCATGGAAATTGGAAATTTACGCTGAAAAATTGATATTTGGTTGAGAGTGAATTATTTGGAAGGTGCCTGATAGTGGGGGTCATCGAAAAATTATTTCTGAAATGTTTTGCATTTAATCAGAACAGAGAAATGTGTTTGAATAGATTAGAATGAATCAGTTAGAAGTGTGAAAAGTGAATACACGAAAAATTAAAAATTGTAAAAACAAAATAGTAAGACTCAGCTTTCCCCCCTATTCGCTTATTCAAAATAATTAAGTTGATGATTAGGCCGGAAACGAATTTATATCGTTCGTAAAAATTTTGCGTGTCCTAATTAAATTTAAACACGGGGCTATTATCATAATGAGCTTTTCAAAATTATGCCAAGAGGAGCGTTTTAATTTAAATTCTAATTTTTTTATAAAATATATTTCCTTTCAAATTAGTATTATGATTAATGATAATTTATTTTTCTAGGATGAGAGACTGCCAAATGATTAGCGTGGTATAAAATAAGAGGGGTGGGAAACAAAAAAAAAAATTTATGTTTATGATGTATGTATTTCCATCTTCATTTCCGCTTTAAAAAAAAGCTGTTATATTTTTTTAGGGTTCTTGATTAATGATCTAATGATGACTTGATGTCTGTCTGATGATTTAATGCTTTCATGAATTTCTATATAATGGTACAATTTGCGTGTCATATTTGGCTGAATGTATGTATGTATGGATGTGTTATACAAACATACGTATAATACACAAAACATAATTTGTTATGATTTGGGTATATAGTTTTTTATGTTATTTATGTATACGAGTTTTAAATTAAATTTAAAAAAAATTTCGAATATACAAACATTTTTTGAGAAAATATTGGAAACTGTATACTAATTTATTATACAAATTTTGTTATTTATAACATTTTTCATCCCAATTAATTATTTAATTTTTACTTTTTTTTGGTACAGATTTACATAAATTTTCAATTAGCGTCTCCCCTTTTTCAATTAGAGTTTTTCATTTAGATAAAAATCGTATATATTTTAATTCGTAATTTATAATAATTTCTATATTAAGGAAAATTTGCGCGATTTTAAAATGGTACCCGGGCTTAATATATAGCCTTCTTGACCCCAAAAACCCAATCTCAAGATTTCCAATAAACGCTTTTTATTTGAACCGGATAATACGTCCTGTCAACCTGATATAAATTCTGTGCAAAACAAAACTAATAAATCGATTTAGTTTTAATACCTCAAAAATATAAAATCCATGTATTGTTATGAATCGATTCTGAAAATAATAAAATACACCATACAGTTCTTAAAACTAAAAAATAAATTTAGAATTGATTTATGAAGAAAATTTGTTATATTCACCTTATCTTTGAAAAAATATTGTTAAGAAAGTTTATTCGTTCTTTTCCAAGCTGCGCTACATTTATAACCCGTATAATGTCTTACAACCCAGAATTCCAAAGCTTTTTGTTCTGCTCGATTTGATTTATTTTATATATTCAGTCTGATTCCATATTCCATATTATCCAGATAGTATCAAGCTTTGGGAAATTTAATTTTACATAACAGTTCTATACACGTTGTGTTATGGTAACTAATATTTAAAGGTGTCTCGCAGATACTAAAAAAAATATTTCAAATTTCCGGACTCACAGGTACAAATAATTTGGATTTTTTTCTCGTTTCCACAAAAAGTTTATTCTAATGATTATGATCCTTATCATTAATTCGGTATTCGACATGAGATGAATTTTAACATAAATTAACTTTGGTAAAAAAATATTTTGGATTCCGTTGGATTTTAGAATAATTTAACATTTTCACTCTATTTGAACGATAATTTCCCATTTTCTGTTTTTAAATCCCAATTTAAGGTACAACAATAAACCAGATCATTAGTTGGAGGGCACTTTATGCGTACGTAAACAGGTAAAGGTAGATTACGTGATACTGTGATAAAAAGAAAATAGGTCGTGGAATTTGGACAGTAATTGAGACAACCTCGTATAGGTTTCCTTTAATTTTCCCGTTCCGTAAAAAATTAATTCAAGATTTTTAAACAAATCCATATATTGGCATTTCCTAATGAACAAAATGTTTTGTACATACAAACTAATATTAATTTTTATTAAATTGAAAATGTACATAAAGACATTTAGAATAAGAACCAAATGGGAAATTAAGATTGTTATTTGTACGAACAATATACTTGAGGATTTTTCTTCTTCAGTGAACATAATTTAAATAATACAATTTCATGGTTGTTAACTATCCCAGGCGAATTGGTTATGACATCGTGTTAGTATCTTAATTTTATTAGAAACACTTCAGTTTTATTGCTAAAGCAGTTTTAAGGAATAAATCATACATTAAATTCGGAGGCCTCAATTTGGGATGCTTTCCTGTTACTGTACACTCGGTCGGGGATTTGAATAAAACGGGCCGTACTCGTAATAGAAAATTGATTTATTAATGTTTAGCCGATTATCTTGTACTGTAGTGTTGGCATGAATTTGGTGGTCATAGTAATGAGGAGCGGATTTTAATATCCACTCCTCATCCTGCTGTCTGTCTTTCAATTCCAAAATTGATTCCCACCTCAAACACTCATCTGCTGATAAGAAATCTCCAATTTTACAATTTTGTTGTATTTACTGTTTTAAATTGGACTGTATTGATGCAATTCGGTTTAGTTTAAACAGCAAGAAAACTATTAATTTATTATTTAAACTTTATGAGCGGTGCGGTGCATTGATCATATTGATCGTATTAGTGGCACAAACGAAGTATTCCAGTAGGATCCATCTAGGCGAGGTTAGATGCACATCGAAAATAGCATTATAAAATCAGCATGGAGGCGGATGAATCTTTCAAAATTGGTAGTCAGTTCGTTTTTCTTATGCATTGCTACAGGCTTCACTTTCACAAAAAAAAAAAAAAATCAACTGTTGAGAGTTACAGATAGGGGGTTTTCTAACATTTTTGTTAAACAACTGAAAACATTTCACATTAAAATGACTTTAAAGATTTATGGAGTGCTACTGACGAAAATTATGATTTTTATGTTGCCCCTGTATATAGATTATGAGTTCATCCTTCCATGAAAATATAAATACAGGGTAGTTTCAGGGTGGGTTTCCAACACTTTTGTTAAAAATCTAACAAAATCTCATTATACATCAAAATAACTTTCATATTTACGTCTAGGGTTACAGACGTCGGTTGTTTGTTTTTTTTCATGTATTTGCATTATGTGTTGATCGTGATAATTTCAGTATTTTTTCAGAGCGTGTATACGCAAATCGGTTTTAAAAAAAATTAACTTTTTTTGTTTCAAAAGGTTTACGAGTATGCTCACTCTTCTCTTCTATAAATTCTTTGATTTTTCATAAAACTATCTGGTGAGAATTAATTTTTGATTTGCTAAAATATTAATATAAATTTTCTTATGGTTTCAAAAAATACCAGAAAAAAAATTTCCTTTTTGTGGTAGTGATGCCGCTAGTGGTGAATAGCAAATCAAAACTTTTCTGCTGGAAATTTTATGCTATCTCGTACAGCATATTGTCGAGGCAATAATGGAGAGCTAGTGATAATATTCAATAAAGAAAGAATCAAATAGATGGTGGAAGTTAAGATAGTACGAAGCTTCTAGCGCCGAGGTGGAACTTACAGCTTGTTTGCAGAGCGACATGCTGTATAAGATAGCCGAAATTTCTCAGCGGAAAATAAGAGATTTCCCTATTCGCCGCAAGTAGCAGCACCACCACTAAAGAGAATTTATTTTGTTATATAATTACCAGCGGAAATATGTTTCTTCATTTTGTATCTCTTTTTCACTAAATAAAACATCCCAGCCGCATAAAATATTTAAAGTGATCCTTAAAATGACAAATTGATTGATCTCCGAGGTAATATTCCAACTTTCCGCCATTTCTAAAAGAATGACGACGAAATTTGGATAATAGTATTGATCAGGGGGGGTCCAAAACTTTTGACAAAATTCTAGGATCTGTTCGTGCTGGACTAAACATGGACATTTCATAACCAATACTATTAAAAATTTAATTTTTTTTTTTAATTTTTTTTCAGTTTTTGGCCAAAATCTCAAAAACTTACTTTCGATTGTTTTCCTAATAGCTTACTCGTAGGTCATACTGAGACTACGAGAAAAATTTGGGGAAAATGACTGGTCTCAGTATGACCTCAGGTATTAGAAAAACAACCAAAAATATTGGTTACTCGTAAAAGTTTTTGAGATATTGGCCAAAACTGAAAATAAATTAATAAAAAAATTAAATTTTCAAAAGTATTGTTACGGTGACATCTAGTTTAGAGTAGAATAAGTTATTTTAATAAGTTGCTCAACTTTAATTTGGTATGGATCAACATTTAGGCGCTATTTGTATACTAACGTATTTGCTAGAATGTTCTCGTATAAATTTTGGACAACATTCGGGATTATTATGAAATGTACGTGTATAATTTATGAGAACATTTGGGATTATTCTAGAAACAAATATTTTGGTATATAAAGGCGCGCGTTGGCGTGGAATGCTGAGTTTTATTTTAGACGTGATACAGTGAAGATTAAATAGAAAGGTTATTAAAGTGATTATTAAAGTGTGTTATAGTTGTAATAATTAATTGTTAATTTTGTGTTGAATAATAAATTGTGTTGTGTAAATAAACTGTGTGAGTTCAAATTTGAAGCAATTGTATTTATTCACAATCCAGTGATTCGAACCTTGAGTGACAAGGCAAAAACGTAACAATTGGTGACAGCGGCGGGATTGTGAATAATAAGAAAAATGATTCTCTACGATTTAAAGCTTCTGCAATTAAAGAAGCAACTGAAACAGCGAGGTTTGGCCAGTGAAGGCTCAAAAACTAATTTAGTGGAGCGACTACGTGAGGCTATGCAGAAGGAAGGTTTAGATCCGGACGTGTATCATTTCGAGGAGGATAAAATGGACGAGACTACTGTAGACAACAAAGCAGAGGACGCGCAAACGGTGGCCGAAACAACAAAAGATCAATCTGGAAGTTTCAATTTATCGCAGTTGATGGCTGCTATGAATCAAATGATGGGACAACAGTCGGAAATTAAACACCAAATAGAAGATGGCCAAAAGAAAATGGACGAGAAGTTTCTGGAATTATCTGCTACACTACACGGCGAAGTGGAGAAACGGCAAACAGAGTTACACACAGAAATTCGAAATATTAAAGGGGAGGTTCAACAAAAAATTGAAACGGTTAAACAAGATCTACGAACCGAAGTGCAACGTCTTGAGAAGGGGCTTGAAGATGTCAAGTCAAATGGAACAACACATCAAGTAATCCAGACAGTAACCGCTGTTAAGTTAAAACCACCAACATTTGATGGAACAACATCCTTCAGCATTTTTAAGTTCCAATTCGAAACGGTAATTAAGCAAAATCAATGGAATGAAGAGCATCGTGTTGGCGCATTAATTGTGGCTCTTAAAGGTGAAGCGGCGGAAACATTACAAACAATTCCGGAGCAAGAACGCAATAGTTACGTCGGAATTATGAAGGCGCTGGATCGAAAGTACGGAAGTGACCACAAAAGAGAAATCTATCGCATGGAATTGAAGGGTCGATATCAAAGAGGAGGAGAATCGCTACAGGATTATTCATCGGCAATTGAGCGGCTTGCGCATCTGGCACATTCAAGTATGTCGGCCGATTACATGGAGCGAATCAAAATAGATGCATTCATCGACGGCTTTCGAGATCCTGAGATACGCAGAGCGGTGATGTTGTCACCTAAGGCAACTTTCGCGGAAACCATCGCTTTTGCGTTAACAAACGAAACTGCTCAGGCCATCGTCAAACCAGCAATAAAAATTCGCCGAGTGGAGATCGATTCCAGAATAGACACCGAGCGGGCTCCGCCAAGGTTCAGAAAGGGAAGTGGCAAAATTAAATGCTGGGCATGTAATAGGATGGGTCACATTTCACGGGACTGCTGGGAGATTAAGAAGAAACGAGGAAGATCGCCATCTCCCATGAAGCGTAGACCAAACGAAGAGCAGACAGAGGCTAGAAAGGAGGGTCAGACGACAGCGGAGTCGTTAAACTAAAAAGAGTCAGCTTGAAGGGGCAGAAGCTGACTCCTACAACCGATTGCCCCATAACCTCCATCTATGTTTCGAGAGTAGCAAGAAGCGGTGACAGCTTGACAATGGAAGCCGATATTGATGGGAAGAACTGCATGATTACGCTGGATACGGGAGCAACTCATACGATTGTTCGTCAAGATATTATCGATGGAATTGTAAAACCAGTCAATGGAATGAAATTACGAACGGCAACTGGAGAAAATTCAGCAATAAAAGGTAAAAAGGTTGTGAAAATAAGGATTGGGCGAAACCATTTTCAACACGAGGTGCTGGTGGCAGATATTGTAGATGAAGTCATCTTGGGGATGGACTTCATGAGAACGAATGGATTCGTGGTGGATGTTGGACGAGGTGTATTAACCTACGATAATATCGAGTTGCCACTTCACGTTAGCACTATAGGAGAAACGACCAGGCAAATTATAATGGATCATCGGGAGAAGCTGCCACCGAACTCAGAGACAATAGTATGGGCAAGATTGGAGGGCGGTTTTGGGTCACCCAGGTTGTGGGTTGTGGAAACCAATGAAGCGGAGGACGGAGCCAGAGAAATAATGATCGGAAGAGCTCTAGTGAAATCAGACAGCGATAATAGAGTGCCAATTCGGACTCTAAATCTCTTGGATAAGACGAAAACCATCAAGAAAGGGACTATAATCGGAAAATGTGAAGAAATATCTGCGATAGTGAAATGCGAGCAGAAAAATCCGATTAAGACGGCTAACTCGCAAGGGCAAAAAGTAATTATTGAACAACTCATGGAGAAATGGATCGAAGATCTTACCATGGAACAGAAAAATATGGCAAAACAATTGCTCGAGCGGTACATGCCAATATTTTGCAGTACATCGGATAATAATGGGAGAACCACAATGGTAAAACATCGAATAGATACAGGAGCAGAAATGCCGATTCGCCAACCACCCAGGAGATTACCATTGGCAAAGCAAGGAGAAGTGGATCGAATGGTAAAAGATATGCAAGCAGCAGGGGTAATCGAAACATCAAGCAGTCCATGGAGTTCGCCAGTGGTGTTAGTCGAGAAAAAGGATGGTAGCATGAGATTCTGCGTGGATTATCGAAAATTAAATGCTGTGACCAAAAAGGATAGTTACCCATTGCCAAGGATCGATGACACGTTAGACACATTATCGGGTGCTCGAATATTTTCGACATTAGATCTGCAAAGCGGCTATTGGCAAGTGGAAGTCCAGGAGGAAGATCGCGAGAAAACGGCATTCAGTGTGGGTAACGGATTATGGCAATTTAACGTTATGTCATTCGGATTATGTAACGCCCCTGCGACTTTTGAACGGCTAATGGAGCGCGTACTAAAGGGATTACATTGGAGGACGTGCCTCGTATATTTGGACGACATCATCGTAATGGGCAAAGATTTCGACGAGCATTTAAGGAATTTGGCAGAGGTTTTGGATCGGATACAAGCCGCCGGATTAAAGCTAAGCCCAAAGAAATGTAAATTATTTAGGACGGAAGTAAAATATTTGGGTCATAAGGAAACAACCAATGGAATTCACACCGATGAAGACAAAATCACAGCGGTAAAAGAATGGCCACGACCTAAAAATTTACATGAATTACGGAGCTTCCTTGGATTATGCACCTACTATAGACGATTCGTGCCAGGATTTGCCAGCATCGCAAAGAGTTTACACGAGTTAACCAGGAAAAACAAGGCATTCGAATGGAAGGAAGACCAAGAAGAGGCATTCGTGGAACTAAGACGACGATTATGCGAAGCGCCAATCCTCGCATACCCTATACCCAACGTTAAATTCATTTTGGACACCGATGCAAGTAATGATGGGATAGGAGGAGTATTATCACAGGCAACAAATGGTGAGGAGCGAGTTATTGCATATTACTCCAAGATGTTATCAAAACCGGAACGAAATTATTGTGTGACACGGAAAGAGTTGTTGGCTATAGTGGAATGTGTGAAACACTTCCATAAGTACCTCTATGGCCAAAAATTTCTTCTACGGACGGATCATGGAGCTTTGCGCTGGTTGTTACAATTCAAAAACCCAGAAGGACAAGTAGCACGTTGGATCGAACGTTTGCAAAGCTACGATTTTGAAATTGAACATCGGAAGGGAAGTGCACATGTAAATGCCGACGCATTATCAAGAAGGCCATGCCCCGTGGAATGCAAGCATTGTGGACGTGTGGAGGGTAAGGAAAACATCATCGATATTCGGCTTATGCAAGTGCTACCTGATGAGGAGTGGACTGATGAAATGATCAGGAAGGAGCAATTACGGGATGCTGATCTGGCATTCTTCATGGAACATAAGGAAAAGGAACACCGGCCCACATGGAGCGAGATAGCCGACAAAACCCCCATCGTAAAATCTTATTGGGCTCAATGGGACAGCCTCCACATGGAAAATGGATGTTTAAAGAGAAATTGGGAAAGCGCGGATGGTAAAGTAAAACAATTGTTGGTGGTGGTTCCAAAAGGTCGGATTGCGGAAATCCTCAAAGAGTATCATGGAGGAGCAAGCGGAGGTCACCTAGGGATTAATAAAACACTAGCCAAAATTCGCCAACGGTTCTACTGGTCTGGATGTAGACAGTCAGTAGTGGAATGGTGTCAAAGATGTGATCAATGTGCGGCAGTAAAGGGACCAGCACGAAAAAGCCGTGGAACCATGAAACAATATAATGTCGGGGCACCATTCGAGAGAATTGCAATGGATGTGGCGGGGCCATTTCCGACCACCGAGAGCGGAAATAAATATGTGCTAGTAATCATGGATTATTTCAGCAAATGGCCAGAAGTGTATCCCATACCCAATCAAGAGACAACAACAATAGCTGATGCCGTGGTGAACAACTGGATTAGCAGATTTGGTGTACCGATGGAAATTCACACGGATCAAGGAAGGAATTTCGAATCGGTGGTATTTCAGGAGATATGTCAGATGCTTGGCATCAATAAAACGCGAACGACGCCTCTACACCCGCAGTCGGACGGTATGGTGGAAAGATTCAATGGCACATTGGAGGAATATCTAGCAAAGATTGTGGAAAAGAACCAACGCAACTGGGATCGACATATACCGATGTTCCTGATGGCTTACCGATCAGCGGTACACGACACAACAGGAGTGACACCAGCTAAAACAATATTTGGGAACAATCTGCGACTACCGGGAGATTTAAAGTTTGGAGCAGTTCCATCAGCGGCTCTATGCGGACAGGATTACGTCGACCGGATGAAAGAAGAACTTAATGAGATACATCAATTTGTACGGGAGAAAATTCGGATATCAAGTGATCGAATGAAGGCTCGATATGACATACGAGCAAATAATCAAGGCTTCGAAGAAGGGATTATCACCGAAGTTGCAACCTACATGGGAAGGACCTTACACTGTCATTAAAAGGATGAACGACGTGGTTTATCGCATTCGGAAAGGACGGAGAGGTAAACCAAAGGTGGTGCATTTAGAGCGTTTGGCGCTCTACAGAGGAGGTGATTTGGATCCTGTTCGGGACGAACAGGCTTGAGTGAGGGGTAGTGTTACGGTGACATCTAGTTTAGAGTAGAATAAGTTATTTTAATAAGTTGCTCAACTTTAATTTGGTATGGATCAACATTTAGGCGCTATTTGTATACTAACGTATTTGCTAGAATGTTCTCGTATAAATTTTGGACAACATTCGGGATTATTATGAAATGTACGTGTATAATTTATGAGAACATTTGGGATTATTCTAGAAACAAATATTTTGGTATATAAAGGCGCGCGTTGGCGTGGAATTCTGTTTTATTTTAAACGTGATACAGTGAAGATTAAATAGAAAGGTTATTAAAGTGATTATTAAAGTGTGTTATAGTTGTAATAATTAATTGTTAATTTTGTGTTGAATAATAAATTGTGTTGTGTAAATAAACTGTGTGAGTTCAAATTTGAAGCAATTGTATTTATTCACAATCCAGTGATTCGAACCTTGAGTGACAAGGCAAAAACGTAACAGTATTGAAGGACGAAATATTGTTTAATTTCAAAATTTCATTTACCGAGTTCCTTTACTTCGGAGATCAATCAATTTGTCATTTTAAGGATCACTTTTAATGTTTTATTCCGCTGGGATGTTTTATTTAGTGCAAAATGAGATACAAAATGAAGAAAAAAAATTCCGCAAAAAAATAAATTCTCTTTTGTGATGGTATTTCCACATGCGGCGAGTAGCGAAATCTCATTTTCCGCTGAGAAATTTCTGTTATCTCATACAGCATCAGAGCGGCTGAAGTTTATGTGATAAAATTGAGTGAAGGTGAGACGTGAATCGAGCAGACTTGATTGATGCTAAACAACAGGGTTCAATGTCATACATGTGAGTTATCCTTTTCCATTGTATTTTAAATTCCGAGGTTTTAAACTGCTTTTTTTGTATGTGTGCTTTGTACGAATTTGATAAGGGTTTCATATTTAAGTGGGTATCTTGTGGGTGTTAAAAACATCGCCCGTGTCAACATGCTCATATTTGAGCATAGCCGAGCATGGCAGTGGATCCAATTATACCGCAAAGAGATTTCAAATTTGTTGGCCCACCTGTAGTCCAATGTGCTCTCCGATCGATTAAACGAATGTTTGAAATAAAAGTTTAGCCAGCAGAGCCATAATTTTTGAAACTTTGCAATATTTACGCAACAGCGGAAAATGTGAAATACATTCAGAATTTGAATGCCCTGGATAGCATGAAATCGCAGACAATAGCGACGCTTTTACAAAGACTGACTAATGATCTCCAAGGAGATATTATCTTGGAAGAAGAGGTTTCTTGAGATGGTGAATGCAGTAATGATAGATAGTGAAGCACAGTCTTTAAATTCTTAATTCGTCAATTTTGATGTTCAATATTACCGCTAAACCGTCAAAAAATCGTCTATGATTCAGATCGTCAAATCAGAAATGAAGTGTATTTTGGGAGACCTATTTTGTGAGCTGTTTACCTACTAACCACATCACTAGTGTCGATTCCGAACCGACGTGTTTCGTTTCTGCGGTGCAGTTCTTAGCGACCTATTTTTTGCAAAGCATATTTCAAAAAATAATTAACTGTATTAAGTAAATTAAAAAAATTGCTTATAAGAATTCATTTAGTTTAACTACTTCGTTTTAATCTTTGCAATTAGTTCTGTGGCCTAAGTACTCTCAACTCGTTCGCAGTTTGCTTTTCACGTCCTACCGTATGCGTAGCCAAATCTTGGGCGTACGGCTATAACTGCGATTTACATATTATAACCATCTGCGTATTGCATAGCTCCGTGACTATCTATAGTACTGGGGGGGGGGTTAAAGTAGTCGCCCATCGTAATCAGGCGATGAAAAATCATATTTGCTTTCTGATCCTATTAGGATTCGGTACCTTCCGATCCAAACGACATAGCTCTATGCCGTTTGGTCGGTATTTTTATGTATTTTGATCAATGTCAAATAGTTCACTTAATTATCTGATTTACAATTTTTTTTTTAATATTTTAACTTTTTTCTCTGAATACGAGAATCTTCCAAAATTCGGAATTTGAAATTTTCTAATTTCGATTTTCTTTCTCTAAATCTTCTAATAAATTCTCTAATCCCTAAACATGCAGAATGATTAGTCTGAAATAATTTCGGACAACCGACATCAAATCAGTACATATTAAACTTTCATATTTTGCTTTTCTTATTTCTTGTAAAGTGCGAGTGATTATTCTCATTAATTGAACCCAAGATAATAATTTAACGCCTATGAAACATCAAGAACCGCTAGAGAAAATACTCAGACATCATATTCCAATTATAAAAAGAGGAAGACAACTAAAAACCATAAGATACTTAGCATCAACAATTGTTGTTTAAAAGGGTCTACAACTAGAATTCAAAAGTACACACGTAATGTACGAAATTCAAATTCTTCTACTCATACCATTATTTGTGCCTTACCAGCTCCATGGTAGCTTATAACTTTAGCTGGGTTTATTAACTTATTGATCTTAATCGATAAGAAAATTTCGTTTAACAATATGCCTTTAGTGGGTTTCGAACCCAGATCTATCGGTCAAGTTACGAAACTTTAACTTTAACTTTATCTTGATTTATTTGAGCACTGCAGATTTTTTTACTATTTATTTATTTTACTGGCGCCATATCCCATTAAGGAGTTTCTATGGTCACATAATCAATGCTAGCAAGGTTCTATGGCAGCTGGAAGGTGCATGTTGAAGGGGAGAGGATAATCTCTCTTCCTTTCATTTTTACAACTCAAACAACGGTTGCTTAACGTTGTTGGTGAAGTAGTTGTCACATTGTCTAAAGAGGATAATTCTTCTTCCATGAAAGAGGGAATTTTAAGGTCTCTACCTAATAAAGAATTAAAATATTGTAAAGTATATATCATTCAAATGTCCTCCACGGGACTTCTTACAGGCCTTGATTCTTTTGCGGTAATTTTCAATGACTTTTCGGCACATTTCGGGCGGTATCTCGGCCATTACCTTACGAATATTAGTTTTCAATTCGTCAAGAGTTTGAGGATTGTTTGCGTAAACACGATCTTTCGCGTAGCCCCACAAAAAGAAATCCAAAGGCGTTAAATCACAGGATCTTGGAGGCCAATTGACATCAGCCAAGCGAAAAACGAGCTTCATCACTGAAGAAAATTTTGTTCGAAAAATCAGCATCGACAGCCTGTTTTTCCAACACCCAATTTGCGTATGTTAAATGCTCCATATTCTTAAATACCGAATGTCAACTAAATAAATGACAGCGTACTTGACGTTTATCTTTGACAGATGTCGGTATACAGATTTCTACTTTATCAACCTCGAATTGGATAACCCTATATATCATTTACAAGACATACGAGAAGTTTGTAAATTTATTTCGCAACAATATCGGATCAGATCAGTCTTCAAAAATTTAAGCATAATGCTAGATTTTTGACAAAAAAACGGGTTTTCTGCAAAAATTTAATCCCTGTACACTTCATATATAAGCCATACAATAAAATGGGAGGTTGATATTTCGCCGAAATCATTACACCGGAAGTGGCAGCTTCCAAATTTACGAAAGTAAATTAGAAACGAATGATTGTAAATCAAATTTAAAACAAAATTAGTTCAGTTTATTCCTTCCGAAAATGACAAGTTTTATTGAAATAACATAAAAGCTTTATTTCAACATAATTCGTCACCTCCACAGTACAATCAGTCCGAGTATTCGAAATAAAACTTCAAACTTAAACTTTTTCCATTAATTGGGAAACGGGAAATATTAAAAAAAGTTTAACAATAAGTTCTCAACCAGCAAAGGTTGACCTTTTTGCTTTTTTATAATTTAAACAGGTATAATGTTTTTTGATTATACAAGACAATTTTACCAAAAGTTCGGTAAGATTAATTTTTCGCTTAGAAGATGTATTCAATGTATATATCCAACAGAGACCAATGTTTATCTTCGTGGTGAAAGAAAGCTGATTGTTGGCCACAGTATAATCACCCCTCCATTTTTTTTTTTACAAAATCTTGTTTTTACCAGTCACCATTTCCAGTATTCCAAATTTCTGTAATTGTTTCGGCAAAAAAAAAACTTATAGAACGGCACTGGTCAAGTGCGCCCTTTATTTATGATAATCTATTTCTCGTAGAACATTTCATCCATCACGGCCATCCACCGAACTATTTTTACTTGTTTCTCTTTCTCATTGATACTTGATTTATCGTAGCACAAGCAAATACTAGGAGAGGCAACAAGTTTTTATTTTTACGTTAAACTTTATTGAGAAATCTGAGAGAGCTATTCATACTACCTAATTCTTATTTACCTCTCATGTTAAGAAAATAATCCATCTGCTAAATCGAAATGACAACTGCATCGTCTAATCGAAACACCAGTGGCACTATTCTGGTAATTCCCCGGGAATAGGGAACTGGAGAAAGATTTTATATGGAATTTTTATTTAAACATTTTTTTTCTGGCATGCTGAGGTAAAAAGTTAGTGTTAATTTTTTTGAAAACAAAATTAAATCGGGAATAATGTGCCCTGCCAATTTAGATATGGAAAAATTATTCCCAATTTATAAATATTTACATCAACATTTTTTCCTCAGTAGGCCGGAAAAGTAATATTTGAACAGAAATTACATATAAATTCTTTCTCCAGTTCCCTATTCCCGGGGAATTGCCAGAATAGTGCCACAGAAATATAATTTTGCGTGGTATTTTATGATGCAATAGGCATGGACGTATTATTCTCACTTCCATGCTCTCCAGCAAATATGGATCACCGCGAATTGTTTGTGACATTTTTCACTTTACTCAAATATCATTCGGCTTAAATTTCTCGGAAGAATTTATTGTTTTTTAAGCATGATTTCTTTCGAACTAATATCTTTGGACGTGTGTACAAATTATATCACATCAGTATTTCATATCAGTATTTCTGTGATGATTCGTTTTAGGTACAAAGTTTTTCATTTGTCAATGCTTTCATCAAGTTATTGGTCAGACTTTGGTTATCTATAAATTAAATCTATATCTGCTTCCCAAAATTTTCATAAAATGGAGTTAATCCAGAGCTTCCGTTAAGTGCTCTGGTTTCCGTCGATCTAGTTAATTATCACTACCAGAATACTTCAATTTACCTTGGTCTACCACATGCAATTAGTAACCAATCCCATGTTTCTGGAGTTCATATTAGATTAGGCACTAACTAAGCCTTGTGTCTTTATTCATTCGATTGATATTAGTCTTCCCTATATTGTTTTCAGAGTTTTTGCCAATGCCATATTATGTAGAATTAAAATTAAAAATTTTAATATGTACAGCTTCCAGCTTATCCTGCAGGTTCCGTAATTCAATTTTGTGTGGCCATACCCACATAATTTATTTTGTTTCAGGCAATAATTCAGGTGTTATCCTTAATCCTCTTCGACTTTGGTCTATAACCGGCGATATGTTGTATAATCCTGCATGTTGTTAATAATGCAAGTTTGTAACAGAACTCCTTAACAATGAATGTCGTATTGAGTCGTGATGTAGCGTGTAACTCGTTTTGCCTAAAAGCATAGTTTCCTAATCAATACAAGATTGGTGTTAAATTTCTATAAATGCGTTTCAATGATCCTTGACCGATTTTATTGAGTCTGAGTAAATGAACTCTTCCGGAAAAAATAAAATCCCGCTTTTTTGTGGTAGAAAAATTTGGAAGGAGTTATCTAAGCGCTCTACCAGTCTGGGATTTTGATTTTATACAAAACGTATACCTAAACTAATCTAAAAACTACTTGAATAATAAAACCGCTAAAATTTTAAGATCGAAAATATACACAAATACCGTAGCTTATTTTAAAGTCCAAGCTTTAAAGTACAACCTTTATTTGGCAGGTTTGTGTGGCATCGAATTTTTTTTTATGCTGTTGTGCTTTTAGTTGTTTGGGGTGGAACAACACGAACGTATCATAAATTTACGTCCACTTAACTTTTTATTCCGCAGAAATACTCATGTACATGCTTGAACATCCACACCAAATACATAAAAATATAACGAGAGGTTGAGATTTTAATGTCACTTCTAATGTCGATAATATAATTTTATTTCCAAAATTAAAATTGACATTAAAAAACGAAACCGGAACATAAAAGTTCAAAATCGAAAATTAAGTAATTTTAACACAGTGTTTTCACTTTTTGTACCCTCGACTGCTGATGTAATACCGCGCGCACCCATCCAATCGCATATTCTTGCCGAGTTTGATGTGGGTAAGGTAAATAAACCGAAAACGAAAAATTGCCTGGTTTAATTTCATCGTCTCGTATATTTGATTCGATGTTCACGCTGTACGAGTATATAGATTTTTCTATTTTTGGCATGAATTTGTATGCTCGCTCGCTCGTGTTGCTTTTTGGAATTTTAATGAATTCTGCTTGTTTTAAAGTGTTTGATTTTCTGATTAGACGCTTTTAGTAGTAGTATTTGTGTTTCTGTTGTAAATTTATATTGTGATTGATGGTAATAATCGGGGGTTACGAAGATTGATAGATTTGGTGGAAATACAAAGTAATCAAATTTACCTACAAAAAGCGCACTAAACCTATTTACCTACAAAAAGCGCAGTGAAACAAAAATCGTTTAAGATTAAGAACATTACCTTCATGCTCTAAATATACCTACACCGTAACTTTTTATTTCAGAATTTTTTAGAGATTAAATTCAGTACTACAAATGCAATGGGTTGGAAAATTTCAAAAATTTTCACCGTTCGTGTGTACACGGAATTATGTTAATTCTCATTTTGAAATATGTTAAATTTTTGTAAATCCAAACCATCCGTCAAAATTGTCTAAGGCAAGGCAACAAAAAAGTTTTATTTCCCTTCACATGATACATATACGGATATGTAAGCTTACACGGTAAACTTTAAACATTAAATATTTCTTTTTTTTTCGTTTAACATACCACCATAGTGTATGTTTGATGATACGAGGATTGTACATACATCCGATAATGTGAAGTAAATTATTTTTAAAAATATTTTTGTGGAAAGAGTAAAACACTTTTATTTTTAAATTTTTTTTTATTTAATAAGGGAGTAAACAACAAGAATACTTAAAGCTTTTTGTAAAACTTAAAGTTGAAATTGAGGAAAAATCACCTATTTTTTATTAAAATGTCTATTTAGGTACAGTCAAGCTTCATATGCAGGCGGATCTCGACATTAAATTTAGTTAACATCTCGAACAGACAACAGAAAAACAAGAATTTGGGTTTTACGTTAAATACAAAACTGAACTTTAAACTTTTGTATTCTAGGGGAAACAACACAAAATTTAATTTTTGTAAAGGTGAATGAAATTCAGTAGTAGACGTTCCGAATGTGCCGCGAGAAGAGACCATAATGTAGAACATCTCGCGTAAAGAAGGTATGATAAGAATTGTGTCACAATTTGAAAAAATGGATAAACTGAAGATAAAAACACTTTCAGCTGGTTATTAAGCTTGTATAGGAATGTCAGAATATATCACGAGGCAAGCTCAACCTAGGCTGCATTTTTACTCAAGTAGAATTACCTCTTATCTTGACTTCCACCTCTTTCGAGGCGTTCCATTTCTCTTATATCACTAGAGAAAGCTTTGTTCTGGGTGTTCCGCCTATTTAAAAAAAATATAATTTATGATTTCTCTATTTTACGCAAAAATAGCAAACTCATTGTCCACAAACAAAATGATAATTAAAAAATTATGAACTAATAATTTTTTCGGTTCATTCTAACATGTGTTTTTATTTTGTGGAATTTTCGGGAAACACAGCACATCTAAAGTATTTCATTAATGAAGTAGAAGACATAGTTAAATTGGTTAAAAGACTAATACCCGAACCACTACTATATTACCCGATTACCCTCACTGTTTGAGAAAATGTGCTTGGAACACTTCATGGCAAATTTCAGAAAGCTGCTAGGTTCCAATATTAGGGCCAGACAACCAGATACAATAATGTATTAGCGAATCGAATATGTATTACATAAAATACCAGTCAATCCAAGACAACTTGGGAAAACAGTTTAGACTGAGAAGAATACCAAAAATAAAAACCGAGACCGAGAAAAAACCATGGATGTCACGTGAAGAATGGAAAGCAATGAAAGAAAAAGAGAAACCCCAACAGCAGGCTCAAGAACAAAAGGCACAAATGAACAAAAAGGAAAAGAAAGAATTCTTCCATATGAGGAGTTTTTTCGAGAAAATGCCTCTGAAGAAGCCGACGAAAACAACATAGAAAGTTCGGTCAAATAAACTATCACAAATCCAGTTATCTACCATATATAACAATCCACCCAACTAAAACACCAGTACATCTATTAGTGGACACGGGAGCAGAGTCATATTTGAGCTCTAGGGTAGTTAATTTAAACAAAACCAATACCATTGAACCAATTAAAATAAAAACTATTGGAAACAGATCACAACCGACAAGATGATAACATTCCCGGACTAAAAGAACTATTTACGAAAGAAAAATTTTAATTTTATATATTAGAGATGCACGACGTTTTTGACGGAATATTAAGAATAAACATAATGAGACAACAGAACATAGGAATAGACCTTAAACACGGAAAACTACAAACACCAAATGGCGAAATAAAATTGAAATTTCACAAATCAGGTTCAACAAACATCGCGTTACAGCAAAATTTACCTAAAACGCGCATGGAGGAATTATTTGAAGATTTCAAACAAATATTCAACAAATCGGAGGATCTACCATTCTCGGAAGAGATCAAGCACCATATTAAACTAACGGACAACATACCAACGCACAAAAAGCAATACAGATTACCACCAAGCCAATCCAAGGAAATTGAAAAACACATCCAAGAATTATTGAAAACCGACAGCCCCCTAATCTTAGTCGAAAAACCAGACGATATAAATGGGAATAAATGCACGAGACTCGTAGTAGATTTTAAGGAACTCAACAAAAAGACAGTGGACAACAAATTTCTAGTACCAGTCTTAGAGGAATTGTTAGACATGTTGCAGGGTTGCAAGATCTTCTCGGTACTTGATTTAAAAAGCGGGTTCCACTAAATATTAATGGCAGAAGAAGATGGCGAAAAAACTTCATTTTCGGCATTGAGCAACCACTTCGAGTTTACCAGGATGCCGTTTGGCTTAAAGAACGCGCCAGCCCCATTTTTATGGTTGATGAACCGAACATTCAACAAATGGATAGGAAAGTGTTGCCTAGGATACATGGATGATATAATAATCTACAGTAAAGACAAGGAGGAGCATCATGAACACCTGAAAACAATTTTTTCTGTATTGAAAAATGAAAACTTGCGAGTACAAAAAGAAAAATGCCATTTTTTCCAGAAGGAGCTAAAATTTCTAGGACACATAATCAGCAAAAACGGTATTTCACCTGACCCAGAGAAGATAAAGGCAATTAACGACTTCTAAATTCCTAAAACAACCAGGCAGATAAAGCAGTTCTTGGGATTAATCGGTTATTACCGAAAGTTTATTAGAAACTTTGCTGAAAAAAACAAGCCAATCTCAAAATGGCTAAAGAAAGGCAGTGTCATAGATATAAACAACACGTCAATTACAAGGAATGTTTCAATAATGGCAAGATGATGCTAACTAACAAACCCTTATTAGAGTAACCGGATTTCAAGAGCAAATTCCGATTAACAACCGACGTATCTGGCCACGCGCTAGGTGCTGTATTATCCCATGATGATACCGATAATCCAATAGCTTTTGTAAGTAAAACCTTAACGGAAACAGAAACGAAATATGATACGACGATGAAAGAGCTACTAGCAGTTGTTTGGGCAACCAAACATTTTAGACAATACCTATACGGTGTAAAATTTAGAATATATACTGACCATAAACCTTTGCAATGGCTAATGAGCTGCAAGGATCCAAATTCAAAATTAACTCGATGGCGAATTAAATTATCTGAATTTGACTTCGAGATCAAATATAAAAAGGGCATAAACAATTCAAATGCTGACGCATTGTCAAGACCAGAAACCAACTGTACTACATTCCAGCATGAGCAGACATCACTCCAAACAACAGCAACACCGATGGATGATTTCAATACGCAAATAACATTCCTCGTAGGGCCGCAGGACAGGTGCGATAGACCGAACAGGACATATGAAAAGACAGGGAACAAAACACGAATAACATGCCAAAAGCTTGGATACGACCAAAAATCGATACAGTCCATCATGAATAAAATCGCCAGTCAATTCAAATGCAACATAGCCATAAAATGTAACAACGAAATATCAAAACTTCTGAAAAATTGGAAAGACACGACCATACAATACACAAATCATATACACAAAGAAAATATGTTATCTATAGAACCAGCAATCGAACAAATAATTAAACAAATCAATGACCCAGTCGAACAACTTAAGATAGTAATGGACACACACAATGAAGACCATCGAGGTATAACCGAGAAAATATCGAAAATCAAACGAAAATATAAATTCGGCAACCTCAAAGAGATTGTTAGCGAATACGTCAAAAGATGTGGGCCATGTAACGTTCCAAATTACCTGTCAATAAAGAATTTAGTTTGACAAGAACGCTACAAAACCCAATCAAATGATCTACATGAACACATTCGCATTAAAAAAATAAAATTTTTCTAACCATGATAGACGGATTCTCGAGATTAATATTAAAGTGAGTATTATGTTGGGCCTGATTCTGTTCTTATTTGCCCCAGTGTCTATTAGGATTTTTACGTTTTGCCTTGTAATTTTGTTTTGTCAATTTATATAGGGAAGGAAGTTTAATCTCTTCCGAATCTGAGTTATGCTCCTCCCAAAAATTTTCGTTTTATGGGTTCGGATTCGAGTTGTTTTCCGGCTCAAGATCTGGAAGCGTCTCATGATTATTAACGATTCCCTTAGTGAAGGTTTTTCTTGATTGCCTGAAAGGGTCCACTTCCACGGGTATGGGTTCATTTCTAACTTGGCCTGAAAAATTTTGTTTTTTTATTTGGGGATTTGCAGAGTTAGGATTAACGTCGCTTCTCTGCTAGAGGTGATTGGGCCTATTTTGAACATTGGCCCTTTTCGAGTTCGCCATTATGGTCTCGTTGGAACTGAATTTGCACAAGAAGCCGTAAGCCTCTCGAATACTTTTCGGCTTTACGGCTTGCGCATATTCGAAATAAGGTTTTTTTAGGCCGGAAATAAATGCGGCTAATGCAACTTCTTCAATGAAGCTGCATATCGCGTGCCAAGAGCCGTTGTACATCGGGTTCTGCTTAGCTAGCGACTTAATATTTTGAAATATTTATTTTGTTTTATTGAAGAAAGTATGTATGGACATACCTTCTTCTTGTTTGTTACCCCAAAGCTGGGGTTTATAATATGGGAGTTCTTGTTTGTCTCCTAAAGTGTCGATTAAGGTTTGTCTGATATCCGAAAAATTTTCTGGATCTCTTGCAAGGCAGAGTATGCCTTTAGCCTTGCCCTCAGTTTTGTTCTTGACTGCTTGCAGGTACATTTTGAACTGTTGAGGTGGGACTATTCCGTCGAACATTACATGTGTCCCCTCGCCAGTTTTAAGCCACGATGTCACTTGTTTTTATTTCCATCAAAAGATGGAATGGATTTTATGGGATCTGGGATCCTAAATAAGTCTAATTGCATCTGCGGAGCCTTAGTACTGGGGTCCACCGAAGGTTTTTCTACTTTTTGATTTAACATTGCGAGCAATTGGTCATATTGAGCCTGTTTCTCACCTAAATGTGTAAGTTGTTGCACCCAATGATCGGAGAGGTTATTTATTCTATCTGATTTATATTTCGATATCTATCAAATATTTCGATAGATTTTTCCCTCCTCCGCTCGGTTCCGTTATTACGATGAATTGTGAATTATTTTGTTCTTATACTGAGAAAATGTTGTTGTTCGTCTTTTCGCGTTTAGTGTCGGTTAACGTGTTCCTTAATTTTTTTTGCCTATCTTGTAATACAAAAAAATGTTTGAGGTCGATTACTGTGTCTATCTTATAGTGCACAATATCAAGAATTTATCTTACCTATCTTGTAGTATAAGATAACGTAAGGGGTTTTTATAATAAAATTAAAATATAAACAAAAATTCTTACCTTTTGCAATCGTGTTTGAGCTGGTTCGTGTGGATGTTTCAATGAAGCGGGCGGAATCTTGAATCCTCTAAACAGTTGGTTCCAACTTTCAGTTCGAGACATTGTTAGAAAAAAATATATTCGCGATTCACTTGTGTATCACTTAACTCGTAAAAGTTCTGTATTTTTTCCCCGTAACAGATTCACTTTAAAACTAGTGTTTATTCGCTAGTTTCTTGGCACATCACTTTAGATTCACTATCACACACCGCTCGGCTGCGCCAATTATGGGTTCGGGCTTTAGTCAACCATAAAAACAAAGATTTTATTTTCAACAATTTTTATTTTTATAGTTCTTATTCAAAACTTAACTCCATTTTCACTAAACTCTAAAATAAGACTAACTGTAATTATTTAAGATTACATCTATTAGCCTATATCTAAATTGTTTCGTATTACAAGCCAAGCCAGTGGAAATTTATTGATGCATTTTGATGAGTTCGCATTTCCCACGATTTGTCTTGTTGTGTTGATCAACGTGTCCGTTATGCTGAGATTGCGACTTTCAATATTGGTTTGTTACCTTGCATTCCTTATGGATTCATAGCTGTATATATATATATATATATATATATATATATATATATATATATATATATATATATATATATATATATATATTCAGAGAGAAAGAGAGAGAGAGAGAGAGAAAGAGATTTAGTACACTATAGTATACGTTATTAGGTAACATTGTTTATTGATCCTTTTTAATGTAATTATTTACTACACAGTTGACAAAAAGTATGTATTGTAAAAAAGAAATTGGATGCCTCGCAAATTAAAAAATATCGGATGGTAGTGGATTTCAAGAGATTGAATGCCGTGACAATAGCAGATTCCTATCCCATCCCGGATATTTCAAACACCCTAGCGAATCTCGGAAATTCAAGACAATATACTACCATCGATCTGACCACAGGGTTCCATCAAATCAAAATGAAGGAAGCCGACATTCCGAAGACCTCGTTTTCCACCCTGAATGGAAAATATGAATTTCTCAGGCTTCCGTTCGGGCTAAAGAACGCGCCTTCCTCGATTAAGAATATATTGGACAACTTTGTTACGTCTATATAGATGACATTATTATTTTCGGAGGACGAACGGTGGAAGAACATCTGGCCAACGTTGAAAAAGTATTTCTGAAGTTACAAAAGGTTAACTTGCGCATAAAACTCGACAAAACGGAATTTCTAAAATCAGAAACGGAATTTCTGGGGTATCTCATAACCAACAAGGGTATTAAACCGGATAAAAGAAAAGTATTGGCTATTCAAAACAGCAAGAAACCCGAGAACTTAAAAGACCTCAAATCAAGGGTATTCTCAAATTAAAGCATCACAATCCAAAAAGTTGAAGATTGACCTGAATCAAAAAGAGTTGGAAACTTTTAACAATATCAAAGAGCTCCTGTCATCAACAGAGGTATTAATCTTTCCAAATTTCAACAAACCTTTTCTACTGACTACTGATGCTTCCTCATCTGCCATTGGCGCTGTATTGTCTCAAGGGGACATCGGGAAAGACCGGCCAATTACTTACATTTCCAGATCTCTGAATAAAACCGAGGAAAATTACGCGGTGAATAAGAAGGAGATGCTGGCTATAATATGGGCACTAGGCAACCTTCGCAACAACCTCTACGGAGCTCGCAAAGTAAAAATCCTGACAGATCATCAACCGCTAACCTTTTCATTAAGCAATAAGAATAATAATGCAAAGTTAAAACGCTGGAAAGCTCGATTGGAGGAATACAACTACAAGCTTATTTGTAAGCCGGGCTGTACCAACAAAGTAGCTGACGCGCCTAGACTGGAGCTTGAAGCGAACGCATTGTCTACCGTTGGAACTGTTCACAGTGCCGAAGAAGATTCCACCAACCTTATTCGATATTGTGACTCACCTATCAATGTCTTCAGGAACCAACAAATATTCCAGAAGGGTCAAGACATATACGCTCATGAGGAGACCCATTACATCAGCCTACCAGAAATAAATAGAGAAAACTTATCCAAGATCTTACAGGAAAAGCTACATCCTACCATCATCAATGGTTTTTAAAGACAGTTTATCAAATTACAAGATACGTCTAACGCAAAGAATCGTCGAAGACATTCGAAGTGAAGAAAATAAGTTCTCTATAATAACAGAGGAACACAAACGGGCACACAGGAATCATATGGAGAACCGAAAACAAATTTTGGAGAAATATTACTTTCCGGGGATGGCCAGTTTGATTAAAAAATACACGCAGACCTGCGACACCTGCAACACGAATAAATATGATCGACACCCTCATCGCGTGGCAATCCAGGAAACACCTATTCCAACATATCCGGCAGAAATTCTCCATTTAGACATAATGGAGATAAAAAAGGAAACTTGTTATCTTGTATAGACAACAAATCTATCTTACACGTACGAGATAAGATCATAAAGGCGATACATTACTTCACCGCACCTCGCATGTTTGTGATAGATAATGAAAGAAGTTTTGTGAGCCCAATCATAACGGATGAACACGGATGAACTATAAAAGAACTTATCAACATAGCAGTGGATCGCTACACCGATTCAATACATTCGGTTACGCAACGGAAACCTAATGATATATTTTTTGATAGATCACAGAGAACGAATTACCAAAATCTTGCAGATTTCAAAACCAAGGTTCACGTGGACCTGATTGAAAGACTTAGAAAGAATCAAAACTCCACAGTAACGAGAGAAAATAATAAGAGAGCCTGTCCAAAGACCTACGATGCTGGCGACACGATTTACACCGCAATCAAGCAGATTCAACAGAAAGACAAACCAAAATTTCGTCAAGAAACAGTGGCACAAGACAATAAGGTCACTATAACCACTACATCTGGAAGACGCATCCATAAAACACATATAAAAAACTTAACCCAATAGTTTCCCAGTACCACCAAAATATAATTAACGGGATTACCTCTCTTCCTTTTTAGCTCCTGGCTCTGGTGTTGTACTACACCACTAAGCATATACGAGTATAACCATACCCCGCTTGTAACGATAAACCACGGAAATGGACGGATAATTCAGGGAAATTTCAAGTTGATTCATATCATCAACCTAAGGGAGTACGAGGAAGTATTAGAACGAATTACACCCTCGATCAGCAGGACACACCAGGAGAACATCCTTTAGGCACAACTAGTCCATCAAGCGAAAACCATAGCGCAAATGATTTCGGAACTTAAGGGTCGATCACGCAAACAAAGGTCGATAAACTGGATAGGTAGTGCATGGAAGTGGATAGCGGGATCCCCAGATGCCACAGATTGGGACCAAATAATGAAAAGCCAAAATGATATAATTCGCAACAACAATCAACAGTACAGGATTAACAAGGCGTTGACAAATACTACTCAACAGTTGCTTGCAGAATACAACAAAATCTTGGACCATCTAAACGACGAATCGGAAGTAAAACTCAACAAGTATTATTTAACCTACTAACCATTCTTAAAGATGAAATATAGAGATAGTCAGAGCTGTTCAATAAGCCAAAGAAACCATCGTCAATACTGAATAAAGGGGAAATCAATCGATTAATTACGGAGATTGAAACATTTCCATACGCCAACGAGATCGAAGCAATTGAATACGCGGAACCCATGATAATTGTGAAAGAATCTACTCTCCTTTATGCTCTCTCCATGCCTAAAACCAGCGAACAGGACTACAATCACATCATAATACGGTCAACTTCCAACCACAACAAGCGTATATAGACCGAATTCAACGAACTTCTTCTAAATCAAGATGAAATATTTGGAATCGTAAAAAAGTATCACACATTCGGAGAAATGACTATTTGTAACCTAAGTGGATTACAGAAAATACCAACAGATCACTGTATTTATCAGCTAATAAAAGGGCTCAATGCTAGATGCGAATACCAATTATGCGACCAACCAGTCGTGGAAACCCTTGATGACCACACCATATGCCTGAGCAATTTTGATGGAAAAATTTCATATAATAACACGGAACAACACCTAAAAGGAAGCTTTCTAGTACAATACGCCAGTGAAACGATTCAAATTAACAACACGACCTTCGAAAGCAAAGAAATAAAGACACTCCAAGTTTTATCCTCTGTACTAAGCACAAACATCACGGAAAAAGGCTTCAAAATTGACTTCGGATACCTACACAAACTGTATCTGGGTAATATTGCACAATTACAAGAACTATTCAACGAGCATAAAGAATCGGCTGTGATGGACATTGGGATCATAATCATCATTTGTGGCTTAGTCCTTGTTTTTGTAATAAACAAGGCGAGACTCGCGCACCGAAGGAAACTGCTGTTTTTCCCAAAATCAACTCTCCGAGAAGAACTTCCCAATCAACAATATGGAGTTCAACCGATTTAACTAAATTTTTGATCCACGGGACGTGGATTTTAAGAAGGTAGAAATTAATACCACCGTTATGTTGGATCAGCACAACGTGCCCATGCGAACATCATTATCAGCACAACGTGCCTAAATTGACACCATTGGGAATGCTTCATCAGCACAACGTGCCATTAGGCACGCGAAAGCCAAAAGTGTTGATTCAACAATAGTAAATTTGATTTTACTTTAAATTTTATGTAAAATCTTAATATTAGTTTTTAGTTGTAATTTTGATGTAAAAGAATAAAGTTGTATTTTTTAACTTCGAATTCAATCAGAATTCTTAACTTATATATATATATATATATATATATATATATATATATATATATATATATATATATATATATATATATATATATATATATATATATATATATATATATATATATATATATATATATATATATATATATATATATATATATATATATATATATATATATATATATATATATATTCAGATTTAGTACACTATAGTACACGTTATTAGGCAACATTGTTTATTGAACTCTTTTAATGTAGTTATTTACTACACAGTTGACAACAAGTAAGTATGAAGCTTAATCTTTTTAATTTTATACCAAGGAGACCAACATATCAAATCAAAATAAAATTATTCGAATTGTTAATGAATCTTTAGGGGAATTACAATTCAGTACAAATCAATTCGACTGGATCACAATACAAATTACCCAACAAAAATACGCTGATCTATTTTTTCCTGTTTTCCATTCAAAACATTTACATAACGTATTTTTGTATTTCTTTCGTTATAAATCCTAACAATAAGACCGAAATAAATTTAGATATTTCAATTTAATTTCCTGTTTGTGCCAATACTAATTGAAATATGGTTTGATTCATAAACACAAAATTTATTAAAGGCCCGTACCCATCCATGTAGCAAATAATTGAAGATTGATTATTTTGTTTCCGAGTATTCGTTTCGGTAGATAAATAAATAAAAGTCCAAATAAATGCCATCGTTGAACATTATATACCAAAGTTTTATAAAATTTATCTGTACTTGGTTCGTTAATGAGATAATGGAGTTTGTAAATGGGGAATAAGGTAAATTTTAAAGAAAACCAAGCCTAATAAAATTTATATTTTCTGGTAAATAAGAATCTTCCTTATACCTCCGAAACAATTATCATGAAAATGGTCGTATCATCCGATAACACGAAAATACGGAATTTTCATCTCAAAAATATGGTTTGCTGTATCTTTTACTTCCATTATCTAGATTTTGATATTTAAATACTCAAAATAAAAAAAATTGGTGTGCCCCGTCCTACTAACGAATTTCCCAAATCTAGGCACGGAACATTTACATATTTTTTATGATAGTTGCATGATAAGAAAGGTTATAATTAGTAGCTCCTTCGTTTTTGTGACCAGGAATATAAACATAAAGATTTTAATCGTATTTTGTTATTACGTCGAGAGGATATTTATACTGATTATGCAACAACATAAAATTTCACTTATATCTTCGCTTTCCATCTAAAGCTGAACTACTTTGAGAAGGTAGAGAACAAAAAATTTGCCAAATTCAAAAAAGGGAATAAATCTCGACTGAGATGTAGAAAAACGACTTTATATTTTTAACACAATAGTATACAAAAACTTTTTAATATTTCGCAACTATTACTGGAAAAAACAATGCAATAAAAATTTAAAAAGGATATTATACTCTTGTTGTGGTATCTGCAGTCCTTTTTCATAAAATATTGCAGTGTTTAATTCACAAAAGTTTTTGTCTCCCCACGAAAAGTTTTACGAACAACATTTGTGTAATTTTTGTGTGTAATTTTTTTGCACTTAGTACATCAGTTGTTTTACTTGAACGCTTAGATAGACAATGGTTTTATGATTTCCATAATCTTAACTTTAGTGCTTAATTTGACACGTTATGCTAGTTTGTATTAGATAAGGAATATGAAAGCAAAAAGCACTCGTAACTCATCCTGGTGTTCTATGTTTAAGATACGAACAGAGTTTTATACCTTTTTGCTTAGAGTATCCATCATACAACTCGAATTACATAATGATCAGTTAAGAAAAGTCTTATTTCCATACAAATTTGAAATTTCCCAAAAAGCCACTTTTAGAAAGTATCTTTTACTTTTATTACATAGACCCTCTCTAGTGAGGAAGATAGATATTGTCGTTGTCGCCATTTTCAAATACCACTATGATTGAGTATATATGTGTAGAAATGTCGCAATGGAGGAAATCTACAACTGTTTCGTAGCATTTTATTTACCTTCGGCTGAAAATGGGTGTAAGCTCTGAACGCTGATTAATCATCATCGCTTCAAATTAAATCGCCTCAAATCGAATCATATATGTTATAATCGTATCATATATGTCAAATAATATCAAATCCTGTCAAATTGTATCAAATCTGGTCTAAAACGTAAAAGAAGAAAAGGTAATGAACAAATAATAATTCAACAAAATATTTTTTAAGTCTCATAATCCAGACTCTCAAATAAAAAATATTTCAAAGTGAATTCCACAACGGACGCTAAATAATTTGTGAAAAATTTGAGAGTTTATAACCTTTGGCCGCCACTAAAACGTGGATCAAGACCACTCAAGGCACATTCATACCTTTGATGAGTGAATCGCAGTAAAAATTATTTTACAAGCTGTAACCAAAAAACTTACAAAAAACAACCACAATTGAGATGCACAAGCCGTCAAATCGAAAAATGATGAAGTTTACGTTTTCCTCTCTAAGTTTAAATTAAATTTAATAATTTCGAAAAACTTTTAAAACCCCATCTGTAACAAATCTCTATGGATCTATGCAATCATTCAATAATACGTTAATTAACAACCATGAGGCAGCTTCCTGAGAATGATGCCCGGAGAAGAGGATCAAGTTCAGGAAATACCGAAGACTATGTGGATCAAAATTCGGAAAATTTTCAAATAGTAGCGGATTTAAACACAGCGAAAAAACTTTCTTCCGTTTCTGACGTGTAGCAATTTGAAATTGCTAATCGATGCCGGAGCACTATAGCAAAAGTGCAAAGTGCACATAAAAAACAAATTAGGAACCCGTTTGGTTAGAAAACGAAAACAAAAATTTTTTGGAAGATAAGATTTCACAAATTTTTCAACGGAATTCCAGGCTCACAATCAACGGCCAAATTCAATGCCAAAATTTATGATCAAAAAAACACAATTGCTTTAAACAATATAACTAGTTCAATTTCAACCGTTACTATCCAACAGGGTACCTCTGTAAACAGTTGATACTTTTGAAACCTATAACGATGGTGAATGGTTTATAGAGATATTCAATCAACTGAGAACAATATAGAGCCGATGACGGTAGAATAGTAGCAAAAGTTTTAACAAACGAACCGCAACGTCCATAACTTCGAAACAATAGCAAACTCCTGTTTTTGGTCATCAATAATTAACAAAGATTGAAGCAACGAGAAATTGTATGCTACAACCCGTAACATTTTAAAGGAGATGTAGAGCAACAAATCCAATAAGTGTTACATAGTGGTACTATACAACATCCCAATAGCCCAAGCTCGGCACCAATTTGGATTTTCCCAAAGAAAGTTGACAACTCAGGTACAAGAAAAGTAAGAGCTGTCATTGATTACAGGCAATCTATGAAAAACAATTTATGGCAAAATATCACAAGTATTAGATAGCTTAGCGAATCAGATTATTTCATCACACGTGACTTAAAATCCAGTTTCCACCAAATACTGATAGAAAGAATATGACAGTTAAAAACAGCGTTCTCGACAAACAAAGGCCACTTCAAATTCTGCCGAATGCGTTTTGACCTGAAAAATGCCATGGCTATATGTTTTACGTGAGTTATGGCAGAATCTGACATTATACGTGCCCTCTGTTCCTGCAATTTCCATGATATTGTTATTGTAGGAGAAAGTTAGGAAAATCTTGCGAATTTGACACACAGGACACAGTGAAGTGAGATCAAACATGGACAAGATTCAGAAAGTTTTATACTGGCCACTTCTTAAAAACCTAAAAATCACCAAATGGATTTTGAAACCTTTAGGATATTACAAGAGATTCTTTGCACTTTTAGTTGAAGTTATCCTTGGTGCTTAACGTAAGACGATTCTTCTGTTCCGGGGTGCAACTGTATAATTCGTAATATCTTCCATCTTCTTGAAGGTTGCAAATCATCTCTAAAACGATGTTACTAAGCTGCTACTAAACTAAGACGATGTTACCGTAATCAATGTTCTTCGTTTCTTGTTGCAATGAGAGATGGGCGTTTATTGCTGCTTCTATTAATTTTTACGTGATCGAGTCGATAACTCGTCGATAACGTCCTAATGCCGAATACTCTTAGACATCATATGTCGTCTACATATTTTGAACTTCTCTTTCTTAACATTTTAGTTATTGTAAATTTGTTTTACCATAAAATATATTTTCAAGTAGCTTATATTGTGTGCATCAATCTGATTTTTCTGACACAATCACTGACTAAACTAAACGGCCGTTAGCTTGTACTAGTGATTGACAGATGTCACTGCATCCATAAAACGTAATTTACAAATAACTGGTAACAACTAACATTTAAGTAGTTTAGTAAATAATTTAATGGGAAAAATTGGTACCTGACATAATATTCGATTTTAAACAATAATTTTAGGCTAATACTGACTTGATGGTTAAGTTTAATTCCAGGTGCCCCTATTGTTCATAATCCAAAATCTACGTTATATTAAGCTCTAAAATGCAACCCTAGTTGAACTATTTTGTAGATTGTTAAATTTTAATTTGCAAATCTAATTAAATAACATACTCGGGGTGATCGTGGAAATCCCGAACTATCACAGATTTATATGACGAATCCATAATGGAAAAAGTCAATAATGACACATCAATTTGTACAGCGATTACGTAAATATGCGTGGCGTTTTTGTTCCTATAGCCACCTTTCGAGAATAATTGGTATCTCAAGAATAAGTACAAAAGCTTCGCACAGTGTACGAACCTATCACAAAAGTTTTTGCGACAAATAATGTGGGTGACAAAAGCCGACCAATCTAGTTTCCTCCCCATTGGAATTTCTATGGCAACTGATGTATTTCTTCTTTAAATATGGTGGGATAAATGGTTACCGCCGGCTTACTACTAGGTTTAGCACAAGCAAAATATCAAAAAATGGTGAAATCAAACCATTTTGAAGCAACTGTGGCCCAGTAATAAAAATGTGATACGGTCTGTACTTAGAGGTAATAAGTTACCCCATAGACTACCAAAGAACGTAATAACACAGGTTTATACAATAATGATTTCAAACCATTTGGATCAGATAAAGTGTGCGGATTTCCGCTCGTTTGCTTTTATTCTTCATTTTGAATGCCACTTAGCGATTTCTTCTAAGTGTTCTTGCAGGACTCTTGATGCTATTTGAGGGTTTTCATGTGTCGCTAATAATGCTGTATTATCTGCAAATTTTGAAACTGTTATATAATTTGAAGGGCGGCTATGTAAATTAGATAAAACACTGGATCCAGTACACTGCCTTGTGGAACCCCTGCGCGTATTTCATTTTAATTGGAAGATGCACTATTACATTTCACCAAGAATTTTCGGTTTAGCAGGTAATTTTTAATGTTCGCATGATAATTTGATGGTAGCTGGGCCTTAATTTTATGTACTAGGCCTTCATGCCATACTTTATCGAAAGCTTGGACAAGGTCTAAAACTGCTGCAGAGCAGTAGTTTTTTTGTTCAAATGAGTTTCTGAATTCTGATACGATTTCTGAATCCAAACTGGTGATTCGGTAGAATTGCTCATTGCTCTTGCAGAATTGGTTTAAGCTTTTTAAGAAGCATTTTTTCAAAGAGCTTTGACAGAGTTAGCAGTAAACTGATTGGACGATGCAATTCTGAAGCTTCAACTTCTTCAGGCAGCAAATCCGAGTGCCCATTATTTTCGTTCGGAGTAAATATTTTAACTAAATGTTGGGCGAATACATTTGCTTTTTTCCATCGCTTTTTGTTCAGTTTCCATCGGGAAGACCAATCGGAGGACATGATTGCGTAGGCCGTTTCATGTTTTTGTGGCTTTCCACAGTGAGTAATCTGTTGATCTGATGCTGTCAGTTTACTTAGATAATATTGAATCATCTCATCATGTTGTTTGTTAGTGCTGCTTTCAGGTTTTTGATAGTTTTATTTAATTTTGATTTAAGTCCAGGTGATCTATGTAACTGCCATTGCCTCCGCAGTATGCGTTTGCTCTTTAAGGGCTGTTGAGTATTCTGTGACACTTGGTGCATTTTCACTTTAGTTGAGCTGGTGCATGTAGCATCCTTCTCTGCTTGCTTAATGTCTTCGTTCGGTGTTGTACTGCTTCATCAATTTCAGATTTCGTTTTAAGTGGGATGCTTAATGAGCGCTCGCTTGTCACTGCAGATTTAAATTAAGACCAATGTTATTAAGAACGGAGAGTGGTCAGATGATTGTTCGTAGCATGTTTTGGCCGTAACATAAGTTCTGGCAATACTCTTTGTTACACAGAAGTCGATTAAATCGGGAACTTTTTGTCTATTGGTTGGCGAATATGTTTGTCTGCCGCCAGAAACATGATCTAGTTTTCCATCCTGCATACATTCCCATAGCTGCAGTGATGTTAATGGTGTTTGGTGATGTTAATCGAGAGGCCCATTGGATGTGTTTGGAGTTAAAATCTTTTCTTGCAAGGAATTTATTTCCCAAGGTTTTGAAATAATTTGCAAATTGTTGCTTTTTAATTGAATATTTTGGTGGAAAGTAAGCCAGCAGATATGGTGCATGTATCGGACCATTATTCTAAGCAGATGCTAGTTGCCTGTATATGTTCCTCTCGATATTTTTCCAGTTCATGGTGTCTTATTCTATCTCTAATAATAATTGCTAATCCTCCACGAGGTTTCCCGTTAGGGTGCTGGGTGTCGTAAATAATTTAGGCATTAAATTTTACAGAGCTCATTTGTGCAAAATGTATCTCAGAGACCATCATGATGTCTATGTTGTGTTCATTAAGAACAAGGTGTACTTCTAATTTATGTGGCGCCAGCCCATTGGCATTCCATAAGGCTAATTTAAGTTCAATCATCTTATAGTTTGATTGTTCGTTAACAGCTGCATCAGGGTAGTCATGTTCTGCAGCCACCTCTGAGTATGATGTTGCTGTGTTAATGGTTGCAGAAATAATTTTCTCATTGTTTGAGCATTTATGTATATTTGATTGGTAGCTGCTCAATTCGTTGCCTTGGTGTCATTTGCTGTCACTTGCTGACAGTTTGCAATAGTTTCAAGAATGTCCACATTCTTGGGAATTGGTGCATTGTAAGACTACTTACGTTTGTGTGGCTCTTCCACTACCACCTTTCTATATAACAGATACCTCATGTTGTAGATTTCGTGTGTCCCTCTGGTTTTTGCTGCTTCAAGGTCCAGCTCAACTTTGAACATTCGTTGCGGGATTCTCACGATTAAAAATGTTGATAACGCCTCTTATATTAAAGCCCTAGGCAGTCACGTCCTCACGTATATCTCTTGAGGCGATACAGATGACTCGATTTATTTTACTACTACTGCTAGTCCTCTCGAACTTTTCAATCTATTTGTGTGAAAGTATTTATTAGCTGCTTCTAAGAAAGCAACAGTTTTGCGATATGCTTCAATGCTCAAGACTTGAATTCTGGTTTCACGGATATTGCCTTGATTAATTGGAGCAATGAAAAACTCTACACCTGTATTCTGTTTTAAGATCAACTACTAATTGTTGAGACGGTGCTTCTCGAAGATATATTGCGCTGCGGTCGCTCTTTTGGTGCTATCACCTCTCTTCGAGTTTCCTCCTCGTTATTACTTTTATTTCCATCCAGAGGTTGGAAACGGTTACCACTTGTTATCTCTGCTCCTAGTTTTACAGTTTTTGTTGCAGTTTGCACTGGTGGCTTTGGATTACGTTTATGTTTGGCTATTACGGTTATGTAACGTTCCAAATACCTGTTTGCATTAATGAATGAAAATCAGTACCCGTTTCATTGCTTTTATCCATTATAACGATGTCGCTTGGTACAATAGTGTTACCTACCACAATATTTGTTGTTGTAGCACTTTTAATGTTTGTGAACCGCTTACACTTTTTTAAATTGCATTTTTATTTATGCCAGAGGTCGATGGTTGCTTGCAAAAAATAAACCCATTGTCACATTCCGAAAATTAGTTTGTACCTCGCGACGATTTCAATCCTATAGAATAATAAATCGATGATGTGTGCTATGCAGTTTTCATGGAGAATACTGATTGAAAATTACAATGTTTTTCTAGTGCAATCGAATAACCCGGTTAGCCGACTTATCGTGGAAGCAATTCATTCAGCATTACCCTGCAAAAGTAATTAATTTTGTTTAAAATGTTGGTTTGTTTGAAAGTGACGTAAATTTAATGTTTGTGAACCGCTTACACTTTTTTAAATTGCATTTTTATTTATGCCAGAGGTCGATGGTTGCTTGCAAAAAATAAACCCATTGTCACATTCCGAAAATTAGTTTGTACCTCGCGACGATTTCAATCCTATAGAATAATAAATCGATGATGTGTGCTATGCAGTTTTCATGGAGAATACTGATTGAAAATTACAATGTTTTTCTAGTGCAATCGAATAACCCGGTTAAACGACTTATCGTGGAAGCAATTCATTCAGCATTACCCTGCAAAAGTAATTAATTTTGTTTAAAATGTTGGTTTGTTTGAAAGTGACGTAAATTTAAATGAGATGGATGAAATATGATCAACAAACCAAGAAGCTTGTCGTCGGTTGCCATAATGAGGAAATTTACTACTCAATTAATTAATTAATTCAAATAAAATTGTCTGGAAGTAAAAGAATTGAATTTATTTAACTGGATAATAAGCGACAAGTATTGAGACCTGAATGCTGCTTAGTATTCGGTTTGTTTTTGGTTATTACTGCCGGTTTGACGCAATCCTTTACTGTTCTTTGTCCAGTATCCCGACCCGAAGTATACCGACCCGAAAACCAATTTACTTTCTAGATGGAGCGTTTAATACTTAAGGTGCGGCAGTAAACGGAGAAAACTGTTGCCCTATAATTATCATGTTTGTATCGTTCCAAGGCTTTAACGTTTGAATTATCGTGGTAAGCCACACTACTGGATATTTGACACTGATATTTAATAACCAACCATTTCATAATTTCCAGCCCAGAAAGTTTGGGGTAACACTGTCCGTCGGGATCTCTGCAACCGAACCCATGATATGGCTCTGAACTAATTACTAGTGAAAATTTTGATCGGTGATTGAAATCCTGGTAGCTTTCAATGCTTCACTATAACAAAGCTGTTGTTTGTTGCACCAAATTTCTCATTATTTGAGACTGAAGTTTCATAATGTTTGAACCCTTTGCACATTTAGATGAGATTTTGATGCTAAAGTCCACCAGTGGGCTCCACTTGCCCGAAATTTGGGTAATCCTGTGCTTGATTTTAATCTAACATTGTATCGAGTCATCATCAAGCGACCCCATGCATTTCTTTGTGATTTCGTCCATGACTTTTCCTTTCTTACCCCCCAGTAATAAAAATGTAAGATGCTTAAATTAAGGTATCACTATTTTCATAAATGTCACAGAACTGTTAGTCCTAATGTTCCACCCAAGTGACCACTCTACGACGAATCCATGCCCAGCCAAGAGAGATCGTAACAATATCAAAGAACGTTTTTGGCCAATAAAGATCTAAATGTATAACCGTAAATATTTTAAGAAAACTTAATGAGGAAGATAAGATATAGATTGTTGATGAGGACAAACAGTCTATACTAAATTTAGGTAAGTGTAGGGCCACATCTTCTGTTGTCAAATTGTTTGGAATGCGAAAGAAGGGACAACAACAGAAAGAAGGCCATGCTTTTGATTCAATTATCTAAAGAAGACTTACAACTACAAGACTAGAAAACACCACCAGGATAGCTCATGAAGTAGAAGTTTAAATTTAAAAAACAATAAAAAATTAAAAAATGGAAGGAAATATGTTGTGATCAATACCAGACATTATTTTACGACAAATGAACATAAACCTCGAATACACCACAGTTGAAAAATAATCGTTGTCTTTTATGATCAACAATATTTATTCCTGGTTACAATTCAAAAAACCAACAAGATCAAGCCATGTTGAAAATTTAATCTGCATTGCAAAAATTGAAAAGGCTCCTACGGAAGCTGCCACTTCCGGTACATAAATGTCCACCACATTTTGCTTGGATCTCTCAATTTATGGAAAAAGCTTTAGTATGAAGTATGATTCCAGATGCCAAATTTTGATGAAATAATATTTTTGTTGATCAAAACTCGTCATTTCCGGTTAAATTGACCAATTTCGGCCAAATATCACTCGGATCTCCCAATTTATGAAAAAATCTCGGAAAACAACAACATTTAGTGCACGACGGAACACACACACAAGGTCAAAATTGTTTATCATTACTATACAAAAAAAAACGTTTCTCGAAATAATCGTAATTTCCGCAGGGATGGGCGAGGTAGATTGCGCAATGTAATCTACGCGTTTGTTGACCCGTAATCTATTACGTAGATTACATAGCAATTTTTAACATTGCTGATGTCGACAATGTAGGCAAGTTGTAAACAACAAAAAATTTTAGGAGACGCGATACTTTTCAATTCCATTCCTTAGTTGCGATAGTCGTAGTAAATTAGTAATAAATTTAACCATAAGCCTCATATTTAATTAGTTAAGAATGTAAAGTGCTAAAATTTGGAAAGCGATTTTAACAGGATTGATATTTTAGAGAGGCGAATTCCATTAAGACGCAATTGATTTATGAATTGGCAATAAATAACTAACTCGAAGGAAAACCGCTCAGAGAGAACCAATAGGGTTCGAAGTATGCATTTGATTTAAAACTTTTCACACCTACAGTTGAATTGACTGTTCAAAGCGATTCAACAATTACTTAAACATTACTTAACGTCACTCTTTCCAGTCCCAAGTTCTTGGATTAGTAATAATAATTGCTGAGATTACGATAATATCTTTAACATGAAGCAATAAGATGTTTTAATTATCAAATGAGCGGGTCTACAATAGCACACACATCCAATTAATAGATTGTAGTGATTCCTCAAGTAAAATCGAGTGTTACGACTCAATGCTTTTCTTGAAACAGGGACACTCACCAGTCAAAATTCCACTGCTTGCAAAACTAGAGATAGTGGTTAACGATACTACTTTCTGATGTTGTTGGTTGTGTATATGGTATACAAAACTCGTAGAATCTAAATCACCCAAAATTACGATAAATTTAATTGCAAATGCATTAATTAACATTTATATTTGGGTCCCATCAGGTTTAAATTAGTTTGCCTTGAAATATTGGTGGAATAAGTATAGGTGCAGCTATAACTATTTAAAATGTGGCCGAACTTGCGAAAAAAGCATTTAATAAAAATTTTTCTTTTGACAATATCACCAGCTCCTTTAAAAAATCTGGTATATGGCCGATAAACAGCATCATTTTCACTGATGAAGATTTTGGAGCTGCATTTGTTACCGATCAACCTGAGGTTATACCTCAACAATCACAAGATGTTCCACCTAATCCAGGATCCATTTCAAATGAGCTTGTAATTGGTGGAAATGACTCCAGAAACCGTCAGACCCTTTCTAAAAGTCGGTCCAAGGAAGTTTCAAAATGAGACGAAAACGAGGAAAATCGTCAATTCTTACCGAAACTCCTGAGAAGATAAAAAACCACTTCCAAAATTCGTTCGCTTTAAGAAACAGTTGTCAAAAAATATCTTAAATTCATCGTCGGATTCAGATAGCGATGGGCCCAACGACATAATATTGGAATCACAGGAAGAGCGTGAACTTGATGAAATCCATGACGACAGCAATGAACCACCACTTTTAATTGACCAAGACGTTTTGAAAGGGGACGATAAGGTTTTGGTGAAATTTACATTTAAGAAGCAAGATGAATTTTATATTGGCAAAATTATCACCGTCCACGGATCTCAAGATTTCGACATTACGTTTCTAAAAAGAAAGAACAACAGATTCACTTATCCCGATTTACTTGATATCAGCCAAATTCACAGAAATGAAGAAGTGGCAAAGATGTAGCATCTGCCGCGAACATCTCGATCAGCAAGTTATATTAACTTTGATGTAAATTTCGCCAAACTGTACTATTATTTTCCTGAAAAAAAAAATAAAAACTCTAGTAAAACCAATGGTTGTCCACTCTGGCTCTGTGTAAGGGGCTAGTATGGGCAAATGAAAGCTCTTTTTAAAATCAATAATTTTTTTTTTTTAATTATTGTATAACTATTGGTGTAATTATGAATTTTATTTTGCGTTCTAATTATGGTCCGATTTTCGATTTGAGTTTCGCTAGCTTTGAACCAAAAAAAGGACGAGTGCCATTTCTAGCACGAACGGAACAAAAAAAAATTTAATGAGGGGCATTTATTTATCCCTTATTTATAGCTTTTATTTTCTAATTGAATTTTAAATCATATTTTTATGTGGGCTACTTTTTCTAAAGCTAGCAGTAGTTGGAGCCCTACATTTGTATAAGAGCATTTAATTAGCCTGTTATAACTTATAATAATCCACAGTATCTTGTAATATTCTTCCGGATAAGTTCTGCTAGCTTTAAAGAGACTTTTCTTTAACTTCTGCGATAAAGCGAATGGTTAATCTGCAAAAAATCTAGATGTCGAATTTTTCATGATTCATGAAAGTAAAAATTAAAACAAATATATAATTGTCCTGTAGGCTGGGCTTACACCACAAATAAAAAATTTAGCATATTGAATACATCATACAGTACACCCAAGAAACATTGAAAGTGGAGGGCGCGTATTAATGGTAATACAAACATTTATAAGATCAAGCCCAAAACTATGAAACAAACGAAATGCAATATAAGCAACTACCACAGATTTTAATCAAAAAATAATTGAAGAAGAAAACGTCTACTCGCCGATAGGAAACTGGTGGTTTCGAACCAAAATAGTCATCGATCAATTTTTGTACATCGTCAACTTTCGTGAACCTCTGTTCTTTCAAACATGATGACATCGATCTCAATAAGTGGTAATCAGAGGGAGCCAAGTCTGGAGAATACGCCACATGATGTAAAACTTCCCAGCCAAGAAAAGATGAGTTCCTGGTTTGATTTTGCTGTATGTGGACGTAAATGAGCTTTTTCCTCCAGAACATCAATTAATTTGATCAATTGGGCCTGGTAACATTCAGTTGTATTTGACCAGGTTCCAGAAGCTCGTAATAAATGACTCCATTCCAATCCGTAACGAATATTCGTATATACATTGGCATGAATATTCATGTTTGCAACAGAGGTTGTTGGCTAGCCTGGATCAAACTATGGTTTTCTGTGTTAAGGATTTACGTACAAAATCCACTTTCCATCAGCCGTATAATGATTCTGTGCTACGTAGAATTGTCCGTTTGTAATTATGTATATTGTGCAGTGTTTCATGTAGTTGAAGAAACAGGCCGCTACATCACTCCCTTCTCAGTGAAAAGGTCCCCCACTTTGTGAGTTTTTTTTGTCCTCCAGCGATTGTAGTTGGAACTTTTGAGTTGGAGTTCAATGTTTGAGTTGTTGTTACCCGAAATGCGGACAGTTTTCTTTACTCCCGACATTTGATCGGGTGAACTCAGTATTCTATAGACTGGTTTGAGTCTATAAATAGAGACAGATTAATGTTTGTCTCTGATTTGCACGTATCACTTTGAATGGGTCTTCATAAGGTGGTGTGAGGCCAATGCGAACTTTATATATTCGTACGAAAACGTAGTCACAAGTTTGCAGTGACTTTAGTACGAATATGTCGCTTTGATTGGTTTTGCGCGTGTTTGTTGGGATGAGTTTGTTCATCGTGGCGCGCAATTGATCAATCACTGTGTCACTAGTTATTTCGGGTGTAAGTGGGTGTTCCACAAAGAAATTTTCAGGTAATTTGATCGTTTGACCGTACACCAGTTCTACTGGTGAACATTTTAGGCCATCTTTGACTGTTGCTCGGATTCCCAACAGTATGATTGGGACCTCTGAACTCCAGTTGACTGTATTTGCACGAGCTTTTAGAGCTGTTTTAACTTGGTGGTGGAAGCGCTCAATCATACCGTTTACTTATGGGTATTTATTCGATGTGAGCCTAAAAGTTGCATAAGCTCAGCGAATAGTTTAGAATAGAACTGTGTGCCTTGGTCGGTCGTTATGTTGACAGGTAGTTTTCGACCTAGCGTTTTTGCAATTGTGCATGCGGAAATGTCTTTCATGCGGTATGCTTCAGGCCACGCAATGCAGGTTAAGATGTATGTGAATCCATTAGATGGTGGAAGTGGTCCAACAATATCTGGATATGGATATGTTCAAATCTACCTGGTGGAATTTGGAAATTCCCGTGAGGTGATTTGGTGTGCCGCTACATTTTACACTTTTGGCAGGATAAACAAAATTTCGCCCACAGGGTTAAATCTTTATTCATATTAGGCCAAAAGTATTTTGAAGTGACGAGTTTGCGAGTTGCTCTTACAATTGGATGTGAAATATTATGCAGAGTGTCGAAAATTATTCGACGTGCCAGTATCTATTTCACAATAAATTGTTAAACCGGCTAATGGAAATTTATCTAATTTCCACTTAGAAGAGCACCGATTTGTAGAATTAGAGAGAAAGTCTTGTAGTTTTTGATCGCAAGCTTGTGCTTTTGCGATTGTTGTGGTGTCGTAGCGAGTTGCTGTGGAGAGAGAAATTCGGGAAAGTGTATCGGCGACTATTTCGGCTGTATTTCTGTAGTATGCGGTTTGTGGTCGGTGAAATAGTGAATTCCCGACCTTCGTCAAAATAGCGAAAATGTTTAATTGCTGCGAAAATTGCAAGCAATTCGCGATCAAAGGCGGAATATTTTCTTTCGGCATCTGATCATATTTCTTGGAGAAAAAGGTTCCCAAGGGTCTTTATTTAGTTACTGTAAGACTGCGCCAATAGCTGTGTTAGATGCATCAGTAGTGATGATATATTTTGTTGCATTTAGCGGATGCGTTAAAAGAGTAATATTTTCTAAGCTGTTCTGTGCGGTGTTTCTTGTAGTTGAAGAAACAGGCCGCTACAACCTCAAGACTAAAAATGCTATCACGAAATCTTGCAAACCACTTTTTTACTATTGAATGACCCACATAATGTTCACTCAAAGTCGAATAATCAATTTCATAGCTTGAGCCGTATTTTTTTTTTCATTTGAAAACAGAATAGAATGCAATGCATCTCTTAATCGGTGAACACGGAACGACCGCTTCTAAATGGCTGAAACTTATGTCATAAAAACAGCAATCATTAAGCTTCATTTATCCAAAATGGCGGGCGATTGGGATGTGTTCAAGTATATTTTAATGCAACCAACTTCAGAGCTGAGTTTGACTTGAACACCTAATAGTATAGCAGAACGGTCTATTACTTAAACCCAGAAAAATTGTAGGGCCACCACCACCACCCATTTTACCAGAAAAATTATAAAACACTAGATTCAGATTAATGTTGTGACAATACTTTTTGTTGAACAGGAACAAACATACTCACAAAGTAAGGTGATCAAAGCTAAGGTACCACGAAATGTCGTAGTAAAATTCGTCCTAAATCTTTTGTTTCCAGGCGGTATTCCACTAATTCGGAATAGATCATTCTCACATTTTCCGATAGCGCACTAATCCCGAAATATGTTTGACCCCAGAAATGAATCAACTAGAGTAAAGCTCAAAGTGCAAAGTACAAAATTAACGAATTCAGAAAGAGGCGGTGTATGTGATTGAATGAAACAGAAAATGTTGCTTAATAGTTTAATTATAGGTGATTATCATCTTAAGGCAATCAAAGCAGATAAGATATTAAAACTTAAGAGTGTAAATATTGCATATTTGGTTAGGAAAATATGAGACAATACTCTTACATAATTAATAAAAAAAAAAATACAACCCCATATAACAATTCGTAATTCAATTTACATTTATAGTAGTTTTGCTGATTTACAGGTAATATTAGGTTGTATACCCATACGACTTCCACCGTCCCACCCTACGAAAACACAATATGTACAATTATGTGCTGCTAGAATACACACCATTCAAAAATATTAAAAAATTAAATACGCAACGAGTTTATTTTCAGTTTGAAAACGATAAATCAAACTATGCCCGCACAATAAATGTCAAACAGTTAAATAAAAATCGAAGCTGCGAAAATAAAAATCTCAGCGCGCTATTTTGAAAATTTACCGCCAGATTTTATTACTGCGAGTGGAAATTGAAATGTTTTTTTGGTTTTTATTTTTCAAATCAAATTGGTTTCATGATATTGTGTACCTATCGATACGCGAATTCTCGTATGGTGGTATATGGTTTTTATAGAGTTTCTTCGGAATCAAAATACCAAAAATTACAATGAACACCGTAAAATTGATGACATTTTTAAGAGGAATTGAAAATAAAAATTTTCGCCGTTTACGAGGATTTTTTTTTATATTTTTGATGTCGAGAGCGTAATTTAATTATTCAATTGTGAAGCTTTCGCCTCGCCATATCATTGGTATATGTGGTGGTCTTTTGGCGCTGTTTTATGTGTTTGTTTTGAGCCTAATTATTTCATAATCGTATAATGTACTCCTACCTAGATTTCGATTTGGTTTTAGATTTTTCAAAAATGTTTAATCCGATTATAAAATATATTTTAAATTATTTATTTTAAACTATTTGTAAATAGTTCAACGGTAAACTTAAATTAAAAAAAAATATTTGTATAGGTGGAAAATTGGAATTTTATTTAAATTTTAAATAATTGAATTTGTTGCAGTCAATAACATACTAGCCAGATATGTTTGTGGCACAGAATCTTCATTTTAGGGAAAAGTTATTGAAATCCTGACAAAACACTAGATTCGACATTTTGAATTTCCTTGAGTCCAAAACAAAAAAAAATTGTCCACCCAGATGGATGTCTATTCCGATAATATATCGAGAATGTGTAGCGATATTTATAAAACAAACAAATAAATTTTATTCAAAACAACAAAACACACATTCTCTCAAAAAAGTAATGGTAAATGATCGTTTGAAAAGCCCGCTTAACATGAAGCTGCCCTCGATCTTAACATGAAGTTTGAGCGCGATCTCAAGGGTTTTTATCGATTTTTATAATGAATAAAACTATCAAACAAAGAATTTGTCTCAAATTTTGTATTGAAAATGCATGTCACGAAGGGCTTACGGTGAATCGTATTGTCTCGCTCTGGTCGGTCATCAACGTCTTCAACTGAAGTTAACATCAATAAAGTGAAGGAAATGGTGACGGAAAATCGTCATTTAGGTTTGATCGAGATAACCGCGCTGAACTTTCTGTGTCTCACGAATCAATTTGTGCCAATGTACATGATTGTTTGGATATAAAACGCGTTGCCGCTCGACTAGTTTCGAAACACCTGAATTTTCTTCAAAAACTCAATCACATAAATGTCGCTGAAGACACGGTAGAACGAAATAATTCCGACCACACATTCATAAAATGCATTATAACTGGTTATGAGACATGAGTTTGCGAATTTGACTTGCAAACCAGCCAACATATGCTTTGTAAAGGTGCATTCAAACTGAGCCGAAATCGAAAAAACCGAAGTCAAAGTCGTTCAAAAGTCGTAATGTAGATTGTTTTCTTTGATTATCGCGGTGTTGCGCGAACTCTCTCTCTCTCACTCGGAACTCTTGCCAGAAGGACAGACGGTGTATAAGGAATATTATCGAGGTGTTATGTGGAGTTTGAGAGAGCAAATTCGTCGAAAAAAATCATGTTTGAGACATTTTGCACCACGACAACGCACCATCTCACAAAACTATCATTGTGTACGAATTTCTGGCCAAAAACTCAACAAATATCATCGAACAACCACCGTATTCAGCTGATATGGCTCCCTGGCTAACTTTTTTGTTTTTCGAAAACTCAAATTACCTCGAAGTGGTTTCCAGCCGTTTTCAGTCGATAGAAGACATTAAAGAGAATTTGAGACGAGAACTGAAGTCGATTCCCGAAAATGCGTTTGATTTTGATGATTGGATTGTTTGTTGGCTAAAATGTTTTATTTCGGAAGGGACCTACTTTCAAGGCGATACAATATGTTTGAATGAATATTAAATATTTTATGTTTTATTGACCAATTCCCAAATTTAAACTTTAATACGTCTCGTAAAGAACAAAATATTCTATTGATGGTGACGGTGCTCTTAACTCTGTGAAATACAAGGATAGTGCCGCACATGGTACTTTCACATTAGACTTTTTTGCGAATCAGTGGTTGCCACTTCACACGCAGTTGAGTTGACAATTTTGTAAGTACGATACGGCCCCTCATGCCTGGTTAGCTAGTTTCCTAATAAATACTTCTGCTGCGTGACTTTGCGTGAATTTGAGCAGTACTACGTCACCGACTTTAAATATTCAACGTTGGTGTCGCGCATCTGCATATTCATTTCGCTGAGTCTGCCCTTGCTCAATGATTTCACGAGCATCTTTCGTCATCTTTTTTCTTGCGGAGAAATGGGGATATGATCAGTGGCCTCACATCTAATGCTTGATAAAAACTTCGGCACTCAGTATGAAGATGTTTAACTAAAATTCCCAATGAAAACTATAATTTCAGATTTCGGTTACAGTGTCCACTGGATTAGCCTGGCAATGATATAATGGGGTTAGACTTTGCTCAATTTCCTAATAGCACTTAGTATGTTGAATGATTTCGGTCACAAGCTGCGACCAATGGTAAGAAATGGGGCGTCTTGGTATTTCATAACGTAAGAACACTTCGTCAATCAAAAATTTTGTACAATCGAGAGCAGATGCCGAGACGAGCGCAAATAGTTCCACCCACCATATGGCAACATCCTCCACTATCAGCATGCGTCGAAAACCACCATCAGATTTAAGTAATGGTTCGTAGAGGTTTTAACCATAACTTCTACTTAGTTCCTTCTAGGAATCGGAATGATAGCGCCATATTTTACTATCGTTCGATTTCTTCGTTGTTACAGCGATAAAGTATCTATCCTCCATAAGTAATCCAATAGAAACATAATATTTGTGATTTAAATCATCAGGCCTCTCAAGGGTACGGATAATCTTCGATACCTCTTCATCTTCCACCTGCATTCGTCTTAGCTGGGTCTATCCTCGCTTGTGAAAACAATCCCAAAGGCAGTGGATTCGAAAATCGGCCCGTGAGTTGTAGGTGCGCGAAACAGAATGTCAGCTACCACATCCACCTTCCTATCTGTATAAATAACTGTTAAATTAATTGATTGAATTAACCTTACTCGCACCTGACTAAGCTGCCAATGGGAGATTTCGTTGTAACTAGCCATTTCAGCTAATTCGGTTGATGGTCAAACGGTGACTGTGATTTCAGCACCTTCTATATAACCTTGGAACTTATTCAATGTCCATACTACTGCGAGTGCTTTTATTTAGTGGTGCTATAGTTTCTTTCCGCAGCGATTAACAAACAACTTGCATATTTGATTGGCCTTTTATGATCACAATGGCCTTGTAATAGTACAAAGCATAACGACTTGCACCGGTTATCAGGTTAAACGATTCATTAGGATTCATTTGGGTAACATAAATAGTTGTAATCGTTGGAAAATTATATACAGATTACTTAAATTTCGATTAACCTGTTTGAAATCAAAATTATATCATCTGGATATGCTAAAAAATGTCACATTAGGAAGACCACCTCGAAATGAGTCGTTGAAATGTCACAGACCAAAACTGCAAACTGATATAAACCAATGGTGTAATGATCCCGGTCTTATCCAGGTCATCAGAAATAGGGACTGCTTGGCCAAATGCAAAATATCATTGAATTCAGGTAACCGATAGCAATCGGTAACTGTGACCGATATTATAGTTGTCTATAATCCATGTACACTCGAATTTCATTATTCATCTTTGGTATCCTAACTTCAGGTGCTGCGCTAGGCGATTCACACTCCTCGATAACATCGTCATAAAGCACCTCATCATTTTTTTGTTTTAAAAATTGTTTTACGGGGTCCAAACATTTGATACGGCGGGAGGGCTGCGGGAAGCTGATTGGGACTTTTGTCTTGATAACATGTTCGACGATTTCAGTTGAGTTTCCCCTTGGCTCAAAATTATCGGAGAAAGTTGTTAGCAATCTTTCCACTTGACGTATTTCGACCGCCATTTTTGTCACGCTTTCATTTCACGTTGCTTTTTGGATTATCGGTAAACCAGAACAGCCTTTATCCGGAATCAATAACAATTGAACATTCATGATCAAATCAATCCCCAGAATTTTAGTTTACTTCGTACTTCTTCATCGGGGAAATTATAAAACGTCGGTAGCACAGTTTTTAACCCACTCGCAATCGAAATTTCGCACTGAGTACATGATACAAGTTTTTCTTTCTGATATGACCCGTCCGCCAGCTTAACATCAACATGAAGGGGGCAAAAGCTGAAAAACTTATTAGCCCGCAAAAACTCAGAAAAATTTTGTCTAAATCGTAAATAATTAAATTCTCCAAGTAGACTGAGCATGTCCTAGCAGCAAAATAGGTATACGTATTGGTTACCTTTGGGAGTTTTTGAGATATTGGCCAGAAACCGAGAAGATCTTTCATTCTCGCAAATCTCAACAAATTCAACAGGTTCAAAGTTTTGACATGTCAGGCCAGATACTGTAATGGACTTTTATGGGCGTAAAAACTCCAAAAATTCTAGTGAAAATTCTAAACGAAAAATTGACCACAAATTGTCAATGCAGATTAAGTGTGACCTTAGCTATTGGAAAAACAACCGAACGAATTGGTTACTAGTGGAAGTTTGGGAGATATTAAACTGAAACTCAATTATTTGGCCGTAAACATTTAAATCTTACTAAGCGAATTCTAAACTATAATCACTCTTAGTTTTTCATTTATATTCGTAAGTTTCCTACTTAAAATTCAAATGCAACCCTACACAATTTTTTTTATATTTACTTGTAACGCGGTGAACGAGAAGCGGCCATTATTGACTTGATACCAGAACCTCATCTTAAATTTGTGCTTCAATCTAAAATTAACCATATAACACAATTTCAAATTGATTTGTTATAGAATGACTAAGTTTAGTCCAGCATAACCAGAGCCTAAAATTTTGTCCAATAATCACGTCAGAATCCCGATCCAATTACTACTAAGCAAATTTCACCGTAATTCGCTAAGAAACGGCGGATGTAGTCCAACTACATTATTAAATTTCAAAATTCCATACCCCGAGTTTTTTTTATCTCCCTTGTCAATCGATTAAGCACGATGAAGCGCTGCCGTCTAGGTGCAATACACGGAACAGCTGGATAAGTGCACAGCACTCACTATAGCTTGCCAGTTACAGAGCGTGCTTTATTATTCAAGCGCGTGAAATTATTTTCGAAACGCTGTGCCAAAGCGCTCATTTTCTAACATTTAAGACTCCATAACAATAGTTAAGTGATCTATCGTGATTAACAATACCTTACAACTTAAAAGCTAGAAATTAGTGTGGTTGTTGCCCCACTATCGCCACCGACACCAGGTTCTCGTTCTTGAAAATAAGAATGGATGAAATAATTATCCTAGATGTGGACCGGGTTACGCAAAATGGTGGCGGATGGGTCGGATCAAGGTGTTATGCGAACCGTAGCGATGATCAGTCTGGCTGGAGGGGACCCATTTAAAAATAATTTCCCAATCCTGAATGGAGCCCTCTGGATACCTCTCGATCTCTAGTTGTATGTAGCCTTACCCTTGTATACAGATCTCTGCACGGGCGGACGCAGAAGTGGCCAGCACTTCTCAGCCGTCGGGGTGAATAAGACTGGTTCCGAGGCTTGCAAGCCAGGAACTAGTGGTAGTGGAAAAAAGGAGACAGTCATTGCTCCTTCGGTTCGGAAATACAATACGAGGCGTTTGGCCTTTCGTGTCATGGACAGACTGGCTACAGTCCCGGAGGAGCAATGGACGGAAGAACAATGGAAATCTCTTAATTTGGTAAAGAGTTGCATAGCCGAAGAGAGTAATGCATGTAAGGAGGACCATGGGTCTGAAAGACAGAGGTTTAGTGAGGAGGGGCATAGAGATCTGGATGCCGAGAAGAAACGGATTTATCTCCATGTGGGACAGTCGCCGAAGGGGCATAAGCTCTTCAGCCACATTGTGAAGGAAGGGGATGTGGTGCTAGCCGCCGTGAATGAGATCCATGAAGAGGGGAGCACCATTGAAGAAAAATGGAGGTTGGTGTTTAACGCATGAACCTAGTTTGTCTTAAAGTCCTTGGGCAACATCCGGGACCACCGCCAATTTGTAGGGACGCGGGTTGGTATCTGCGACGGCTGAAACTGACTGTGTGTGTAGACCAACGATCGGCTTCTTGTACAGGAAGGCAATCGAGGAGTTAGGCGATGTATGGCCAGAAACAAAGGGTAGTTTCGAAGGAGGAGATACCGAATACACCTAGTGCAATGGTCTGGATTCCCACGGAGCTGGCTAACCCGGATGAATTATCCAGGTTTGCAATTCGGATCTTCCGATGGAGAACTGAGCAGGAATCCCTGGCTCAGTCAAAAACCACAGGGGTTATAAACTTCTGCTTCGACTCAGTCACCCTTAAGATGTTTAGGAAGAGTGAGGTCGGCGAAAACCGAGCATTGCGCTCCCCGAGAAGAGGGACCAAGAGGTTCAGCCGGTTGAGAGAAGCTCGACCAGTGGTACCTCTCCAGAAGAAACATCGCAGCTAGTGGCGAACCCAAGTGAGGGGTTAACTAGAAATCTTAGAGAACGACTATCTCTAGGCATGGGGAAGGAGACACATTGGACTCTGAGGGGGAGATGTGGATCTTCTTAAATTTAGGGATTGAAAATGACGCCAAAACGAAAACATACCACAAAAATACTCTTCTATTCTTACTGGTCGCAAACACGCACAAGCTGTACACATTGATCTCGTTCTACAGTTCATTCGACGTTTACGTGATTCATTGTAGATGGATACAGAAGATTGAGGCTAATTCACAATAAAACAACACTTTAGTATTAATGCCAAAGAGTAAATGGTAATGCCATCAGTAAAATGCCTCAATCACTCGATTACAATGAAATTAAAAATTCAAAACAATGTCCCATACACTGATATGGAAGATGGATTTTCACCGCGTTCTGCACTCCAATATAGGGCCATGGTTGGAATATAAACATTGCCGATCGTAATCAAATAAAATCAATTCGCTTGTAGATCATCGTATTAGTTGGGCTAAGATTAAGCCAGTCAGCAATGTGTTACAAATTGTGCTCCAGCTTTGACGAGACAAAGATGCGGTATTTATTGCTATTGTTTTGTTACTGATGGTTGTATGCCAACTTCCTTTTATTTTGGTTGTGCTATTTTGAAACTGGTCACTATGAGCATATTGCTTTTAGTAAAGTATTAAAATTTTAAGAATTAAAAGTGGACTAAATGTGCCACATATTATAAGTGCAAATGGAGAAATTTGTCTTTTAAAACTGCAGAAGTTGATTGTATATCCATTCCGTTTAAAATAAAATTGATTCTAGCCGTGGCACTTCGCAGAATTTCTATCATACCAATGTTTAAATAATTATACTCGTACGTAAGTATTATTATTGAATCGAAAACATAAAAATGGCCAAATCGTACTCATATAATAATCATAAAACATTATTAATATTATCCTGCCATTTAAACGTCCTATTATGTCCAAAAAAAAAATTGTATGATTTCCCAAAAATTCCCGACGTTTTACAAAATATGCCCATTGTATCTGGACATGGAGTACGTACTTTTTGTTAACAATAAATCATCTACGTATTCATCTAAAATATGTAATAAAATATGCAATTAAAAATAATAAATCCAAAAATATATTTTGTCTGTCAGATCATATACCCGGTCTCACTGAATGTACATAGAGGGATTGTGTACATATTGTGTCATTGTGATATGTGTATTGGGAATTTTTCACACACAAAAGATACATACATTTTTATTCGAAATTCTAAACAGCAGCTTTTACCTCACTCAAAACTTTCATTTCCATGTATCTCGATGATGCGATGTCACATCTAAACAAATGTATGAGAGGTATTTGGTGTACGTACGTACGTACGTACATCACATAAATAAAATCTCATTCACAATTCATTTTTCCCATTTTCATATTTGCAAACATTAATAACATCACTGTTTTGTTAATAATCAACGACATCGTCATATAAATTCGTCATGATCGTCCATTTGTGCTATTCGAGTATTTGTATAACATAATAATTACGATATGGATTTGTTTTTGTCCCCGAACATCCTTTGTATTGTCCTTAGAACAATAGTTGTGTTTACATCTTCACATAATACGTATGCAGATTATCGTTTGAACAAATTTTCCGAATTTAGACAAAAGGAACGTGGAGATACGGTCATTAATATTGTACGTACCAAAATATTCTCTTATTGCCTTCTACATTTGCGTATTTGCATACCTACACATACATTTTTATTAATGTTTTAATGTTTATCGTAGTTACGATGAAATCCTTTTATGAAATAGGATCAACATACTAAATATTCAGTCATTACGTTTCATCATTAATCAAAAGGCCGCACAATGAAATTTTCATTAAACGCGCATCACACCGGTCTATAAATTGGATTATTTCTCATATCTGAAAAGTAAGATACGGCACATCTCTGTACAAAAGATGCAAACCATTAATCAGAAAGTTTATAATTTAAAACCAAAATTTAACTAACAGACTTGTTGCTACAGGGTGAAGGTTGAGATCAAAATAATCAAGATTTTATTAAAACCAACATTCTGCTTTTAAATAACATCTTGCAACTTATTTTATTATTTAGATGCCAGAATTAATTTAAATAAAAATTTAATTACGATACAACAACTACCGGGGTTAGGTTTCAGTGGCGCACACTTAGGCTAGTTTTGGCCCATTGGAACACCACAATTCTGTGATCAATTCTTCTACCAGCTAGCGCAGGACATGAGCATAGGAAGTGAACAAGAGTCTTCTCTACCTCCTCGTTCTTGCAACTTCCACAGAAATCACTTACATCCAGACCCAGCCTTCCGTCCGGTAAGTACCCATACAATTTTACCTAAGTACCACGCTTCAAGCTCAGCTCAGGCAATGCTTGCTTCGCTACTCTGCCAGTCGGACTATCGAGCCATCTAGCATTTGCCAAGGCAACTGCTTTCCGATGCATTGTTGGTTTCAACACAGACATAGGCCTTTCTACACATTCTCTCCCTGGTTTCAGTTGGAGAACCGTACCTTGCTAATTCGTTTGCCCTGCAATTTCCCTCAACATCAGAATGGCCTGGAATCCAGACCAACTAGATATCGAAATGTGCACTCATCTCGTTACGAGATGTGTGACAATCCAATGAAACCCTTGACGCCAGAGAAACTGAATCCAGTGAAAAGGGGACGAAAGGATAGGCACACATTTAATTACCCAATACCTCCCACTCTACCATCGAACTTGCAGCCGTCGGTGAAGAATTTGACTGTCCTTGTCTCCACGATGAGACCACACATCTAATCGTCCCTAGATGGAAGAACCACCTTAAAACGCTTGCAAAACCACAAAAATGGTGTTATATAATCCAAATTCACCAGACCATGCCTCACAGAATTGATAATAGTTGAGTGCTTTTTATGCAGAAAATTCCATCCCGAAATTGCAGATAGCCGGGCGGCAGTATTGACCGCCAATTGCTTACCGATAATATCCAACGGGAGAAGGTACAGCATGACATCTAAGGCACTAGTGGGTATCGTTTTCAGCGCAGAATTAATGAGCAAACAGGCTGCCATCTGCACCTCCCCCAGGATCGTCCATGTTCCTGTATGATAATTTCACCACAGCTGGCCAACATACACTCACACCATACTAATGGAATTAATGCTAACCAGAGCTGGAAACTTTAAAATGAAACACGAATAATTCAAAATTTAATTATAAAACTTCTTTTATTTTATTTTATGATGTTTTTCGCGTATTACTTGATTGATGGTTCATGCAGAAGTAAAGTTAGCTACAAAAGTCAAATACAATAAACATAGGAAATGATTCAATGCTTATTTCCCATACATACAGCAGTACGGGCCTTACAACTGCCGTTTAAAGCCAGTGCGCCAGCTTCGGTTTCTGACCCCATTTCCTGCTGATGGGATTTTTGCAAAAGTAGAGTGCCATAATGGCCTTCATCACTCTATTTATCGTATTTGGTTTCAGAACTGAGCTTACTGTCCAGAAGAATCCCTAGGAATCTCACCTTATCAGTAAAGGCCAGCATGGTACCATTCAAACTTGGTGAAACCACTTCCGGAATTGTATACCTCCTAGTGAAAAGGACCAGCGCTTCAATTTCAATAGTGGTCCATTGATTACTACATTCCAAAGAAAGAGAGAAACTCTACCAACGAAAATTCCTGAAAATCCAGTGGCTTTTCAATTTCATGAACGAACCATGTAATGTCGTGTCCACGGAGTTACGTTTAAGATACGCATGTTGAGACTATGTCCAGTTTCTGGGTACAATTCTCGAAAGAATATGAACATCCAGTATCCATTTCCAGCAGAAAGGATTACAGAGGTATCTGTCTTAAGTCCTTAGGATTGCTGTGCGAGCCGCCTTCGGGATGAAAATCTCTCTAGCTTTCCTCCATTTATTCGGGATGTACCCTAGTTTCAGACACCCTTTGAAGATAACCTAGAGTCAGGAGAGCAAGGCCTCTGAGTTCTTCTGAATTTCTGCTGATGCAATCCCATAGGACCTGCTAGCTTAAAGGGCTTAAAACATTTAATAGCCCATTTTTGTCTTTATCAAAATATACTCTGTACACAACAATTGGGCCCCGCAGTCATCCATCGACCCGCAGTCATCCAAAGGTCCCGCAATCGACACATCCTCACTTCTCGGGAAGTGAGTTTCTTTCCATCAAAAGATCAAGAGTCTCTTCATTAGAAGCCGTCCATTCGCCATCCGGATTAATCAGATAGCCTGGAACAGCTGAACTGTTAAAGAGAAAAAACACGAGTGTTACGAATGGCACAGTTTAAATGCTTTTCTTGGAACTTTCTCAATAATAGCAGCAGCGGCACTCAACAGTTAAAATTTCATTACTTCCAAACAGAAAATGATGGAACGTTAAATACTACTTTTAAAATGATGTTGCTGGTTGTTTCATGGTTTACATTGACATAGAACCCTTGAAATCTAAATCACATGGTTTTTGCGACTCATCAGAAAAGGCATATGCTGCGGTCGTTTATTGTAGATGCGTGGATCAGAACGGCCAAATAAGAGTTAATCTAATGACATCTAAAACTAAGGTGGCCCCGATAAATCAAATTTCAATTCCACGGCTTGAACTATGTGCTGCATCATTATTAGCTACAGTAATCAAATCCGCTAAGGAAGCATTGTGAGATTCTGACCTAAAGACGATATTATGGACCGAATCTACTATAGTTCTAGGATGGTTATCTGCACCACCAAGAAGATGGAAAACATTTATAGCAAATCGAACAGCAGACATACTAACTAAGATATCGAGAGAATCGTGGAATCACGTTGATTCACAGAACAATCCAGCCGATTGCGCATCTCGTGGGGTGTTACCATCTAAACTAGTACCACATCAATTATGGTGGCATGGGCCTCATTGGTTAAGTTTATCACGAAAACACTGGCCAAACCAAGGTTTAAAACATGATGAATTCGAACTGATGAAAGAAGAAAGGAAAGCTAAGACATCAGTACTGACTGCAATACCACTTAAGGGCAACACTATATTACACAATCTGGTCGACAAAATATCATCTATAGCAATAAAATTATACGTGTACTAGCCTGGGTCTACAAATACTTAGAGAAACTAAAATCAAGGTCTGACTCGAAAAACCTGAGTGAATCCGTGCTGACAGTAAATGAACTCAAAGGAAGTCAAACAAAAATTTGTACGTGGATTCAAGAAGAATTTTTCATCTCCGAGATAAACGACATCAGATCAAGACGCCAGCAATCAAAGAAAAGCAAGATTCACTGTCTAAATACTTTCATCGACAACCAAAATTTATTGAGGGTAGGAGGTCGCATCGAAAACGCAGCTGCGGACTATGATACCATACATCCTATAATATTTCCAAACTGCGATTTCACCAAAATGATGATACGAGATTTACACGGAAGACACCAGCATGCCGGAGCTACATTGCTAACCAGTATCATACGATATCATATATTGACAACGATATCATATATTGAATTGCAGACGGCTTGTGAAAGAAGTGATTAAGCTATGCAATAGATGCCGGAGATTTAATACAAAAGCGAATTACCAGTTGATGGGAAATCTACCGATTGATCGCGTCCGTTACGAGACTCCTTTTTTAAAGATTGGTGTCGACGATGCAGGACCATTGCAACTGAGGCAGATTTACGGCAGGTCAAACCAAAGATGGAAGGCATATCTTGCAATAATCATTTGCATGGCAACCAAAGCTGTTCATGCTGAAGGTGTTTCAAATCTAACAACGGCAAACTTCATAGCAGCGTTACAAAGATTTGTGTCACTTCATTGGCGCAAATAACTACGCGAGATCGGCGAATTTTTAAAATCAAACTCTAATCATATTCAGTTCTCGCTTCAGAAACCATAAATTGGCATTTCATTCCCAGTGCGGCACCTACCTTTGGATGGTTATGGGAAACAGCCGTCACATCATTCAAATACCACCTTAAACGTGTAATGGGTAATACGGTGTTCACGTTTGAAGAACTCAGCACCATAGCAACTCAAACCGAAGCAGTTTTGAATTCACGTCCATTATGTTTGCTATCGGTTGATCAAATGGATGCACTAACATCTGGACATTTATTAATTGGAAGGCCAATTAATCAAATACCACAACCGCAATTAACCGAAGTCAAGATGTCACATCCCTCTCGTTGGCAACTCATGTAGAAAATGATACAGCATTTTAGTAACCGATGGAAAATGGAGCAGACACCAGGCGAATCAATTAAAATCGGAGAAGTTGTACTAATTCGAGAGGAAAATCTTCCACCAACCAAATGGTTATTAGGGCGAATTGAAGAAGTCCATTCAGGGCGTGACGGTACTACAAGGGTAGTGACCATAAAAACGCCAATCGGAAACTTGAAAAGACCTGTTAATAAACTGACAAAGGTAGCAACGAAGTGAATTGAATCAATTGATTCAAGGCGCAAACACAAATCTAAAAGATACAAATGTAATTAGAAATAGTTAATTTATTGATTTAATTTACTGAATCGTTAATTTATACAAATTTATTGATCGTTAGTTGTTATTGTATAAATATAATTTATTATCATTATAATGCCATCTACTTAAAGTATTTTGAACCTCAGTTGAACGCTAGCACTGCTTTAAATATGGAGTAGATTTATACCATTTATTGTGTATACTAAAATTAAGCCGATGTACTGAAAGTAACTTATGGTGCAAATACTAGTTTGTATAAAATAAAATGTTAGTCTTGTTCAGGCAGTTATTGGAAAACAGTATTCATTCTCTAACATTATATACTATATACAACTATTATACCTTAAATTAAAATTTATCAATTGTTACTAATTAAATTTAATACGTGTATTGAGAAACTATACTGTTGCTTTATTTAATATTAAATGTGAAGTATAAGGTTTATACATGAGCATAAAAAATAAACAGTAAAGTGTAGTGTCGTATTGATCAGTGAAAATTTACAGTCCACTTATCCGAGAAATCCATCGATATCAAGCTTCATTTGTGTCAACTGTGTCTCGATCGTGGAACCATAAATAACCTGTTGGCACATCATACACTACATACATTCTCTCTACATGTAGAATATTAATTATATACGCAGTGTAGACAATACGGCACAACACTGTTCATGATGAGCTATCTCCTTCTTGGTCCATCTTTCGGGCTCATCCTGCCACTGCAACATATGTTTGTCTTCAAGGTCTTAACGATTTTCTATGTTAAGAGTGGAGATAACTTTGTCACTTATTCTGGCTACGGTCTTCGATTGAACTCGCAATACACAAAACATATCCCTAATTGGATGTGAGATTTTCGTAGACATTTGCTTCAATGTGGTTTCACCCATCATCTTCAATAATTTTCCGATTGAAATTAGAATGTCTGGGAGCGTCTCGGTTTTCTCTAAAGCCCCCTCTAAGCCCTTTGTAAATTGGTTAAAATAAAGTTGATAATGAATATTTAAAAAGCAAAAAATTTAAGTTAAGAACCGCTCTTTATTTATGTTTCCACAACCCAGACACCACGTTGCACAGGAATTTGCTGAACTAACATCTTGCTCGACATAATTTAAGTCACGACATAGTTTAAATATTAAAATTAGAATAATAAAGTTAGTCGTAATTTTGATTTTAAAGATATAAGTGATTCAATAAAAATAAATTATATTTTTTAATAAAATTGATAATAAAATTCTTAATTTATATGCATAAATAAATTTTTGTTTCAATAAACAAAATTTTATTACATAATTTGTCGTAATTATGACATAAATTCTAATAAACAAAATTTTTTTTTTAAGAAAGCATCGTGGAATCCATAAACTATTTTATTTCGATGTGAAGTATCAAAATGATTATTCAGTCGTTTCGAGATTCGAACTAGGAGTACCGCACAGCATAAAACATAAAAATTTATGACCAATAAATAATTGAAAAATATAAATTTCGATGGTATTTTAAATCATAGGGAATTAATTTTGGTTTATTTCTTGTGTATTATATTTATTGCTATTTGCAAATTTAAGCTCAGCTTTATATTCCAATATTTATAAATATAAACTAAAATGTGCTTTTTTATAATGGCGGAAACAATACGCTTGTTTATCTTTTATTACGGTATAAAAATGATATAATACCAAATTAATTAATGCAAATATATTATGGCCTCTATCTATTATAGGAATAGAGCAGAACTCCGCGTATAAAATTTACAAGTGAAATTGAAATTCCTAATGGTTTAGCTTTTCTAGATGTTGTAGTGATACGTAATGGAAATCGAAGTTTGATCGATTGGTACAGATTGACTAATGGCATTATGACTATTGGCTTCCACAATCGTAAAAAAATAATGTAGGAGGTTGTCCGATGTTGTATTTCACTTTAAAAATTATAGTGAAGAATGATTATCCCAGAAAGATCATGACTAGAAATATTAGGAAAAGTACAGAAAAAAATAAGATTTTGTAAATTAATTTGGCAGGTGAAACTAACAGCAACCGTTTTATTTCAATTCTATACGTAAAAATTATTTTTGAAAACTTTAAAGTTATGATACATGATAACAGCTCGTTGGTAGACCAATTAAAAGTTTAAACATGATTTTATTTACAAAATTAAAGACAACATTCCAAAAGCTTTGCAATCCATTTTACAGATTTATATTTCTTAAACAATTCTGATTTGTTGAGGTGAAATGCAATGGTTAGTTCCAAAATTAATTAAACCTATTAAAAATATAATTTTAATTTAGTAAGTTTACTAAGTCAAGTGGTCTCGTTCTTTGAAGTCTTCTTTCAACGACAGGGTTATCTATTATATGGCGAATATAGGGGTTTCCATGTTCCGGGAGCCTTATTTCGTATTTGGCGGCATGTTTTTTTATTTCATCTTTGATGTATTCCATCTGTAACTCCCTGTGAAGGTCTTCATTTCTTGTGTACCACGAAGCATTTACGATGCTGTAAATGTATGTCTGTATCATTTTGGCGTTTGTTTGCTTTGTACATCCCCAGAGTTGAATACCGTAGGTTGATATCGGCTTCAGTATTTGCCGTTATAGCAGCAGCTTGTTGTGTATTGTAAGCTCAGAGCCTCTACCTATGAGACAATATATTTTACTGAATTTAATATTAAGTTCTTCTTTTTGACATGCTCTCGCCCCTTGATCGGTGTATGTGGTACCGGTCGTGAGTTAATTTCTATCGGTAGATGGGAAGCTTTTTGATATGTAAAGTTAATGTGCGTGGATTTCATCTTCATAAGCTTGATTCTCCACCGCTTAGCAAAGTTACAACCTGCATTGGTAATCTTCTGGAGTTTGCTCATTGCATCAGCGATATTACTTCCAATCGCCATGATAGCTGTGTCATCTGCAAAGGTGGCTATGGTTCCTTCATCTGTTGTTGTAATATCCTTAGTATATAATAAATACAGGATTGGTTCTAAGACACTCCCCTGTGGGACACCGGCAGAGATTATCTTTAGTTCGGAGTATGCATCCTCATATTTCACACGAAAATGTCTATTGGATAAATTAGATCTTAGTATGGCATAGAATTGGCTCGGCAGATCTCTACGTAGCTTGAATTCATGTCCACTGTGCCAAACTTTATCGAATGCTTGGGCGACGACCAGAAATATGCTGGAGCATACTTTTTTGCGTTCTAACGTTCTTTCAATAACGTTGGTGATTCTATGCACCTGTTCAATTGTGGAGCGCTTTTCCCTGAATCCAAATTGATGTGGTGGAATTAGTTGTCGGTCCTCAATTATTGGTGTAAGCCTTTTTAATAATAATTTTTCAAAGAGTTTAGGCATAATTGGCAGCAATGAAATTGGTCTGTATGATTTTTTATCGTTAGGTGGTTTATCAGGTTTTGCTATCATGATTACTTCTGCTACTTCCGATTGCCACGGAATATATTTTAACCGAGAGCTTGCATTGATTATGTGTAATAGCTTACGAAATCCTTTATCTGGTAGAGCCTTGATTATTTGGCAAGTAAACAAGTCATATCCTGGGGCTTTTTTAACATTCATGTTGCTTTTTACTTCTTCTTTTAATTCTTTGAGAGTTACTGGGCGTATATCAAAATCATCTAGCTTGTGGATTTTCATTTTATTTTTTCATTGGCCATTTGCCTTGGTAGTGTGGTTGGAAGGTATCCTCGAGATACTCCGCAAACAGATCAGCATTTTCTTTAATACCTCTTGCCCAGGTTCAATCCTCCTTTTTAAGAACTTGCATTCTGGGTCTTTTGAGTCCCTTCGTCGCCTTCCACAGAGAATAATCAGAATTTTTTTCATCGGTTAGGCTAACTAGATATCAGTTGATTGATGCATTTAACTTCTTTGAGAAGAGATTTGAGACTGTTACCTAAATTGTTAAGAATTGTTTTGTTTGTCGAACTTCCAATGGGTAGGATATATTAAGTTTCTTCTTATTTTGTATAATGGGGGTACTTGCCAAAGCAGCATAGTGAATTGCTTCATTGAGTTGTTCTAATTCATCTTGCAACTGGTGGGGATTTCTTATCGGTACCTGAAGATTGATTTTTTCCTCCAATACTTCACGAAAGAGATCCAAGTTTGTTTTTGAATTTGATAATCTGGGTGCACTCTCACTTTGAATTACCATTTCACTGACCGTCATGATAACCGGAGAATGATCCGATACTAGAGAATTAATGTCTTCAATGTGAATGTAGTTCTGGGATATACCACTGGTCACTGGGCCAGTATGTTGGGGAGCCACCAGATTAAAATTCACATTTTGATGTTTGCCCTGCTTAAAGCAATTCTTTACATTTTGACGTCGTAAGTCTAGATCGCCAATAGGTGTTTTTCGCATTAAAGTCACCTCCAATAATAAAATTACGTCCAAGCGATTTAAATAGTTTAAGGTAGTCCTCCCTTTTCAAGTTATGCCGGAGAGGACAATATATTGCAAAGACAGTAGACTGTCTATTAATTGAAGCCTCCCAGTAGTGACTTGCATTGTTTCTTCATCTATATTTGATTCTAGCTGGTGTTTTATATTTTATTTTATTAGTAATGCCGAACCCACCTCTTGCTCTTTCCACTGGATGAATGGAGTGATATAAGTTATAACCCCGTATTTTAACGTAATATTTCTATTTCTGGAATATGTTGCATAATTCCATTCGCATTCCAGATTGCTATTTTGAAAGTTGTGTTCTTACTTAACATTTTTTGTTAGATTGCGTTGAAGGATTTGCATTTTCTTCAGTTGATCAAGTATCATGTTGTTCAGATTACTTTGGTCATCTAGCCGTTTTTAATATTTCATATCCTGTTCATAATGTTTTCCATAATTTGTTTATTTTTGGAGCCCATATGTTTGGTTGAACCCAAACCTTTCACTACCTGCGCAAATGAACTAATTTGCCCTGTGTTGCTTTGTTGTGGGTTTTGATCCATCTGATTTGATATTTAAACCCCTCGATGTTCGTGATTTTGCGGTTGATTAGCAACTTCACAGCCTCGATAATTAGCCGGCTGCTGGCCCTTACAATTTGTACACTTGGCTGGCACATCTCACCCTAGTGTACATGCCTGGGTAAAATGATTACCTGAGCATTTTACACATCTTGGATCCCGGCCGCATTATCCTTGGGTATGATTAAATGCCTGGCATTTCTTGCATTGGGGTATGCGTATGGTTCTCCTCATTGGTTCATTTTTCACCTTCAGTGAAGGATTATTTTTATTCCATAAATGTTTTGATCATTCTCTTTGTTGTCAAATACTAGCATAAAAAGAGGGAGTCCCCTTTTACTGATAATTTGGTTTCCTCCCTGGATTTCTGTTCTCTCTTTTTTAACAATATTCACAGCATCTAGTATTTTAAGACCTTTATTTTGTAAGTCTTCCATTATTTCTTTGCTTGATTTAACCGTTTAACGCTGTTACCTTATAGTCTTTGTCAGTAACCGATTTCATCAGTAACTGAATTTCTGTGTAACTGGTTACACCCACAATATTTATTGGTGTGGGTGATTTTTCTTTTGGTTGAACCAAATTTGGTGTAATGTTCTTGGTAGATTTACTACCTTTTGGTTGATTGGCTTTGGGTAGAGCATCGTTTGAATCTGGACTAGATTGTCCCCTACCATTTAATTGCTCAGCCTCAGGTGACGATTTAGCTTTTCTTTTCCTACTCTTCCTGGACTGTTTTTTCTTCTTTAGGATCCAGTCCGTTGCTCTTTATAATTTATCTTCATCAGTGGAATAGATGAGTTTGTAAAACTAAATTGCAATATTCTTTTGAATCCCGATTCATTTGGAGCTTTTCATTTTCTTGCTTTAGATATTCAATTTCTTCACTTAGCTTGGCAAATAATTATTGCTCCATATGTTCTAGCATCACCAAGAGATCGATATTCTGTTTTTCTCGGTCAATAGTTGTTTTACTAGATTCGCCTATTTGCAAATGTTTGTCCAGTACATCTAGGCATAGCGTTAGAAAAAGTATCAGCTTGATCTTTGTAAATTTGATCTTCTCTGGGACGGATTTGATGTTTCCTGATAATGCAATAGATGGTCCTCCCCAGAATCCATAGGGCCAGTCTCCACAGAGAGTGCACAGTTTTGATTGACTAATTAGCTATTGGGTACCACAACCGTTCATTCAACAGAACATTGCCCATTGCGCAATGACCAATCATCCCGTAATACGGGATAAGGAACAAAATCTCGCAAATTTTGGAAAGTATTTATTCTTGGAAAGTATTTATATATTCAAAATTCGTCTTACTAAACGTCCAAGAACTTTCCCAAATTTGGTTGAATTACTGCGATAACATTAATTTATAGATACAAAATTGTTGTTTTTAGTCAAAATTTTAAAAAATTTTGAGATACAGGATGAGCCATTTGTTACTTCTTTTTTCATTTGTAAATAAAACACACATTTTGGGATGAAAATCAAAAATTTTTATTCATGAGGAAAGGTGGTTCTATGCCATTTATGTATGAAAAACAATATCGTTCATATGCCCACTACGGCTTCGCCTACAGGCCTGCAAGAGAACATCAAAATTTTCAATGACTTTTTCCAATAAAAGCGGATCAATGACCTCAGTTTCAATTCGAATGTGGTTTTAAGTAGTAATAATTCAAGCTTGTGAATGATTAGCATACACCTTACCTTTCAAATAACCCCACAAAAAATAATCAAGTGATGTTAAATCCGGGCATTTTGGTGGGCAAATTTCTTGAAATTACGCGATCAGCAAATTTTGTTGACAATAAATGGAGTGTTGCACAACTTGGGTGGTATGTCGCTTCGTCTTGTTCAAACCAAAGGTCGTTGACACGTAATTCATTCAATTTTGGCATTTTCCTATTAGTTTTCGAAGAAAAAAGGCCCAATGATGTCTCCAGCTCATAACTCGCACCAAACAGTGACTCTTGGAGAGTCACGTCATGAGGATTCTCAGCTCCCCAAATTCGAGAATTTTGCTTATTAACGTACCCATTAAGATGAAAATGAGCTTCATCGCTACAGATGATTTTTCATGAAAATTCTTCATTTCATTCAAGCATCCAATTAACAAAACGACGACGATTTAATGGTCTGATGGCTTCTATTTTTGAGTTGGTTGAATTTTGTATAGATTCAAATAACAATCAAAATGCAAAGTGCATCGTAATGTGGTTCGTTAAATGCTTAGTTGTTGTGAACGATGCCTTGTTGATGTGCTTGGTTCATTACGAACACTTTCACTAACAGCTGCCATTGCACCGGGAGTTCGAACTGGATAAATATATTGATACGGCCTACGACCTTAAGTACTAAAATCGATTGAAAAAAGGACCAACAGATGGCCCATCCTGTATTGTTTTGTATAATTTGAACTATGTTTTTCGATTTTAGAATCAAGTTACTTTAAAACTTTAATTTCGAATCAAGTTTTCGTAATTTTTTATAAAAATTGTCTGTCAAATTTTCATAAATTATTGTGGACTTTAGGAATGACGGTATATACCGTTGAAAAGTTGGGGTTTTATTAATAAAATTATAATAAAACAATGTTAAGATTTAATCCGGTCAATTAAAATAAAAAAAATTTTCAGTTCACTTTCTATTCTGAAACAAACTTCACACATAAAATTATTCCATCAATTGGGAGATCCTTGCAAAATTTGGTAGAAATCTGTGTACCAGAAGTTACAGCTTGAATACGAGCTATTTAACGATTTTACATTTACAAAAAACGAAGAATAAGTAAAAGATTTAAATAAACTTAAAAATTCGATTTTTCGGCCAACAATGGTTGATCTTGTTTCCTCCCCTCCTCAGCTTTAACAAAAGTACGGTAATTTTATTTTTCGCTTTAGAAATCAACTGTGGTGAATTCGAGATTTATGTATACATTCGTGGTAAAAGAGGTGTTGGCCACAAAATACTCGCCCTTCTATTTTTTTTACGTCTACAAATTAGCGAATGTTTTAGTTGCAAAAATCGACAGGTGAAATTTTTCATGCTTGCAATACTTTAGTTTACTACGTATCAGAAAGTGAAATAATTTCAACACGATAAACTTTATGTAGTGATAAATTGCGTAACATTCCAAAAAATCTATTACGCTATTTCGTCTATAATTTATGGGTACTTCCACAGCTCTAGTTGCATTATTCCAAGATTTATGCTTCCAAAATTTAACATAATTTTTATATGTGCAAAAACTAGTTCAAAAAATTTTATTAATAAAATTATGTATTTCTTCCATACCTGACTTTGTTTTTCATCCATTTTTCTCACCTGGAAAATAAACTTTTTAATTAAAATATGTATAAGGCAGGAACTTTTGTAGATATGTGTGTGTGTATATATGCATAGGATACGGTAAGAAATTCAAAATATATATAAATTTTTCATCCCAAAATGTAAAGTAGATTTTTTTTGTTAAACTATTTTTTATGCTTTTTGCAGCACAACTTTAGTAAAAAAAATTGCAATAAATATTATATATTGTGAAAGCCGTACCGAATATTTTCTAACATTTTGATGTTTGAAAAATTTCCGAATTTAATTTAATTAATTTTATTAATTTATTTATTTTTAAAAATGCCAAATAACAAAAGAACATAAATGTTTGATTTATTGCTTTTAGTAAAATCGATTCTGTAAAAAAGTTCTCGCCGACTTATCAAACATTAATCTGTTAAAATAGTAAAATGTTATTATAAATCTTCCACATACAGATATAAGTAGATCCTTTCCGTTTATTCAACATAAAAGCTTTTGCCTGTTTAGTATTCAGAAAGCGAAAACTTTAAAATCCATAGAATATATAGTCTAGAATGAATAAAAAAAAGTTGGTCAAAATGATCTGTTAATAGAATTTCTTATAGTCTGAATATATTGCAGTGAAAGGAAACTACAAAGTATTTTAATTTTTTAATGGGTCATAGGAAGTTATGTACGTAAAATGATTTAGCGGAAGTAAAACACTTATAAAAATTGCACAAATTGAATTAATATGTTCTAGATATATCCAAGACGGCACTGTTCTGGAAATGCAGGAAAATGTTATTGTTTTTATTTCCTACAGTAGGTATTCACGTAGCTTCTCGATTCCTTTGCAGAGTTATTAGAATTTTGACCTAATTTTCAAACAGTCTACAGTTGGTTAGAAGTTCTCTGAACGTGTGTATGTGCGTGTGACATTTACTAAATATTTGTTGCATTTACCGATCGGTGTGAAACATCAGACAAAAGCATTTTGTCGAAATCTGGCTTCTGAAAACACAAAAAAAAAAATTTTTAATAGCTTGTTAAGCAATATTGGCCCCTATTCTGCCGAATCAATGTTAACATGGTATCGTGTTATTATCCTATATAACATGCAAAATGTTTCTGTCGTATTCCGCCAATTTACATTTTATTATTTTTCATTTTACGTAATTATTTTATTATTTTATATATCATGTAAGTAGATATTTTGGTATTCCGGTCAATTTATCTTTTTACGTTATTTAATTTTCTATGTTATTTTGACAGAAATCATATATACATAATCACATATATTAATATTTCTTTTCAGAATTGAACACCTAGCCAATTTGCGATCCCTCGTGATATAAGTGATTCTTTCGCTCTACCATCATTTCGTTCTAAAAAATTATTTCTTGTTACAAACACACCGCTGAATTTTTAATCTCAAAATTAGAATCAAAATTCGGCTATAACAACTAAAATTCATCAGCCAAAAAATGTCGACAATACAGGTCCGGCTGTAACAACAAAAATTTATCAGCCGAAAAATATCGATAATGCAGATTAAAAACAATACGGATCATCCGCTAGTAAAAGCCAGCCTAAAATTGTCGTTCAATCAGATAAATACATTTGGTGTTAAACAGCATTAAATGCATTAAAACGATAATACAAAACTATTTTACTACTGAGACAACTCGAAGAAATATATGAAGCAAAACCTCAAAAATTTCAGGTTAATTTTCATGTTGGGAGTCCGAGAAAACTCGATTGAATATATCGCACACAAAAAATTTGAAAATTTCTAAAAATTGACCGCTTTAAGTATGTGCGATATATTCAATTGAATTTTCGCAGTCTCCAGACATGAAAATTGACCTGAAATTTTTTCCACGTATGAGCATCATTAAGACCTTTCATTTGAATCTATTTTCAGCCATGACACTTAAAACGATCAATTTTTAGAAATTTTCAAATTTTGTGTGTGCGATATATTCAATCGAGTTTTCCCGGACCCCCAACATGAAAATTGATCTAAAATTTTGTCCACATGTGAGCATCATTAAGACCTTTCATTTGAATCTATTTCCAGCCATGACACTTAAAACGGTCAATTTTCAGAAATTTTCAAATTTTGTGTGTGCGATATATTCCATCGAGTTTTCCCGGACTCCCAACATGTAAATTGACTGCAATAGAAGGCACTTCATTTGAAACATTTTCTGGTCATGTCACTATAGATGCATTTCCCAGTTTACCTTCCAAACATCTAATAAAGCACTTAGAGAAGTTTGCTTTGGGTGTTTTAAATGTTTCAAATTAACAATTTTTACTTTAATTTTTGTAGTTGTTTTTTAGGAACAGCAAAATAATTTTTTTTAATATAATTAATTGAATTCCGACATAAAACTAGTATCTGCGTTATCGGCATTTTTCGGCTGAACATTTTCGGCTAACTTTAATAGAGTGGCGATGTCTATTCCGTATCAAATTAAATTATAGTGCGCATACTTCATTTCTACGGCCATCGTTCATATGAGGTTTCAACTGGAAGTTGCCATATGATATCACTGTCACAGCCTAGTGTGTCTCGGTGTGTAAGACAAATAACACATTTAATCGTTACACACTTATTAAACGACGTCATTAAATTTCCACAAGAAACACTAAGACAAGCAGAAATTAAAGCGGAATTTTTAAGAAAATTCAATATGCTCGGAGTACTTGCTGCTATAGATGGATGTCATATTACCATTATAACACCACCCGAGGACGATGAATAATTTCGAGGTAACCTTTTTCGAAATCGTAAAGGATACCATAGCCTTAATGCACTAGTATGTTGTGATGCAAATATGCGTATAAATTATGCTAATGCACGTTTCCCTGGATCTGTCCATGACTCGGGCATTTAGGCCACGTCACAATTAAGAAAATATTTTTGAGAGCAATTTTCTACTATTGCAAACCAAACTAATGTTTTGAGGCTACTGGTTTTCCATTAGAAACGTGGCTGCTTGTTACTTATAATAATACGGAAAGTGGAACTAATAAAATTTTATTAGAGTTAAAAATATCATCGAGAAATGTTTCGGTGTGTTGTATCGGTTCGGGAACACATTCGTAGAGCCATTTTTCCACATCTTCGTACGAACCAAAGTGCTGCTCAGCAAGTGCGTGATCCATCGATGCAAACAAGTTTGGAGCCAAGTCTGGTGAGTAAGCCGCATGCTCTACAACTTCTCAGTGGAGTGACTCCAACGTGTCGCGAACAGGTGTTGTCATGGAGTTGTGATGGAGCATTGTCATGACTTTGTGTTGCCTCTTTCGGTATTCTCGCCTTTTTGTCAAGCAGCGAACGGTTCAAATCGTTCAATTATTGTTGGTTGCGTTTAGTATTAACAGTTTTAACAACCCATAATAGTGTCCAAAAAATCAAAATAAATGTTGGTACAAAATAGGGTCACCCCTCCTGCGGGGTCGAAAAATGAAGTATTTAAATTTCGGTCAGTTAAAAGTATTGTAAAAAGGTGAAACGAATAAAGGTATGCGGTCTAGAGTAATTCCTCTAGATCGTATATTAATAGTAGTAGTAATAAAATTTGCAGCCCCTAAAATAGAAGAGATTCCAGCTAAGTGTAATGAAAAATTGCTAGATCTACAGAGGCACCTGTATGGGCGATTCGCCATGCCACTCTGGTCTCACTAAACACGAGCATCGTCTTTCTGCCAAAGCGATTCGGCCTTGCGGTCGATGTTGCGCTTCGGTTCCCCAAAATAAATCCACTTTTCATCCCCTATAACTATATACGATGCAAAAACGACTTCCTTTTGTAACGAGTGAGCAAAACGTCACATGTGTATTTACGCTTTTCAAAAAACCAAAAACGCAAACACAGGAACTATCGTGTTAAATCTTTCATGGAGAAAAGGAGTTCTAGATCAAATTTTTGAACAATTTGCCAAAATAACTTCCCATTATGTTAGAAATGACACAAACAAATTGACCCTGGATCAACATTTCTTGGCTTTAAATCAATAAAACCAACAGCAATACCTTGGAATTAAGGTATTCGCAGAATTTTTCAAAGACAAAAATCCAGCCCATTCACTCCGAAGAAGGGTCGCTGTGACCTATGTATTGAGTGTGAAAATAAAAGTATTGACGAGAGTCAGTAGAAGAAACACGTTGAAAGTTATTATGCAAGGGATGCGTGAAATTAGCATTTAAATGATAAGGCCGAAGGTTTTCTTCGTTAAATGCTACACAAATTTATTTGAAAACCAATGTTAATGCCATAATTTCACAATTTACAGCTGTGCTAGTCACCTCTTTCTGATTCACTGAAATTGATTGTGAACTATCTATTAAGTCATTCCTTTATAAAAAATCCTCCAATATTTCAGATGGCTGTATATTTCAAAATCGTAATATTACTTAGGTAAATGCTCTACTAAACTTTGCTAACAGGCATGGAGTGCTCAAAACCAACCAATAATACAAATATGTCTTACAAAAGAGCAAACTCAAATGGAATGCGGTTCCGTACATAGTTGCATTGAAAGGAAGTTTAAAAATAGAGTAATCGAATTTCTAAGCGATTATGTTAAAGTGAGCTTTTCAAATAATTCACTGGCTAAGAATCTCAACGCTATACCACAAACCAATCAATGTGTAAGATGGATGCTGAAGACCACATACGAGTTTAATTAAATTTTAATGATTCATTTCAAGACCTCCCAACGAGATACAGAAACGTGGCCCCTATTTTAAAATATCCACAGTTGAAGAAACATCCACAAGTACATGTTATATTTACGGATTACTCAAAAAAATAGAACCATCTCTAGGATTTAAAATCTGTAATAACACAGGATAGTCACACAAGGTACGAGTAATGTGAAAGAGATGAAGAATCGGACATGATTGAACCTCCCGTGAAAAATCTAAACAAAAAAACCAGTACTTTTCAGTTCTGTTGTGAAACAATTACAGAATAATTATGTAATAGTTTTTAGTAAGATAATTTGAAATAAAATGTTCCTTTTAGTTCTAAATTTACAAACTTTTAATATCTTCATAAAATCTTTAATTACCTTAAATAACCGATTAACATTGCTTTATTTTCTATAAATAAACTAATCATAGTGAATATAGTCATTCTAGCGTCGGGCAAACTAAATTTTATCGGTTTTTTGCTTCTTCTGGAATAGGCAATTATTGTCAGATCGATGGTAATCTAATCTCACTTATTTGATTTGTAAAAATCGATTGATAGCTTTCACAACATTCGAAATTCGCAGTTTGCAACCTCGTACTGAAAAAATGAAGAAAAAAATCAATAAAACAATAAACTATATTGTCTACGAATATTATACATACTCTACGAATTATCGACATTGTCTACGCCCAAATGAATTATCTACAGTATTTTCGACACTAACAAGTCGACAATTCCGACATACGCGTAGACGCACAAAATTGATGGTTTAGCACTCTTAACAAATTAATTGTGTATATGAATTAAAATAGTGTTTCGTAGGAACAAGAAAATATTTGATGCACGAAGAAAATATTGAAAACCTGAAAGGGTGTTAAAAATTGTTGAAATTAATTATAGATGGAATTGAACGATAGGTGCGAAGTAAATATTTGTAAAGTATTCAAGTGGTAATTCACCAAAATTTTTAATAATGCTTTTAAAATCTATATACCTCTGGTCAAAATTAGGCAGAGTTTAATGATTTAATATTTCACGTAAATAATTCTATTATTTTGATCGAAATACTCAAAAATTCTCGCATATATTTTACTAAATAACGTAATCATATTTCAACAAAAATAAAATTACAAACACAACAAAAACATTATAATTCAAAAGCATTATTGCCATGATCCGATTTAATTATGGTACATAAAAGCTTTCTAAATAATACCAATATACGTTTGGTATTAATATATCGTATACATTTATGAAATATGCTTATGCTTAAATGTATGTACATAAAGAAATTTTTGGAAATATTTAATTTTATTATTTTGGCAAAATATATATAAAAATAAAATAAACTCATTATTATTTATTAAATACAATAATAAGGATTACTTTTAATAATAAATGAATTGAAGATTATTACGAAATATGCACATACCTTGCCTGCCCAAATATACGTACTCGTATACAAATATTATTTGAAATTTTCCCAAAATTTTATTGACATTGTATGTATTTATGTAATTTTCAATCAATTATATCGGTACCCTACGTTTCCTACCCATAAATGTAGAAAATTCTAGAAATGTACAATTTATTAGTACATAAATCCCATACAATGGCATTCGTACTTAACGAAACTGAAATATTTAAACGGTGAATAGAATCAAGATTCTGGAAAATCTAAATATATAATCAACGACTCTTACCATGATTAAATCTGTATTGAAATATATCTGCTAAGCATGCAACGATCATCGAACAATGAAAATATTTCCAAAAAATTTACTTTTATGCTTCAACCATAATTACAAAGGTACTATACGTCGAGTATACTTCACCAGTTATAAATCTTTGATAATCATTACTTTTACAAAACACTCTTTGTCTTTTCATATAGACTAAAATCTCATTATGGTTAGGTAAAAAATAAAGTAATATAAGCAATTTTGAATAGAATATCTCGATGATACAACAAAGTCGGCAATCTCGGAAGTAATTTCGCTATCTTTGGAAATATCATATTGGTGCAAATATTTTGAACCCCTTGTGCATAAGCATTGCGGGTGAAATGTGGTAAGAATATAAAGGAAAAACACACTACCTCTTGCAATCAAGGCTGAAAACGACATCCTGGAGAACGAGCCGAAATCATCTCAGAACGCCACGCTTTGTAAAAAGAGAAATTTGTTAAAATTTGTCTTTCCCCTAAAATTAGACCTATCAAAATGGAATTGTATGAAAATTATCAAAAAAAATTGAAAATATCATTGTAGGTTGAATTAAAGCTCAATATAGGGAAAGTAAACAAAAAGACAACTTTCAGGAATTACTTGTCAAATAAAAACATTTGAAGATGGAGAGCTGCATTCTTACCACACATTTCAAAATATTGAACATAAGTTTTTATATTGTACTGTGCTGACTGCATTTCTCGGAAGACGAGATAATCGGAAAAATTAATATTTCTTGGATGCTTTAGCTGTTTTAGTGCAACTTCGAAAAAATAAGCGACGGACCAAAGCTGGAGAAATACATGTCAATAATCGGCACCATCGCGTCGATAACTATCGAAAATTCGAAGTTGAACTTTCTCTAATTATCAATTGTTTCCGATTGCTTTGAATCGAAACAGGTCTACTCGGCGACGACCAACTTGGCGACGGACAACTCGGCGACGGACAACTCGGCGATGGTCAACTCGGCGACGGTAAACTCGGCGATGGACAACTCGGCGATGGTCTACTCGGCGACGGTAAACTCGGTGACGACCATCTCGGTGACCGACAACTCGGCGGATGTCAACTCGGCGACGACCAACTCGGCGACGGTCAACTCGGCGGCGGGAAAAAAATAAAAACAATCAAAAATGGAGATAATACAGACTAATTGCGGGATTGTTGATTTTTGGTCGCCACAAAGTGTAAACAAAATATGGTGCAGGTACATCTTCGAGGTGTGCATGTTTAGTTTGGCTCTGTTTAATTAAAAATAGTGCTTTGTGGAATAGATATAATATTAGCATATAATAAACTCTAGTTGCATAATCAAATTAAATATAAATAAATATTAATATGTTTAATAGCGTAATTGCCAATTTCTTGCAGGTGGCATTTTTATTCGAGTGTCGATGTTACAGTAACAATTTTTGCGATTTAGCTAATGGATTCAATATTTCAGATATAGGTGACCAGCTAGTGCAAATGAATTTAACGGGCCACGATCGCACCAATACACGGCGCCAATTGGAACCCAGTGTAATAATATGCTAAGGACAGAAATATTACACCGCCCGAAGTGCGAGAAACATGAACAAATGTAGCGGATACGCACAATTGTGACGAGTCCCTCTTATTCAACGTTGCATTAATATGACATAATACGATATTGGGCTGATGATAGTGCGCAGAAAAACCATTTGTCTTAGGTAGTAAGATAAGTGGTTTTTCTGAATTGCCAATGATATAGCTAAATTTCACTCCATGTTATATTTGTACGATAACCCGTGAAGGTATTCGATTATGCTCCGACAATCATGGTTGATAACTTTGCTTAAGATTTTATAACTCGCTCCTTTATCGTTTCGGTGAGTTGATCGTTGAGAACCCTTACACTGGGGCGAGCGATACCACCGCCAAAGCTCAATTGAAATTTGCGATGACAAGCTTCAGAAAAATTATTTGTTCTATCGCTAGCTATACCATTTAGTGATCGTTGGTAAACTGACCAAATGTCGTATGGAAATATTGCTACACCTTTGGTGCCATTATTCCGCAGGCATATAGTGATATAGTAAAAAACGCTTAAAATTAGTCGGGCTATACTCGTAACGTGAATATTCATCAGAGTGTCGATTTTGTATCAAAAATGACAGCGCGAGGTGAGCAAACCGGAAAAACATTGTAGTGTTTTTTTTATTTATATTGGTTTACTTGAGCGCATGCGCGTCTTCTTGTTTATATATATTTTGTATTTGATATGTCAAATGCGGTTTCGCATTGTTAAAATATTTGCAAATGATAAATCAAAATCACATAGTAAACAATCGGTTCCTCTGTGCAAGAGCAAGCGAATAGAATAGGTAAGGTAGACGACAGCATCATACATATTCAACCGGTTCATGGTTCCGGATGAATTTATTTTAGTGCTTGTCATCGTAAAATTTACATACAGAAGGCACAGACACATGAGAAAAAATACTGAAAAAAAACATTGTATATGTACGCACAAAATTATTGTTCACCTCGCCAGCTCGCGCTGTCATTTTTGGTACAAAATCGACACTCAGGTATATTATTAACTTCGCGAGATTCTGGATTAGCTGGCGCTCTTAAATTATTAACTCTCTTTCTTTCGATATTTCTGCGCATAGTACTGCCACTTGATAAAATACCTCGCACTGCAGCAGGCATATCTTCAATGACCTTTGCTTTCCATCGTTGTGTCTGCTGACTGTTTCACGGTTGCATTTATTTTTTGAAGAACGACTTTTCCTGCATTTCCCACAGTACAACATGAAAGCTCCATTCTTATAGACATCCTTCATATTAGAATATTCAAATTAGGTTTGACTGGGTTTCCACCACCAGCAACAGTGATATCGCACAAATTGGGGTATTTTTCAAACGTTATTTTCAATATGCAAACATCAGCCAAAGGTAAAGGAAACATAAACCAAGAAAAAAATTTCATTAGTACCGATCAAAATCGTTTAGTCAAATTTTGATATCGAATTGACAATCAAGGAAACTGGGAAATTCGCGATGAAGATAAAATCTATATCTGATCTGATGCATGGAGTGGATGCTTGTTGTATAATGTGAGCATGTATGATTAAGTATTTTGGTTTCTTTCTGAATGAAAAAACTGTATTCTAGGTCTAAATAATTAAATAAAACGGATTGTGAAAAATTACTTTGGACATATAGATTTTCTGTTTATTCTTTGCTAAAATAATTTATTATTTCTGATTTTGTGGCATAGGAATAAGTTTCCGAGTTTTTTTAATTACAAGTAACAATTATAGTGGAAATCAACACCTGTACGCTTAAATTCTAATTTAGTGATTCCTGTTTTTTTAGTTCCAAAGACACCCAGAAAACGTAGAATTACTTCCATAAATGAGGCACAAGTAATGAAGAAAAGTACTTCATTTGTCGTGAAAAAGATAGGTCAGTGGGAAAAAGTTCATCAGTTTGAAAAAAGTACTTTAGAAATATTGTACTTAATTATACGTGTTCTATGTCCCAAAAGATTTATTTTAAATAAAACTCCAATATTTTGTTATTAATTTAAATTGTATATTTATTTTTAAGCATTAATAGCAATATTTCCATACGAAATTTGGTCAGTTTACCAATGATCAAATGGTAGCTAGCGATAGAACAAATAATTTTTCTGAAGCTTGTCATCGCAAATTACAATTGAGCTTTGGCGGTGGTATTGCTCGCCCCGCAGCATAATCGAATACCTTCATGGAATATCTTACAAATATAACATGGAGTGAAATTTAGCTATATCATTGGCAATTCAGAAAAACCACTTATCTTACTACCTAAGACAAATGGTGTTTCTGAATACATTTCATTCATACATATGTAAAATCTAGCATCCGCGCACTATCATCAGCCCAATATCGTATTATGTCGTATTAATGCAACGTTGAATAAGAAGGACTCGTCACAATTGTACATATCCGCTATACATTTGTTCATGTTTCTCGAACTTCGGGCGGTATAATACTTCTATCCTTCATATCTCAGCTTATTATTACATTGGGTTCCAATTGGCGCCGTGTATTGGTGCGATCGTAGACCCGTTAAATTCATGTGCACTAGCTGGTCACCTCTGAAATATTGAATCCATTAGCTAAATCGCAAAAATTGTTACTGTAATATCGCCTGTCGAATAAAGATGTATTCGCTAAAATTTACATACTGATACTTGGTCAAAATCCACCTGCAAAAAATTGGCAATTACATTATATCTATTCCACAAATCACTATTCTTAATTAAACACAGCCAAACTAAACATGCACACCTCGAAGATGTACCTGACCCATATTTTGTTTACACTTTGTAGCGACCAAAAATCAACGATCCCGCAATAAGTCTATTTTTATTTTTATTTTTAATTGTTTTCTATTTTTCCCCGTCGCCGAGTTGACCGTCGCCAAATTGGTCCGTCGCCGAGTTGACCGTCGCCGAGTTAGTCGTCGCCGAGTTTACCGTCGCCGAGTTGGTCGTTGTCGAGTTTACCGTCGCCGAGTAGACCGTCGTCGAGTTGACCATGGTCGCGTTGACCGTCGCCGAGTTTGTCGTCGCCGAGTTGGTGTCGCCGAGTTGTCGCGTACCGCTTTGAATTCTGCATAGGACTTTAATTTATTTCCAGAAAAATTAATATTTTGGGACTTACTTCTAAAACGGAAAATTGAGAAAAATATAAAGTAAGCCAATAGGTACTTAAGAAAAACTTTATGTTCTTTTGTTTCTTTAATAGAGCTTAATATTGATATACAGCAGATGCGAAACCAGATAGAACAAAAGCAAGACCCTTCTATCCATGCATGCAGCGTCAGATGAATAATGCGTTAGATCGACTAATAAAGATGGTATTAGTCAACACGAAAGTGGTTTACACGATTAAAAATCGGTTGTAAATAGGCTATATGTTTGCTGATCCTTTCACCTACCGCGCCCTTGCTGATCCCTTCCCTTAGTTGAAAGGGAGTGCAGTAACTTGCCTTGTGTCCGCGACAGTTATGACTGCCATTAAAAATACAGTTGACTAGGTAATAAAACCATACCAAATAGCCACTTTAAACGTAACATATTTAATTAATATATGGTATAAGGCTCGGAGGACGGAGCGGGTATGCTTGAGCTTTTTTAGTAAAACTTCGCAAAAAATATAATCATTCATTAAACAGTAGACCTTTATATACAGTTAAATTTGTAAAGAAAACCAAGAGTTCTCAGAATGTTACTACAATGTTTAACATCATCACCACGCAATAAAAAGGTAAAGCATAAAACAGTTTTCGGGAAAATACTGGGCATAAAACTTCCTTAAGGCATATGTCGTCTGCGTAATCCAGAACATTGAGTTTCTACATTAATGTTCACTGAATGCCGTTGGGGAACGGTATTGGGGAACAAAGCGCCTTTCATATTGTGTTCCTGTGTATTGCGTCGAACGAGAGTTCGACGCCCACGAAGAGTAGGCACAGTGGTGAATTTCAGTCGTTCACCCTGGTCTGAAGCCACTTCGTTCCTTTCTTAATTTCGGGTTGACTGTCGATGAAATTTTATCTTTAAGTATGACCATTGTTAATATCTTTATGCTTATGTTTAGATCCTGCCAGTTTTAGCATTTTCTTGGATTATATTTCTTGAGAATCGGTATACGAGTAGCCAAGCCGTCGTTCTACGTTCGCGGTGGAAATGGATTCTCTAAAGGAATTCCGCACTTCTGAAGTTGTCGATTTGTCTCCGCTGAATTATGCGCTCAACACGCGCATATTTCAGGTTAATGCAGCCTCTTCTGCTAAGAGAATGTTATTAGTGTATTAAACCTAGGCCATTCTATGCTATTTGGCCATTAGGCTGCTTCGATTTGTTTCCATGATCGCTTCTCCATTGGTTTGGAGGCTGAGAGCTTTATCACCCCGCAGAATGTGTTTATTTTGTGGTAATCTTTTAATAACCTGTGGGTGTTAAATTTCTTCTGATTGTCCGTTGTTCGTCCATCAAGTGATGTCAATGTGCATTTATATTCATTTATTTTGTGTGGAAATTTTTTGCCACCTATGAATAGCTGGTTTGTGACACCAGAAGTCAATGAATCGTTCTTCATTATGATTATGCACAGAGTCTATAATGCCTGTTTACCTATTGCTGGTTGTCAGGTCGGTGTTATATATAGTATGTCCCAATTTTTGCATTGATACGTTCTTGATCATATCTGTGTGTTTCTTACGCTTGAGTGTTTGTCCAACTCACTAGTGGAATACAACTTCAGTGCAAGCACCACTTGTGCTAGCTTTGATAGCAATCATTGTAATCATTTTGATGTTGGACGATTAGTCCACTGAATCCTAGCCAGCTAGTTTAAGATAAGATAAATCACAGTTAACGGACAATTTTACTCTGGAAAACCCACATAATTATCGATTCTGCACAAACTCGTCGTCAGACGGCACATTTGACACAGCAAATTTGTTTGAAACCAGTTATAATAATCGATTAAACTCGGAAAAGTACATTGCATACCGGCATTTTATTTGATCTCGTAATAAAACTAACCCGATTTCAACCAGAATAAAAATTATTAATTTCAGTAAAGCCCACTAGATATAAAACAAAAATTTTAGAAGATTCTCGCGCAGTTTTTGATTACCTTTCTGAAGGACTAGATCGACGCAAATATAGAATCGATACTACAAATCATCTAATGTTACAGGCGCACAACACTGCGTACGCTATTGTATGCATAAGAAAAATATAGTAAAGTTAGGTTCTGTTTGGATGTTTGTAAATTAAAGGAGCTGACGATTCAAGCCAGCTGACCGCTGCCCTACATGAATCGAATTTTAGGGCAGCTGGCACAAAATATTTGTTTAAAATTGATCTGAGCGATGCCTTTTGGCAAAATAAGTTAGTAGATACGAGCTTCTTTAACAGCTATAGAGGCCTATTCCACTATAACTGAACACCCTTTGAGCTAAGTATAATACGAGCCAGACACTGTCGGTTGATTGATCAGGTTTTGGAAGAAGATCTGAAGCATGTTCGTCTAAATAGACGATATCGTTACATCGCAATTCGGCAGCATTTTCGTCTAAAATAAATAAAATACTTGGGATATATGCAACAATTTTACGACAAACAACAGTTTTACATTTTGTAACTGCAACTCCCAGTTTCTCATCACCCAAAACAATTAAAGGTTCACAAAGGCTGATCCTGTTTTATTCCCGAGTTTTCATCGATAACCGCGCCAGTGCCCAGGTACTGAACGTGAATGCCTTGCTGTAGTCTTGTGCATAGAAAAATGTAAGCTATCCAATGAGGGGGTGAGATTTAGAGTAATAATTGATTGTGCGTCGCTGATATGGCTGAAGAATTTGAAAGACCCAGCATCCAGATTGGAGCGTTGGTCCATGCGATTGAAACAGTATGATTGTAAACTCCTGTATCGAACGGGTAAATTCAATGTTAGAAGTGTTGTCCCGTGCAGTGAAAATAATTAAAATGGATCACGAAGAAGATCCGAACTACAAAAATCTTTAGAAGACTGTCTTGGAATTCTCGGAAAAGTATCCTGACTTCCGACTGATGGACAGAAGAGTGTACAAGTATTGTCAGACATCAGATAAGTGTAAGAATGTCATGATGGCAAATTGGCTGCTCGCCTCGACTACTTTAAGACACTTAACCGTGTTAAAGAGAACCATTACTGGCCCAAAATGTCTAAAGACGTACGTCTATATGTAAAAACGTGTGATAAAGGCCAAACGTGTGATACATGGGACCATAGCCACGATCAAAATCAGGAAATTAATACTTGTTGATGGTTCTGGAAATGTATACCTAGTTATAATTTATACATAATTTATACCTAGTTTTGTTTGGATTAAAATGTTTTCCTAATATTTGGAGTTTTCCTAATATTTGGAGTTTAAAGAATTTTTGCATAAATATCCAATAAATCATTGTATCAATTCGCATATCACCCAAAATCGAACCCTGCGGAGAGAGTAAAGAGAAGCACGTCCAAGTCGCCCAAGTTCTTAACATACCAAGTAAATTTCGGCGGTAATATGATGGTGTTAGGTAATCGTGGTACTCTCTTGGATACAAAAAGAGACGTTGAATCTGGAAAAACCTGCTGAAAAACTGAGGCAAGTTCACCTAACGATACAGAAAATTTACAGCAGGCATATACTCAGTACTCAATATTTTTAGAACAGAAGAAACCATTTTGCCATAAGAAAAACTGTACTTAAATAAGTTTAAAACGATCTAAGGCGGTAAAGTATTATAACTCGAAATTTGATTAGGTTTATCAAAAGTGCAAAATTATAGGAAAAAGCACATCAGGAAAGGCAATAGCTAATCAAGGTCCATGGGGTACACTTCGGTCCCGTAGAAATTGATAAAATTTTGGTTTCACATGAATATACACCAATTATTTTCACACTCGAAGCAGAGCGCGGTAATTTCGTTAAGTCGAAATTTCTTTCAAAATTTACTTTTGATTTAAAAAAATGTGTTGCGCCATCTGGGGTGTCGAATGACGCCCACTTGGATATGGCGCGAAAGGAATAACAGATTTTGATTACGCAGGTTGGTATTCTGTGGTATTGCGACAGATTAATCCTTTTAACCTCTTTAGGTTCCTCCTAGCTCCGTTACTTGTTGAAACAGCACTATTTGGTGCTTAATTTAATTTATAAATTCAGGTGGCAGAACGTTTTTGATGAACTCCCTAATCATTACTCCATACGACCAAAACTCAGTTTGCAAGATCTTCTGAATAACTGATTTTGCTACATACTTATCTCTCGTTTTTATATGTGTGAATCGGGTGTATGATGGGTCCGGCTTATTTCGGGACATACAGCTTAACCCTTGGTTAGTTTATATGGATCAGGAAGCTTATAAATAGTTTATAATTGTTCGATAACATTTTCTGTACGAAAAGATGTCAAGTTAGGGGTGGTTCACAAGTAAAACTTTCTAATCAAAAACTAAAATAGGAATTACAAAATATTTTAAAATGTTCATTGAATATTAGCAGTAACTGTCTGCACACAACACTAATATTTACCAGAAAAAAATTATGAATCCAACAAAAGCTCGACTCTATTCCAAGGTTGTCCAAATATTTACACTCGTGTACTTTACATATTATCCAGTTTACTTTCCAGTATACATCCATTTTATTATGTGTTCTATTAAGTAACCTAAAAATGACATCCACATTTGAAAATTGTTTGTATGCAAATTTTCCAGTACAAATTTATTTTTTTCACAAAAACAAACTAAATGGAAAAACAGGGAAAAGATTTGGATAAATGGAAAAGAATTTCTCTGAGTATTTGTTCTGTCTCCAGAATGTGTGGTATAAAAGTTGTATATGTACGTATATAGATTTTGTCTATGTGTATTTATAGTTAATAAACACTGAAAATTGAAATGTAACAGAAGCAGAAGACGGAACAGTGTAGCATTCTTCTCCAGAGCACACACAAATATATTTATGCATTATACACACATATCCTATTTGGAAAATGGAAATAATATATCCTTCATATCCTCTCGTTACGTACGTATTACGATTTTGAAAAACATTGTGTATACGTTATATCCATCCATACAGTAGGTACGTCGTATCCGTATGTTTTGCATATGAGGCAATTCAGTATTATTGCCATCATCTTCTTGTTATTCGTATACAGTCATCGTCGTCATCATCATCATCATTTAATAAAATATCCGTTTTATGTATGGAAAAATTTATTTTATGTTTTCCTTAAAATAAAATAATAAAAATTTTAAATTATAATGTTGATCTTTAACCGGAAGAAAAGTGTATGTGTGAGTGTGGTACAGTCTCTAAAATAAATATATATAAAACGAGTTGGGTTGACACTTTGGAATCAACTTATTTTATGCTTCGAATAAATATAAAAAGGATATAAATGCAAATATAATTTAATTTATTTTAGTTTTGTTTTTTGGTTAAAAAAATTAAGTCGTAAGTCGTCTTATATACGTATAGTTCGTACTTAATATGTGGGCATGTGGATTCATACAATTTGCTTTTGAATTTAATTCTTTCCTTGACTACGGATTTGACTTTAAAATTGTTCTTTTTAGACAAAACAGCGAAACTAGTTACTACGTGGTATAGTAAACTTACAGATTTTCGACCTCGATAGTTTTGCAGACATACCATTTGCATTAATCAATGAAATCCGAAAATATTGTTTCGAAACCCAATTGAAGTTTATCCTAAATTAATCCTAAACCAACAAAAACAAAAATAAATGAGAGTGTGTTAGTTTAAAGCAGTCATTTTGGCGAAGTCAGAACGCAACAAATATTTATATTAACCTTCACTCTGTACATTGGTGTAAAAAACTGTCCCAGATACAAAAATGTAAATGAAAAACTAACTACTAAATATTTTTGAAAATCTAATTAGATATACCTTCTTCAATTAGATATACACCAGATAAAAAAACCGAGCTATAATCTATTGATTTTATTGCATTTTTTATCGTTAGAGTGAAACTAAACGCATTTTTATCTACTGGGGTCAAAAATTACCCCATACATTTCTGTATAGGAATCAGTACAAAACAACGCCAAAAAGTAAAACTTTACTGATACCAACTTTATGGCTAGCGAATTTTTATATTATAGTGAATATTAGCGGATAGTAACAAAATAAATCATTTTTTGGTTTAGGCAGGCGTTCAATAATTGTGGGTTATTCCTGTATTCATAAGTTTTATAATCCTTTATTCTATTCATTTTTTCGCCATTTTTCATTCTGTGTAGTTCTAAATTGCTGTCATATCCAGTGTAAGTGTACTGTTGATGATTCAGATGCGTATTTGAACTGTGTTATGGTTTTCCCCACATATTTTACATGTTCTTTCGAAAGTTCCAAACTTTCACATTTTAAAAGAAAACGGAGGATTATCATCGGCCTCATTGACCGACAACCTAAATCCACCACTAATATGTTTCAAATAAGTTTTACCAGAAACATTAGTAAATATTATCGTATGTGAGGCAAACATAAAAGCCAAAGATTATTACTACAACATTACATCTACATCTGAAGATGCCCTCAGATTTGACACGCTACGGACTCCGATGGAATGCGTTGATTGGAGAACTTATGTACGCTGGTTTACGTAAAAACTGGGACGAAAGATTAGATGAACCTTGGCAAACTGATAATCGCTCTTTCTAAATAGAGCCGTTATGTCTCTGGCGAGAACGCAGCAACTTTTACGATTTCTCCGGTTTGAAAATCATCGCACCATTAAAGACCGACTGAAAGAGGACAAATTGGCAGAATTTAGAGATATTTGGAACATGTTTCTAGATAGATTACGACAATGATGTAAGCCATCAGCTAATCTCACAATTGACGAGTAGCTAGTTGTAACACGAGGTCGATGTAATTTCCGACAATATATTTCCAGTAAACCTGGGAGCTGCGGTATAAAAATATTCTGGGTATGTGACTCAGAAAACGCTTATCTTCTGAAAGGAGAAATACATGTTGGACGTCAACAGTCAAAGAAGTGAAAGTTTTAAACTTTTGCTGTTAGCTTGGCGCAACGTTTGGCTTTGCCGTATCTAAACAAAGAAATCTATTCAATGTGATAACTTTTTTACAAGTTGCCAGCTAGCAGAAAAAATTATGGATAAAAAAACATCGATTATTGGAACCATAAAACCAAATAAACCTGATCTGGCTGCCCAATTTCATAAAATCGATGAAATAAGAAAAAGAGATATTGGATCATCGCTTTTCTGTTTTGATGGAAACATGACATTAGGCCTACGTTACACAACAACCGATAAAATCACTGGTAAACCGAACATCATAATCGATTATAACCAAACTAAAGGCGGTGTGGGTACTTTTGTTAAATCGGTTAAAACATACACCTCCAAGAAAAAACTAAAATGGCCATATGGCCAATGGTACTCCACTTCAACATGTTAGATGCGGCGGGTTTTGCCGCGTATAGTTTGCTTAAATTAGTAAACTAGCATCTCTAAGACTCATCGGTTTCTTCAGAACGAAAAGAATTTCTCAAGAATTGGACATTGCAGCTGGTGGACAATAAAATCAACAAGCGACTTGCTACTACCAGGGCTTTGAAAAAAGCGTACAAATCGCAATGAGTCAAAAAGGATACAATGTTGCAGAATTGAGATTAGCACCAACCGCTCAAAAAATCAACCAACCAAAAGTCGTAAAACACGAAGATGCAACTTATGTCCACGGATTCCTTACATGAAAACAAACGTATGCAAAAGGGATCGTCAAACTGTGTGTGACCGTTGCATTAGTTTAGAAATACGAGTAGTTGATGATGAAATTGAACAACATTAATAAATTACAAGTAAGTAAAAATAATCATTTTTGTTATAGAAAATAATTTTTAAGTACAAAATACACTGGGGTATTTTTTTACTCCATGCACAGATAATGTTTCATTTTACTATGTACAGAGAGAAGGTTAAAATAATTATATAAATATTTATTTATTTATTTAATTCAGAGTTTTAATATAAAAACATTATCATTTACATATAATTAGTGAGATGTTTATAAAAGTGTAAAATCAATAAAAACTTAACAATATAATAACTATAAGATTTTATTAGACTCATATGTGCACTCTACTTATGCCAACCCGATTGAAATTCTAATGGAGCTTGCATACCTAAAATTACATTCTTGTGATGAACGGAATTTCATAAAAATTTTGATTATAAGAAAATTAATATTTCAAAATTTTCACCGATCGTTAAACTTACCACTATAATATTTTGGTAAACCCATGTGTGCAGTCTACTTGTGCCAACCCGTCTAATGAAGCTTGTATAAAACGACATTCTTGTGAAGAACAGTATTTCTTAGAATTTTCATACCTCAAAATTTTCACCGACCTGCGAAGTATTTGTTGTTCTAACATTTATCATTCTCCTATTTATTGAATAATGGTTGGTTACTATTTATTACAATTAGTTACAAGGCTTCGAATTTTCAACACCAATTACACGTTATATCTGGGTTAGTTATCTGTTTAAATTAACATGCCATGTTTAAGCCATTCCGCCGCGTCAAGGCTGTAATCATGGTTGGCTTAGGTTTTTACTTCATTTCATATTTTTGGGGGTTTTAATATTTTATGATTTTTTTTATTTTTTGTTTTATTTTGTAATTTTCTTTATTTTTATATTTTTTTATTTTCCTTTTTATTTGTTTATTCTAGTGTCTTGGCTCAAATTTAAGTTTTATTTGAAGATGGATGGACAAATAAATACCGAACTGATAGGCGTACAAAAAAACCCGACGAAAGCAAAAACAGACGGACAAATTTCTTACGGGACGGACATTATGGATTTCGCTAAAATCATTTATATTAAGAAGCAAATAGAAAACACGTTTATTTTATTTGCAAAATACACCAAAATTCACACTTGACACAACTAGATGTACGTTGCATCGTTCGTGTAATTTTCGATTGCATTCATTGCAATATAAAAATGTATCAGATTCAGTGATTATTTCGAAGCAAACCAAACGATCGAGCACACCTAACGAATTGTTTACTATTAAAGTTTTTAATTTTATTCTTTACTTTTTTAATTCTTCCAAATATTCTGATTCTATCGATGAATTTAATTTTGGTGACGTTTTGTTATTGGCAATGCAGTCTATGGCTTTTATTACTAATGAACCACAATTATAGCTGTCCCATATCCTGCTTCGGTTTTAAACGTGTCTAACGCGTCTCCCCAAAAAATTTGTAATACAGTTAGAAAGGCTTGAGCTTTTTTATTTAAACCATCAATAATAATCAATTTCCAATGACTATTGTAGCAAAGTGGCAAAACGACTCTTTTTTTATTTTATTTTATTCGTGGTATCTGGTATCGGGGTTGACAATTTTAAATGGCCCTTCGAATCAAAAATTCGAGTGCATATTAATGTCTTTATACACACGTCGTTGGTTTTTGTAAGTAGAATTAAAGCACAACCAATATAGGTAGAGCAATTGGCTTTAATCGGGTAGCAGTGAACTCATTTTTTGGTATATTGGCTGAAGTAAATAATAAATATCGATTTACTGCAAGTGAAACGTAGAACTAGGACGAAACCGGAGTAACGACGGGTCAAAAACTGGGGAAAATAATTGCCGAAAAAGGAGTAAAGCAGGTGGAAGGTTTAACTTCAGCAGAAAGGGGACAACTAGTAACTGTGTGTGTTGTTGTAAATGCTGTTGGTAATTTCATTCCTCCTCAATTTATTTTTTCAAGGACACGGTATCAAAACTATTTTATTCGTGATGGTCCAAGTGGATTCATAGGAGCAGGCAACAAGTCTGGGTGGATGACCGTAGAGGAGTTTTATAAATGTATGCAGCATTTTGTACATCATGTAAAACCATCTTAAGAACGACCAGTGTTGCTTCTTCTGGATAATCTCGAGTCGCATTTTTCAGTAAACACAATTAATTTGGCAAAAGAGAACGGGTAGTTATGTTATCATTCCCTCCCCATGGCTCGCACACATTGCAGCCTTTCGACAGGACTGTATTTTTCCCCTTTAAAAACTATTTATCAAACGCTCAAAATGGCTTGATGCGGAATAACCTCGGCAAATCAATGACGATTCATAATCTTTCTCAGCTCATAGCCGAGGCACTGCCTAAGGCACTTGCACCTGAAAATATACTTAATGGCTTCAGGGTCAGTGGAATCGCACCGTACAATCGAGAAATATTCACAGAGGTGGACTATTTAGGATCATCTGTTACTGATCGTCCACAGGATAATTTAGGAACTACCAATACGGATATAATCGACCAAGAGGTATTAACTATTTGTTGCCCCTACCTAGCTAAAAAGCTCCAATTTTTTTTTTTTTTTTTGTAATTGCAGATTCGACATACAGATTGCATCTCGAATGAAATCGTACTGCAAATCGAGTCAGAGCCAATTCCAGCAATCGTAGCAGGCGAAGTAAACACAATTATTCTGAAAATTGATCCCACGTTCAGTTATAACGAAATTTCGATGGCGATAAACAGTCAAACAATGTTTTACGAGGAACTTGTTACTTCTGGTAATACTCAAATATATCCTGCGGGAGAGCCTGCTGCGTCGACTTCAGCTATGAGTGGTATTGCTATTAGATTCAACCCAGAAGTTTATTTCTTAAAACAGGTCCCCGGTCTGTAAAGAAAGGAAGCCGAAAGAAACGAAAAGCTGTCATTTTGACTGCTACACAAGAAAACGAAACTGGGAACCCTAAAATGTTACCACATCGGAAGAAGACTACAGTAATAACATATGTGTAATAATACAGTATTATACTTAATACAGTAATAACGTAACGAAGCTGGCCCGAAAACAATCCCTAAAAACGCCTTTAAAATTAAGGTGTGTTTCTCCGCTAATCTGAGCATAATTCCGAAACCTAATCTAACAGAAGCGAATATTAAATCAGCTGGGGAGGTCTCATATCCCCACTGTAAGGTAATGAACATTTGTGTGCTTAATGCTGAGGGTTAGTGCATTAGTTAGGCATATACCGTAACATCTGCCAAACTCTGTGAACGGAGAATTTTTCAGCGACATATGAGCATAATTCCGATAGCTAATCTATCAGAAGCGAACATTAAATCAGCTGGGGAGGTCGCTTATCCCCACTGTAAGGTAATGAGCATTTGTATGCCTAATGCTGATGGTCAGTGCATTAATTAGGTATATACCGTTACTCTGTGAACGGAGAAATGTATGGTGACGTATGAGCATAATTCCGATACCTAGCCCAACAGAAGCGAATATTAAAATCAGCTGGAGAGGTCCCTTATCCCCACTGTTAGGTAATTTTATACTTAAAATTTGCTGTGTGTACGTGAGAATGTTTTTGTTTTCTCGGGATGGAATTTGATTTTCTCCATATTTTTTTGATTTTTCGGGCTGAAAAGCCTTTTAATGAATTTAGCGGAGATACGCACCTTAATTTTAAAGGCGTTTTGCGGGATGGTTTTCGGGCCAGCTTCACATACGTACAGTAATATTGCAGGAAGATACAGAATATGTATGTCTGATTTGCATGGGTCTATATAGCCAGAGCAAACCTGGCGAGGAGTGGCTGACAGTCTCTGACTGTTAATCGTCGATTCTCGAGCACCAATTCCTTGATTTTATTAGCGAGTTGATCATCAGTTGATGTTGATGGCCGTCCTAGACGTGGTTCGTCGTCAACACGTTCTCGACCCGTTTTGAACAATTTGTACTAATCAAAACACTTGCTCGCGACATACAATTGTCACCGAAGGCCTTTTGCAATATTCTGAACGTTTTGGCACCACAAAATTGATTCCGCACACAAAATTTAATGGAACTTCTATATTGAATAATTTCACTCATTGTAAAACTCGCCGAATGCACTTTTTGTACTTCAGAAAGACAAGCGTATAGTAAATACTAATGATTATTTTGATGTGACATTTGGCACAGATGTCACTGACAGTCATACCAACATAGAAAATAAAATATTTCGACGAATGGTTTTCCGCGCGAAATTTAAATTAAAAAGTCTTACTACTTTTTTCCCACAGTAGTACATACCATGAAAGCTTCACTATCCTAAGTACAAATCAAAAATTAGGTTCTATTATAAAATATACCGGACAAGAGGTGCAGTGGTTCCATAAGCTTCGGCACTTGCACCGGGAGGTACTGGGTGCGAATTCAACCAGAGGGCAAGAAGAAAAAAAATCAAATTTTTCGCATCGATTACGTTCAATGATGCTAATATATATAACTAAGACTCTCTGTTGGAGTGCAGACTCATCTTGAACGAATAGAACAAAATTTTGTTTAGAATAAAGTAAATTGTGAAAAATTATTTCGTCGGCTCCTACATTAGCAACATTTTTATAGATGCCCGCTCCTACGCCCCTGAACTTTAAACAGTATGCATCTTCAAAGGAAAGGAAAAAGCGTAAGGGAGAGCGTAGCAGCCTCTCAAGTTCCCGTCTTTAATTCACCTCGACAAAATACTTGGTCTGACATCTTGTAACTTTTTAAATAACAACCAATTCAGTAGACCTTGGATTGTTTGAGTGCTTTAGGCTTTCAGCACCAATAAATTATATTCATAATGTTGTTTTACTTTGCCACGTGCGTAATCAAGCCACCAATCCACCACAATTTAAATTTTTTCTAAATCACGCTTACAACGTCACCTATTAAAATATAAAATATTAAATATACGTGCGAGTTGGCACTGAATTATTCAACATACTTTTCCGATACAGATTTCTCGTGTGTCAACAAAGACGATAATGTTAGTCACTACCGAAAAACTTGTCCAACCAAAATAAAACGATAACAGCGTTACCCTCACACCAGTTCACTATCCCCTTATACTAAAGAATTAGACAAATTTTTTCTAAAATACATATTTTTCAATCACTATCTCTAATCATTTTGATCATCATCATCACCAGACAATGTTTACGGTAAACGATGTCTAAATGTTCGTTAAATACCCCACTGTGGGGAAATTTGTAGGAGTAATAAACGAAATTGTAAAACTTGCGCATGAAATTCCCCGCTTTCGAACATCGAAAATAATTTACTAAAATATTTTTTCCTCGTTTTCTATATTTTTCCAATCTTTGTTAGTTGCCCCGGTTATCTTGCTCATTTAATACGGACGGATATTTCCGGTTTGTATAGAAAGTTTTTGCAACATTCGTGCTTTTTACATTTGAAAAATTTACGTCGCGCACGAGGACGATGGTACACACTACACACTACATAGTCAAATGAGTGAAAAGTAGTTTTTGTGTTTGTTTTCATAATAAGAAATTTTTCAACACGGATAAACTTAACTTCCAACATAAAAGCTTTTTAAAGCCACACGAAGAATTAACCAAAAACAAATAAATAAATTGCGGGAAACCCAGGTAAAAATTTATTATTTTATTATATTGAAAGCTCACGTTCGTGTATTCTAAGTACAAAATAAAATTATAACTTAATTTATTTGGTAAATGTTACTATTTCATGTACATCATCCTGTACATAAACTAGTTTTGGAATGGGTGGGGATATATATTTTGCATGTTACATAAATTATTGGTTGTAAATGAATTTTTAGGCTTTTCTACCGTTACACACACATATACGCTCGTATAAATTCGAGAATATAAATATGTGAAAGCATGACATGGTTAATGGATTGTTATGAGCTTAAATTTAATTACATACATTGAATTGAGGTTTTGTATGGTTTTCCCTTTTTCGGGTACAAAATTGTTTATGTGTGCAGTACATGTTAAAGTGATGTTGTGTGTTTGTCTGTGGCCTAATCCATATGTAGTGTCTACATTGTTTTATATTTTTGGTGATTGTTGAATGGAATTTTTTGGACTATTACTTACCTAAAGTTTACGATCGTATAAATATCTTATAAACTATGGCATTCGGTACACTTATAGATTGATTGATTGATTGATTGGACTGTAGGACCAAGTACTGGACAAGTGTCCCGGATAAAGTCGGACCTATTCCTACAGCCTGTTTACATATAACAATAGGAAGGAGAGGAAAGCATATTTATCGCGTCTGGTATAAAGTTTTGAATATGAGCGACGTTGCCGGTTACAATTAGGAACAGTAATCTTCGTAGTTATGTTTTCGCGAATTATATGATCTATAGCCGTAGTAGACGGAACTCTGTTTGTGTTAAATTTGATCTACCTTCATCAGCTAGAATACGCGGTAATTGGATATTTGAATCGCTTTTGACTCCAGATTTTAAGTTTGACCAAACATATTCAATTGCATTCAACATTATAAGACATTATTCTTCTAGGAGTACTTCCTCAATGGCAGCATGACATGGTGCATTATCAATCACCATTACGATTGAAGTTCTATATATATTTTAAGCATTCCGAAGACAACGACGTGTGAATTCTTTTGCTTCTGGTTTCTTAAACGCTCCTCTTCTAATTTCATGATGAATCAAACCCATATTACCTTTACATCCAATTACATGTATATTGGATCCTCGACTGCCTGCTGTAATGTGAGTGCAACGAGTTCCTTTTTTAGAACGACCTTTGGTTCTCGATATATATACATTGAAATTAGTTTCATCCATGTAGAGAATGGGTGTATTGTTTGATTGATGTTCTAAAAGTTTGTAAACGTAAGCACATCGCTTTATTTTATTGCTTTCAATATTTGCACTTTCTGGCTCTCTTCGAATGTGTTTCAACGTATACAGTAATCAATTTAAGTGTTTTCTCAAACATTCCGTAGAAACAACAATTTGATGATTATTTTGGAATTTATCTCTCAGTTGTTTTAAAGTTATTCTAGGATTTTCCTCAATATAACTTTCAATAAATACTCGATGTTCATTTATTTTTATTTTCCGCTTACCACCACGTTGCTCTGCGGGTATTTGTTGGTTATTCACCCATCGATAGGCAGTTGTTTTCTTTACACCTAAAGCTTTTGCAACTATTCTCCAATCCTCGTTTTTATTATACAATGCAGATATTTGCTTCCTTATATTATCTGCTTCAACTTTCTTGATGTAAGACATGTTTTAGGGATGAATTAATTAAGAATGAAACATTAATAAAAAATGCTGTCTTTTATTTTTCAAAAGCCTACTCAAATTTAAAATTGTTAAAATACTTGTTGAATAAAATATTTAGTCCCAATTTTAAATTGTTTATTCCTATTTTGAAATTGTTTAGTCCCAATTTGAATTTGTAAAGGTATAGCGGAAGGATAAAGGCTTAATAGGTTTAATGGAAAATGATGGTGATGATCTTCAACAATTGCTTCTCTAAATCAGCAACCTGAGAAAAAAATATTATTATTTCACGTGCATCCGGAAATTTCCGGAAGTTTAATTCTAAATTAATAATTTCCGGCTTCCTAAACAAAATTGATTCATTGAATCGGCCCGGTTACAGACACCTAGATAAAGTCGAGTTGGTTCGTAACACAAAGTTAGTAACACAATCACAATATAATTCTAATCTACACCATCAGCAATTAAAAATACAAAGAAATATTATTTCACAAGCATCTGCAGGTTTCCTGAAATCTAATACTAAATTAATTTGTTCCTGCTACCTAAATCACATAGAAATTTATTAATTTAATTAATTTAATTGGCCTTCCTAACTTCTAAGTCTGTTTATTTGATGGATTTATTTAAAAAAAATATTTATGAAAGTCACTTGTCCTTGCCATCCCTAATCAAATACAAATATGTTTAATTATAAAAATTAAAAATGACCAAACGAAAACAGGTTCCAAAAACAGCTTACCTGGAATCTGTACGGTAATGTACTACTGTGGGCAAAAAGTAGTAAGACTTTTTAATTTAAATTTCGCGCGGTAAACCATTCGTCGAAATATTTTTTTCTATGTTGGTATGACTGTCAGTGACATCTGTGCCAAATGACACAACAAAATAATCATTAGTGTTTAGTATACGCTTGTCTTTCTGAAGTACAAAAAGTGCATTCGGCGATTTTTACATTGAGTGAAATTATTCAACAAAGAAGTTCCATTCAATGTTGTGTGCGGAATCAATTTTGTGGTGCCGAAACGTTCAGAATGTCGCGAGCAAGTGTTTTTGATTGGCACAAATTGTTCAAAGAGGGTCCAGAACGTGTTGACGACGAACCACGACTAGGACGGCCATCAACATCAACTGATGATCAACTCGCTAATAAAATCAAGGAATTGGTGCTCGAGAATCGACTAACAGTCAGAGACCTTACTGGCATCGTTGAAATATCGGAAGGATCAGTGAGAACCATTTTGAAAGATCATTTGGGCCTAAGAATAGTGCAAGCACGATTGGTTCCAAAATCACTCAATTTTTTGGAAAAACAGCGTCGCGTTGACGTCTGTGAAACAATGTTTTCCGACTACCAGGATGTCATGAAACGTATTTTAAAAAAACGTATTTTAAAAGCGAGTCAAAAATCAAGGTGATGTTGACAGTTTTCTTCGATTATCGAGGTGTGGTGCACTCCGAATTCGTTCCGACCGGCCAAACTGTCAACAAGGAATACTATTTGAGTGTTATGCGTCGTTTGCGCAAAGCTTTTCGTAAAAAGAGGCGGAATTATGGGTCGACAACTCTTGGTTTTTGCACCACGACAATGCCCCTTCTCATACTGCATTGGTTTTACGTGATCCTTTCGCCAAAAATTCCACCCATATCGTTCCGAAACCACCGTATTCGCCTGATTTAGCTCCGTGTGATTTCTGGCTGTTCAGCAAACTCAAACGACCGCTCCGGGGAAACCGTTTTGAGTCAATTGAAGACATTAAACGTGAATCACTACGCGCATTGGAGGCTATTCCGGAAATTGTCTTTAACAACTGTTTCGAGGATTGGAAAAAACGTTGGCATAAATGTATTGAGGCCGGGGGGATTAATTTGAGGGGGACGAAATAGATTTGGAGAAATAAATAAAAAATTTAAAATTATGAACAAAGACTTACTATTTTTTGCCCACAGTATTTTCTATTTACAACATATAATCGACATACAGCGATACTTGTTTATCCAACCTAGAACAAGCTAACCAAAACCTTTACCAATTTACAATCTTCCGAATAACCTAGAAAATAATTTAATTAAAAAGTGCGTGATCCCGAAAAACTATCTAAGTACAGCAAGTTTGACTGCATTTCAAATTTGCTCCGTAGCTTCCAAGCTATCTGTAATTCCAAAAATTCAAATATTCGCTGAAATAGCAAAGTTATTAGCAAACCCAATAGCCATTATGATACCGAACTTGTATGCTCCCATAAAAAGTATTATTGTATCCATTTAAAATTTAAATTTCGAACATAAAACTAATTATACTAAAACTAATTAATACTCTAATGCAATGGGAATATGATGGGGGTCGCCATTTGTTCAAATGAAATTCCCTGAATCTAGAGATAATGCAAATAAAATCAATGACTTTAAACTAAAAAAATAGGACTGCTTTCTAAAATAACATTTGTAAATGTAAATACTTCCGAAAAATATGTCTGTGAAGTTAGCCCAAACGATCCTGCAAAAATGCGATGGCAACACTAAAGTACAAATATCACAATGTCACCCCGAAAAAATATTTATATCACGATATTTTTGAATGTCATCCTAGAAAAATATATATCATGACAGTTTTTTACTATATCAATCCATAAAAATGTATAAACATTTGTATTGAACAACTGATGCCAACCCGGAAAAAATTATGTCATAATAATTTTTCTATAGATTGTATGAAGTTGACAAAATAGGCTAATTAGGCACAATCATACCTCGCATTCCGGAAAAGGATACGTTCCGGAAAAGCAAGCCTTAAACCGAAATTCCGTTTATCGAATCAATATATTTCATATAAATTCGTAGAAATTATAAGCCATCCTTTCCCAAGATAGTGCAATAAATATAAACGACAAAGAAAATTCATAATAAATTACAACAGTCAGTTAACGAAATGGTGTTCGTTTAGTACCTCGCTAAGAAGAATATAAAAAAAAACAAAATAAATCAAAATATTAAAACGAGTGGCAAGAAACTTCTATGATTTAGAGCTCCGCTATAGTCGTCTGAATTCGTGGTACATGTACATTACCAGAAACCGGACTATATACATTTTGTAGTTCAGGGATTGGCCTGTTTAAATAACGACTATAACGGAGGTCTAAGTCATAGAAATATATTTCCATTTGTTATTTAAACAGGCCAATCCCTGAACTACTAAACCTATATAGTCCGATTTCTGGTAATGTACATGTACTACGAATTCAGACGACTATAGCGGAGCTCTAAATCATAGAATTGTTTTGCCACTTGTTATTTAAACTGGCCAATCCCTGAACTACAAAACCTAAATAGTCCGATTTCTGGTAATGTATATGTACTACGAATTCAGACGACTATAGCGGAGCTCTAAATCATAGAATTGTTTTGCCACTTGTTATTTAAACAGGCCAATCCCTGAACTACTAAACCTATATAGTTACATCTTTAACCTTTATATTTTTATATCGTGATAGTTGTAGTTTCATTATACATAATTTCTTAAATATATAATGGTGTTACCATATTTAACTATAATCATTTTCCGGGCTGACTTTCCGGGATAACTTCACAAAGGTCCGAAAAATTATAATTTTAAAGTTAAACCAACAATTCCGAATCGATCACAGCCGCCTACTTGTACATGCCCTAAACCAGAGTTCCAAAATTTGTTAAGTTATTATTATCACGTTTAAAATAAGAATAATAAGAAATTTAAAAATTATAATTTTAATTTTACACTAAAACCTAAAATTCAAATTATTAAATTATTAATTTACATTTCTACAAGGATCAAAATATATGAATGAGATAACAATTAAATAATCTGACTCCTTCATACCAATATCCGTATATATTGATGCCACTTTACTAATCTGACAACACTCTAATCACCATCTAGAATGATCAGAAATTATCAAAACAAGGACTGGAAGTACATATGCATTTGCCATTTCATCCTCATTATAGTGAGCATCTTTAACAAAGAAATGTAGTTCCACTCAACCAAAACGCACTTTTCTCCTCACTGCTTCAACCAAAACCAGCACCACATCCATTCAAAAGTCGAAAATAAAACGGATCAATACACCACAGCAGAAACATAAGCCACAATGATGTACTCCACTCCCTATAGGGACCACAGTAGATGAACTGAGATAAAATGGAAAAAACCGCAATTCCCGCATATGTAGACAATTCTCGAATATGTAGACAATGCCCTTGCCCAGTGGCCTCAAAAGACACGATCAAGAAAGCATCGGATAGTCAAATCGCCGCAGGACCTAAAAGATACGTGGTATACTTGCCCTTAACGGAGACACAACTGTACAATTAGGAAGTGCGATACCACAAGCTCTTCAACGCTTCCGTTCTTGCCCTTAACACGCGGGTTCATACTACTTACTTCACCATGCCGTTGTGCAGAAAACATCGTGGTTACCAAAATCTAAGTGGTTTTCGATACTTTTTCAAAAATATTTAAAGGAAGCGAGCTTGAATTCATGTACGGCATTCACGGCAGACAATTACAAGCCTCTGCAACAAATTGTCACATACCTCATTCAGTAATACGCAATAATTGATAATATTTGATAGTTATTTTGATAAAATACTTTCTTATTTTTGAGTTACAATTTATTTTAAAAAGAATAACAAACAACTAGTTTCGAGCTATACTGCTCTTCAACAGATTTGGTTTAAAACTCTGCTTCAATCAGTTAAAATCAGTTTTTTGTCCCCACTGTCCGGAATGTTTGAATTTTAACAGATTGATAAGATTCCTCTTTTTTGATAGTGTTTAAGGAGACACAATTGGTGATTTTTTGATTTTAACAATAATTTAATATTTGAATCATTTTTTCTGTTCCTTATATTGAAATGTTTTTATGAGGCCAGATCACCTTCCTCAGATTTAATTTTGTTTGTTAATTTTGTGTTGTTGCTTGTGTGGGTCGTTGAATCCAAATAAATGAATTTTTGTTAAACTAAAAGGCACCAAGAAATCTCCGGCTCCAAGTACCAAGTAAATGTGCCAACAAGTTGCGGGTTCCACGATCAAAACACAAAGTTTCAAAACCGAACTTACAATTTTTTTTTATTATTAATAATTTGTGGAGATGTTGATCGTTTGATGGTTGATTCAAGAACTTATTGATCATTCTAATTTTGTACATAGGTGGCCAACATTATTCACAACGTATTTTTATAGTAAATTACATTTGTTGTGTTCTTAAAGGTTTTTAAACATTTATAACGTTTTAACGTGTATACATTTAGGTAATTATGTTGTCAAACAAGAATTATCAAGAATGGTTGCAAATTAACAAAAATTATTAAGATTGGTTACACATTTTACATTAAGTCAAACAACGAATTATAAATAAATCAAAGGTAAGAGAGTTAAATGAAATTGAATTAAATTAAGGTAAATAATCATTATTTTTAGGTGATTAACTAGACGAACTTATACAGGCTACTCCCAAAACCCATGGAGCCGGTTATATAGCGGTTATGAGTACCATTAGAGTTTTTCCAATTCCCATTTCATGCATTTGAGACAAAACGGCATCAAAAGCGTATTCCAATGCATCTGCTGTTAAAATAAAAGATTTACTAAAATCGCGTTAAGCTAATATTTGGCCCGTGGGTATATAAATTTTAACGTTTCAAAAGTCTTAACATAATCTTGGTTGAGTGCATTAATAATTGCTCTTTTCTTTAGAAATTTTGTTTGATTTTTCATGACGTTTGAGTTATGAATGAATTATGAATGAATCAACAGTAAGATCCCGATAACTCTAGAAATTGTTTGATTTGCTTTTATAACATTTAATATTCTAGAATTTTTCAGATCTTGTCAAGGTTTGGTTGCACTCCTTGGGTGATAATGTGGCTTAGAAAGTCAGTTTCTTCTTTGAAATATTACATATATTATTTCGTTAAATGTTCTCGTTGTGGGAGTGAAATCGCGTTCACTCATTCGGATGAATTTAAATCATCGACCGTGATCGATGGAAAATTCTATTTTGTCCTTGTTCCTAATTCTTCTCCATTAGGATCTGTTGAAATTCAGACTTTAAATCCAATGATGCAAAATAGGTCAGTCTCCTAACACCTTCCAATACTTTCTCGATTTGAAGTTTCGGAAACTTATTATTTAAACTTTTAGCACGGACTTCCTGAGTACCTAAAGCTTCGGCTTTTTTTGGAGAGTAAGGGTTACATGAGTTAGTGAGGTAGTCTTTTATGTGTCTTTTAGGTTTACCGTTTAAGCGTAAATGACAAAGCGACTAAAACTAGCGACCAACTATTACCAAACGTTTGCTATCATTATTTCCCCCGATACCATTAGGCAGATTATAAAAATTCAGACTCTTTTTCTTATTGACATAAGATCGTATCGTTTTGTTACTCTCCGGTGTCCATATAAAGGTGTATAATTTTTTATTTGTCGTACCAAAATCTTAGAGACCGTAACGAAACAAATTTTATGTGACCCGGACTTTAGAAATCTATCAGTTAATTCAAACCTGTTTATCAGTTTAACCTATATCGGCTACCTATGTAAACGAAAACAATATTTAATTTTTTAAATAGATTTACATAAATTAAAATCATATTCAAGTTAATTTCAAATGCATCCCGCTTTAAATATTCAAATATTTGTGAAATAAAAAAAACAAGAACGGCGGCCAATTAAACTTAAAAAGCACAAAAATATTTTTATTTTATTTTAATTAAAATATTATTTTCATATAAAAGAATTTTCCTTCAAACATCCTTTTTCCTCATTATACGAATGAAGCGCAATGATTTTCCCATTTTTTGTTTTTTCCTTTTAAATGTTTCCGTACATTTTTTTACTCAGCAACTTTATGATAATATCCTAAGCACTTTTCATTGTTTTGGAAAATTCTTATCAGACTACGGTGGTTTCTATTACATAGTTGTTACAATATTTTGCTTTAAAAATTGAAAGCGTTTTTGGAGATTATATATATATATATATATATATATATATATATATATATATATATATATATATATATATATATATATATATATATATATATAAGCATAAACGCCTTGAGATGTGGAAATTATATTTCGAATTCTATACAAAGCTTTCATACTTTTGAAAGTTCAAGGTTCAAAAATACTATGTTAGATAATTTCAAAACATCCGCAATAAATTATTTGTTGTAGCGTTTCTTAACCGGAGTCTAGAACCAAAAATATAATGAATATGATAACTCGCGACGCGATATGGTAACGAAGCTTTTATTATTTAAAATGAGACACATTAATTTCTAGGACATCATCAAATATAATTTGTACTCACATAACATGAAATAAATTATATTTTGTGTGTTATGTAGCTGCGGAGACAAAATGTAATTAATATTTTTTTATAATTTCGCGTCCGTCTGCCTCGGTTTATGTATATACTTTCATGTAATATATACGTGTGGAAGGATATAAATGAATTCAGACAGGATTTCTATTCCGGTCTCGTTGATTTTTTGCTAGAAATTTATTTCCTAGAAAATAGAATTTATGGTTATCAAGACGCTTTCCAAACATCTTTTGTCTTAACATATGTATTACCATTATACTAAAATTAAACCTATCCAATATCTATTTCATAAAAAAAAATTCTGACATTTCAAGATATCCTGTACGGTGCAAAAAAAATCAAACCCATTTTATTTAACTTTCCTTCCCAATTCTCGAAAGATCTATTTAAAATATATTGTGCTGCCTCACCTTCTGCTTCACGATAAGGTACCGATAGGTAAATATTACCTAACATTTTCCATATACATACTATCCGTTTAATATCTCTTCAATCGATTTTTCATAAAATTTGTATATAAGCACTACATCCAACCTATATATTCAACAATAAAAACCAATTTTTTTTAGGTGAGACAAAGATGATTAATATATAACCTCATCTCTTTTGAGAGCAACCTTTTTTTCCTTGTGTATACCTCTATACCTACAGTATAACATTATGCCAAGTTTTTTACACGTAAAAAAAAAATACACTTAGAAGATTTTCTTTTGATGCTGTTCTACAACTTTTCTTTATAAGGTATAGGCACCAAAAACAAATTCTTTTGATTCTGATCTGATTTAAGTTAAAACACATATACGAACAAATTTAATTGAATAAAGGTGTAAATCGTGTGCCAAATTTCGGCTGAATTACTTTCTAGGTCAAAGTGAGATGAAAGAGACTTATCGTTCTTTTAAGGGTTTCAATCCGGAAGGCACTATGGAAGTGTGATGGTGCGCAAACAGTTTATAACTCATTCGGAGTAAAAAATTATGTTTATTAAACCAAAATCATTAAATTCTACAAACATACGTTATTTTCATAAACAGCAACATCAGGATATATTATGTTCGTTTAGCACAGGCAAGCATTTTCCCGCCCCCATACCAGCAAAAATCCGTTTAGTTAATATTTGCAATATAACATACCAGAAATGATAGTAGTAATCACAACAAATATTTGCAGGTTAAATATTTTATTTTGGGTGGCCTATTTATTTTCTATATGCGGTGGAAAATCAATATATTCGGTAGCATATGTGCTTTGGGTTTTTATATGGACAAAAATGTTTGGTACTTTGAAATATTAGGCAAATATTCTCATTTTTAGCCGGGTTGATTTATTGCTGTGTATAGTACACGTGTGTTTCAAATTATACACTTTATACTCCAATGTAGTTGTGAAACAGCAGTGTAGTGTTCAGAGCCAATTGAATAAAATCCAATGTAAAATTAAGATATAAATCATCGAATCACCATTTTTAATAATTCTAGTGTTGGCCACATCATTAAAAACGGTGCTTCTTGGAGGCATCATTTTTAATGATGTAGCCAACACCCAACTTTCTTTTACTATGAATGAACAAAAATTTCAAACAAACCACACATGTTTTCTAAAGAGAGAATTAGGCATAGCAAAATTTTGATAAAAACACTTTTCTGTAATCAAAAATTGTTGCAACTGCGTTCCGCTACTTTGCCAAATTGCGTAAGAGCTCGCACCAAGGCAGTGGTGATCCACATGTAAGGATCTGCGACCAATAAACCGGGACATTACTAACTCAAATGCTGGATACCAGCAAACAATGTGAATGCTGACGTTGACCTTTTTGAGACAGTCATCACAGAAGAATCCACGAGCGCAAGCCCCAATGGAGTTTTTATAAATGGAGTTTTAAGCGGCCATGATCCGCAAGATTGGTACCCAAAACTCGTAGCTGGTCTTACTTCAGAGATAAAGAATACTTAGTTAACCTCAACGTACAATGTTTATAACGACAGTGGCTTGGGTAGATAACTTTCCAAACTTTTATGATTTATTTAAACATCGGTTTACCGGTTTGCCATTACTCCAGCTGAGCTCTTGAGAAAGGGATGGAAAGAGCAAGGTGTCACACGCCACACAAAAGCAATAGTTTGAATCAAAAATTGAACGTATAAATCAACGGTCAACCAAAACGATCACAAACACGAAAAAATATAGAGAGCAAATGGCAACCCACATGAATTCTGTGGGTGATTCCATTATGGCGTGATGGTCCGAAAAACCCACTCTGATTCGGGCTGCTGCTTACTTCGAACACTTACTCGTGCCTTACAGACTCAACCACAAATAAGCAAAATTCACAAGACGATATACAGCAAATTCGCTCTTTCACTTTTCACTTCCACACGATTAACGTTTCCGGCACTGTTGCTTAACCTTGCTCCTCATTCACTCATCTTGTCTCGATTTTTACAGTTTACTTGCAAACGCGCACTTTATCACTGCACCACCTGGTTATACACAAACACTGACTTTATCATTTGAATCAGAAGACAAGTTGCAAATGAAAGTAACAAACCAACGTTTAATTCGGCTTGGTCGAGACTTGAACCATAGCTCTTAGGCACCATGTGCACTACACTTGATCAGTGGACTCATTTCAGCTCGCACAGTTTATTTTTGTTAACTCTCCTACTGGCTTGTAGACAATACAAAAACGTGATACATACAACAAAATTTCTCATGCATTCTGGCTGAGTTTAAAACCCGCGATGATTATACACCATGAGCTACATACTAAACCACTCGACTCTTCCGGGCTTAACATTCGCTCTCACTATAAAAATGATTATAAAATGCATAATGGCTGAACTTTTTTTTTGTTTCACAATAGCTGGTGCGCGCAGACATTATATTTGTTTCCACAAAATTCATTTAACTTTTTGTTTTTTATTTACAACCAAAAAAAATTTCTAAAAAAGATCAATCAAAATTTTGATTTATTTTTTCAGAATCTGATCGGTAAAATTGGCATTTTTGTACCGCATCACATCTTAACGATCCTTATTGTTTCCTTGGTTTTGGTCCGACCTGTCTCGTATCGTTTATCATCTTCCCTACTTATCAAACTTTTGCTACTCTATTTATACCTTTAAGGAAGCGTGCCCTCGGCTGCCACCTCCTTCTAATTTCCTTTCCTTCCATTCGCCGCCACGACGTAAATTTTGCAAAATCGTTCACCCTCTTTGGATTGCCATCTGCTGTTTGCTGCTGAGTTGCACCATGACACTCTTGTACTAAATATTTTTGGTTGTGTTTTTAAGGCGGTTTGATTCCTCGATATGACACCTTGTAATGAAGGACAGTCAAAATATCGCCATAAACTCAACTTCATACGAACTTTTTTCTTGATTAATATAACAGTTCAGATGACTTGAGGTGAATGGACCGTTGTTTATTGGATTTTAGTATATTACGATGATGTTACACCTGGCCAAAGAATCGGCCACTACATTTCCCCCAAAATCACACTAAGCCGACACTACATGATCTTGCAACTATTTTTGCAATACAGGCCGGGTAATAAAATGTTTACAGTCCGTAATCGGTTTGGAATTGATCGCAGCATTCCGCAATGCATTGATCCAAGCTTCACTATCTGTAAACAAAATAAGATTTTCATCTGAAACAGCGACGTTATACGTGACAATCGCACACTGCGCTCAATTCGGCCTGAAACACCATGCAAGTTGAACCCAGCCTGTCTTACGCTCGTATAGATCAAGTATAGGGCAGAAAAATCCAAAACCCGCACCTACTTCGCAGTGAGAGTCGCCTGCGGTTTTTGAAGTCTTGGAGTAACCATAGGTCACTCGATGAATAAACCACTGAGAAGGAATTAAGGAAGTCGAATTCTGATAAATTTGTCATAAACCGTAACGATTTATGGTGCAGATGAGTTGAAAAGATTGAAAATTTACCAATGCTCTACAATCAAACCTCAGTAGTTATACGCACCATAGTTCAAATGCGGCGGAACAACCTGTACCCAGAATGAAAGACGCAGCGGAGCTAGGAACAAAACGGTCAGATAATAGCCCTGCTAAAGTGGGAATCGATTTTACCACGGACCACCAAACAACAAAAGTGTAAGATAGCATATGTAAGATTTGTAAATAAACACCAACATTTTGTGAGTCAAACAAGGAGAAAGTACAGAACACCATAGAAAGGTTCGTAAATTTGTGCAATAGCAACAAAATGCAGTTATCCTCCTCCAAAACAGTAATGATCAAGCTCAAAATTTCAAGTGGGATTAGGAGAGCACTTTAGTGGCTATTTGTGGAAGGAGAATACTGATGGTGTCGTGAGTAAAGTGGTTAGTAGTTGATTTTGATGAAAGGCTCGGTGTAACCTAAAGGGAGGGGTTTAAAACAAAATACCTTGGCTAAGATATAGGAAGGCTTAGTGGTTGTATCCGTGGCTTAAAGCTGCAGTGGACGGGCAACTATTCTTTGTAAAATTGAAGCGTAAAGGACAGTCTCAAACGACTTGATTGCTATCTTAAGAGGAGTCATCAAAATCGATATAATGTTGAATGAACGATTGGCTAGTTACAAAAGAAAACGGCAAGATAGATACAGAAACGTTCAAATTCCAGGCAATCGAATGAGACCGAATATCTTGAGTAAGCTCCAAAGGAGCATTCGAAAAGCGCTCACAGCAACTTGGCAAGTTAGATAGAACCAATCGAGTGCCGGCAGAACTATTCATTGTTACATGTCTAATATAGCAGAAAGACTTATAGGCGAGTAAAGTTTCCTTAAGTACCTCGTTTACACAAATGCTGTCTAGATTTGGTCTGTCTGATACAAGCAGTTGCAATATTTTAAGCGCTATGCGGGCAGACAAGTAACCGGGTTTAAGGTAAACTCAGGCTTAAACTCGAATAATATTGAAAATTTTAAAAGTTAATTTTTTAAAATGCCAGACTTATAACCAACAGAGGTTTTTTTTCATTTTAATTATTTAAAAATTTTAAAATTTGACGTAAGGAGTTTATCCTACAGCATTTTAAAGATGCTAGGAGATTCAAAAGCCTGGAATCGACGGAAACAGGATTTAACTTGACTAAGCGTAATGAACTCGTACCAAACATACAGAATATGAAAGACGCAGTGGGGATCGGATATATCCATGACAATAACTTTCTCGTACTCGTATTTCATCAATTTGTTGGGTCACATGTAGCTCAGAGCAACGATACAAATTTGGAAAGAGACTTTTCCTGGTCGAATGAAAAGTGGTGGTATAGAGTGTGCACGACAATACGTGTTTTGTATACTTGAAGGTGTACGCTAATCAACCAAAATCTCGACGCTTAAGAACAATATTCGGAAAGATTATGCTGAATTGACTGAAAGATTATTGCTAATATTATCGTTTCGAGATTTTGAGTTTAAGTTTAATATTTCCCAGCAAGAAATTCATTGACGACACTCTAATGACACATCAGCGACAATCAAGCATAACACGTATATGATATTTATCAGCAAACGAGACTAGTTTTTATTTGCCACACGTCTGAGATGAATCGTTTAGTCGCATGTGAGAAGTCATAGAGGAATCGTATGTGGCATGTCTAAGATGAATTGTTCCTGATGTATCTGAAATGAATCATACATGATACGTCTGAAGTAATTTATTGTATGTACATATAGGCATATGTAAAACCATTTTATTTAAAAGAAGACTAATGTTTCTAATTTTATTCAAATACATAAATTATAATTATAAATTAGTTTATTAATAGTACAGTCATCTTTCCGGTACGTGTGTTGGTAATTAAAATGGGTGAGCTTTGCATAATTAAAATTTCCAAATAAAACAATAACAAAATGTTTAACATTCACAAAGAAAGAACATGAAATGGCATGCAAATTATTTCAACTCGATTGTTTACCTAAGCCATACTAAGAGTACTTGACAGGATAAGAAAGACTGAAGACATGTCATACATGTTTCGCGTAAGAAAGACGAAGTTCTGTTCACGTAGGAAGACATCTATGACATGTCACACCATTGTCGTCGAACGTCTGCAATTGGGTTAGTCATTTGAGAAACAAATATGACTTGTCCATCATAACAAAAATCGACCAAAAAATAATTTTTGTCTTTTTCATACGCTTTTAGAAAGGTAAGAAAGAGTAACGTATGTCTTTCGTAAAAAATTATTCACATGCATGTCCAAATAGGTTATCACTATTTCATTTTCCGGATTTCGTGTTATCGAAATATATATTCGAAATTTTGTGATTCGGTCTATTGATAGAATCCCACGTTTGTTCCGTCTACCAATCCAATAAACCCAGGAAATTGATACATATAATAAAATGTCTGTTTAATGTTAATGACCTGTTCGGGTCCCAAACTGAATTTGACAAATTTTTTCGTTAAATTCTCTTCTATTACTTTGCAAAGCACGTCGAGAAAAAAAATCTTTCCTAAAGGGTGCTGGTAGAATACAACATTTTTAGGGTAGAATTTAATCCACGAAAACGGGTCCTTGATTCCGTGTGCGAATATATTAAATTTACTGCACATCCTGCAAATAAATTTATCCAGCTGGAAAAGAGTTATAAATTCCTCTTTGGTGGTTGTCTCGCATGGGTCACTGACGTCTCTCGAAACTCCACAAATTTTAAGCAGACGATATCTTGAACTGATTTTTTTTTTAAAATGCTGAAATATTAAGCAGTGAATTATATTACATTTGCCTTGTTCTGATTCTGCGTAGTGGTATAATAATATGGATTATATATTATATATTTTTTTTATTGTCCCTGCAATCTGTTCTGGGGCCAAGGCTTTCCCAACTCTTTTGCGGTTTGCTTTGTTCGTCCTTACTTTTACGCCAGTGTCGGCCAATTCGAGGACGTACGGTTATAGGTCTAATTTTATCACCCTCTGCACATTGCATAGCTCCATGCCAGCCTATACTGGCATGGAAGAACGGTCGGCCCATGAGTTTTGCACTCCGACTGGGGGCCATTATATTTTAATTATTTTTAAAAATATTAGAATTAATATAAATTAAATTCAAAACTATATTTGAAATATGTAATTACGAGTAGATAATGAAAAAATGTACACAAAATGAAAAACAATTTTCTCTCAAAATATAGTCCAATAAACCAAGAAATGTCAGTTAATAAATTTTTAACTGCCTGAAACCCACCTGTAGAACAAGGATCGAAAATATTATGCTAATGGTAAATGAATGGTCGAAAAATAAAGCCATGCCAGTTCCCATTATAATTTACCATTCAATCGAAATTCGAGTGCAGGTGGCAAACTACCTATTTGTCACTCAAATTATGGCTACCCAATTTATTCTGCCATTTCAAATCCACCATTTTATGAGAATTCGTAACTACTTTGCTATTGTAAAGTAGAAATACAAGAAAATAATGCCACGCATTTTCCGATGTCGCAAATTAAATATAACAAACAAAATAATATGGCGGATTAAAATTGAGTCGTAAATCATTACATTCTACTTTCTTTTTAGTGGTAAATAAAGTATAGTAATCATGTAAAAGTTTGACCTCTAAAGTTTTTCAGATTTATCATTCGCTATATCGCCGAAGTAAAAAAAATTAGGCTGAAATCGCCTCACTATAAATGGCAGCTTCCACAGGAAGTTTTTCGTTTTAAATAAATAATTTGATAAGTATTGGGGTAACTTAGTTTTATGGATTTTCTAAGAGATGGCGTACTGTAGTGCTAAACTTTTTTTTACAATGACACCTATGGCGTTTTAAAGTGTTGACGAAAGCGCGTTTTAAAGTGTTTTAAAGTGTGTAAACAACATATTTTTTAATCCCGTTTAAACATGTCGAATTTCGTACCAACAAAACAGCATTTGCGGGAAGTGTTACTTTTTTGCTTTAATCAAAAAAAAACTGCTGAAAGTTTTCGTTTGTTTCAAGAAACTTATGGTGAACATGCACCAACTTAACAGACTTGCGAAAACTGGTTTAAACGATTCAAAAGTGGTGATTTTGATGTCAGTGACAAAGGACGTTCTGGTCAGCCAAAAAATTTTAAGATGAGGAATTGGAAGCATTATTGAAGGAAAAATCAGCTCAGATAAAAAAGTACCTGTAGAACAGTTAAATGTCACTCAAGCAGTCATAAGCAAACTTTTACATGCTATGAAAATGATTCAAAAAGAAGGAAAATGGGTGCCACGTGAATTAACTGAAGCCAACTTTGAAAATCGCTTAATGGTTTGCAATTATTTGCTTACACGACACCGAGGATGGCATTTTTGTCTCAAATTGTGACGCGATGAAAAATGGATTTATTACAATAATCCAAAATGCAAAAAATCATGGGTCCATCCAAGCAAACCATCCACATCACAGCAAAACGAAATATTCTTGGAAGTGAGGTTATGTTGTGCATTTCGTGGAATCAGAAGGGTGTGGTGTACTGTAAGGTGCTAAAACTGATCGAAACTATTACTGGTGAATGTTACCAACAACAATTGATAGATTTGAATCATGCATTGAACGAAAACCGTCCGATTTGGAAGTACTTTAATGGAAAATTCTTTCGTATGCTCCCTATTCACCAGATTGTGCCCCATCAGATTACTATTTGTTCTGATCAATGCAAAGCGATCTTCCAGACCAGCACTTTAGAAACCACGAAGAAATCAAAAAATGGCTCGACGAATGGATCGCATCAAAAGGCAAACATTTTTTTTTCGATGGGATCCATAAACTGCCAGAAAGAGGGTCAAAAATCGTAGATAACGATGGAAAATATTTTGATTAAAATAAAATTTACCATTTATTAGAAATAAACGTATTTTTTCTGCAAAAAATATAAAAAAATAAGTTATACTCCCAATAAATCATGTACACGGAAAACGTTTATGATCTAAAAGATTCTAAATTAAGTTTGCAATAATATCGGTCCTGATCAGTTTACCAAAGTTTAAGCTGAAATGGCGATTTTTGACACAAATCTGTTTTCCAAAAACAATTCAACCCCTGTACAGCCAAGAAGGATTGAGTGTTCGGGATGAAACTTCAGCTTTATTCATAAATTAGAAGGCCCAAGTGATTACTGAACAAAACCGGTTCACCAAGTATCGGTTGCAAGTATTGCAAGGATTAAAAACAAAAGGATTGTAAATTAAATTTGAAACAAAATTTGTTCAGATATTTTTTTTAAATTTTGCTGGAAATGTCGAGTTTTGATTAAAGTAAACTTTATTTGGCCAAAATTCGGAATCTCTACAGTTTAGGATTGGCTATTTTAAAGAAACTTCATACTTAAACTTTTTTAATAAATTGGGAGATTTTTACGAAATTTGGTGAAACTTTGTGTACCGGAAGTGGCCACTTTCTTATTAGATTTTCCAATTTCTGCAATCATGATAAAAAGTACAGTATTTACAAAAAGGATTCGTAGTAAAAGAATGTCGGGTTCTGACCACCCCGACTTATTCACCCCTCCATGTGTTTACATATGATTTACGCATACTTGCAAACCCAAGGAGGATACACTCGTTAATGAAATTATAGCAACGTACAATGCGAAATATATAGAAAGATTTTTCCATATCGTTGAACTTGGATTGATTGGAGTTGCTAAGCCACACGTTGTTCTTACGTTACAAATTAGAGACATTTAAAATTGACGGCCGCACATAAATCTTTCATTCTTAATTAAATCAATTAAATATAAATCCCAATCACTTTGAGCAGATTAATCTACACCAGTATTTATATACATATTACACAAGTATTTATTTTCATTTTATCAGGAAAATTTTCATTTCCACTTAATTCAATTTAGACTAAAATTGATTAAATATATACAAACTGTTTTGCTGGTGTACACCAATCTACCAACAACTCAATATGTAGTTTTTATCCACAAGTATATAGAGGATATACGAGTAGTTGTTGGTTTTTCGGTTTTTCGTAAGAAAAAAATCTAATCATCTTAAGTAACAATGAATCTATCTCGACTCTATATACGTATAGAATGAAATGAACTTTGAGATGTGTGTATACGAAGGACTTTTTTTCACCAACCCGAAAACAAAAAGATTATATTGACTGATAAAAATGATTAAGAATTTTTGTGTACCACCATATACTAAAATGTATACGATAGACAGACAAGTAACTTCTGCTATGACTGAATTTAGATATGTCTTATTGTCTACTTTAGTTTCTGTGTATTCTTACATACGTTTATAAGATATACATACACAGAAAGGATTAAAGGAGAATATATTGTGCGAGATAAAAATGAAATAAGTTGGTATTTTGGGTGGAAATGAGGTTTCTATGAAAATCTATTTACGGAACGTATATACCGTTTCCTTCACTTGACCTTGCCACTATTTCGAAAAACACGATTTATATATAAGATGTTATTGGAAAGAATATCAAATCGACATAGGAATTTTATTTTATTAGATTTTCCGACCATAAATCATTTAAACATTTTTTTATTTTTATAATTCTGGCGGCTTATAAATTATTATGGTTTTGTTTTCCCAGTTCCCTTATATGTCTGCCATACATCACCTCGTTCCAATGATTTTTTTGTGTTTTAAAGGAATTTCACTGTTTTGTTGTCATAATATTTTTTATAATATTTCTTTCTATTGTTATACATTTAACACAAAAATCGAAATCGTTTGGCTAGTTTTATACAATTTTAGATGTAGGTTTATCTTCAAGGCCAAGCTGGATTACTTTTCGTAGGCTGAACATAATTATAAACTTTTTTTTATTTTTTCAAGCAAATTCGCTTCTTCCCATTCGACAAACTACAGTTTTCTGTACTAATTTTACAAATCAATAACTTGTGGTGCCTCTTACACCCAAAATTCTTATTAATACTGTGAAATTCGCTTAAAGCGAACTCTGATATAACGATCATCCGGCTATAGCGACGAAATTTCAAAGTCCCGTTTAATTTTGCTATTCTTTCCATGTGAAGTGCGTTCGCTTAAAACGACATCGCCTAAATCGACCATTCGCCTATAACGACATTGATTTTATGTTCCGAAAAGTCTTAACGTAGGTGTACGAGTATGAGAAAACATTTTAATTATTTAAGTTAGGCCTATTACCGGATCAATTTTATTGCGCAATAATCCGTGTTGATTATTGTTACAGACCGTGTTATGGAATATTGAGCATTAATACATTCCATTGCTCTCTAAGGATGAATTATTTTAGCACAATATTTTTGCGCTATATTCTGCTAAATAATATTGTAGACTCAATACTGAAAATGAGTTCCGTAACCGCAAAACAGGAAACATTTACCGTTAAGTAAAAATCGTTAATCATATGACGGTTAGAAGATAGAGAATCGAATACCAAACTGGCGCCTAAATCTGGAGTGGAACACTCTATTACATCTACGATATGGAAGAGTCGAGAATCTATGCGAAAGTGCTTTGAGTCTCAATCAAATAAAAATTAAGAGAAACAAGACCGTTTCGCATGACGATATTGACCAAGCTCTGTTAGCGTAGTTTAAATAACAACGGAGCCAAAATGTACTGATAAATAGATCAATGCTTCAACAAAGAGCAAAATGGTTTGTTAAATCATTCAAAAAAAATCGAACTATAATTGCTCCGAAAGCTGAATTTACCGATTCAGACTATCGCATGAAACAGTGTTTTCCCAAATATCAGGTGAACCAAATTCGACACCAATAGCAATCGCAGAAGATTGGATAAAGAAGGTTTAATCAACTTCACGTCCTTGATAAACTGATGATGAAATGTTTAATGCGTACGAGACTGGCCTCTTTTTTCGATTGACTCCAAACAAGACTCTGAAATTTAAGGGTGAGAAATGTAGAAAAATGGCAAAAGATCGAATAACATAATTGGTACCAGCTAACATAGACGGACCCGTTGAACGAAAATTAATAATTGGGAAGTTTAAAAAACCACGTTTCTTCAAAAACGTGCACACATTGCCTATACGTTATGAGGCAAATTCTAATGCTTGGATGACTTCTGCTTTGTATGAAAAGGAATTTCGTGTGTGGAATGCCGAATTTTTAAAGCAGAAGAAGATAATCTTTTTAGCACAACTTTTTTGCCACAACTTTGATCTTCCAAGCAATTGACCAAAAAAATTTAAATAATCCCAAACACCATTATCGCAAAAACTTGTGATGCAGATGGTTCGGCTAGTTGATGAATGGTTTCACTAAACCTAAACATTTTGGATGTGATCGTTATGGTAGCTGAAGCTTGGGATAATGTAACAGCTAATACAATCAAAAACTGCTTCAAACATGTAGTCTGGTTAATTCTGAATTTAACGCAGAAGATGACTTGCTTCTCTCACCGCTATTGGAAACATTAATGTCTAAAATATGAACGAAGATGACATACCGATAGCATAATTGCGATGCGGTTCGGGCTACATCAACTGTAAAAACGTTTTGTGGACACGCGATTTGTCAGATGGCTATTTAAAAATGCAACTGGAATAATTGATAAACAGCTGGATAAAAGGCTAAATAAAAAATGAACAAAGCAAACATCAATTGTTGATTTTTTTAAACATTCATAAGTTTAAATTTCTAACATTTTGAATTTTGAAATGGATGAAAAATATGTAGCTCAAAGTAATTTTCGCTGCTTTGCCAAATAATCTAGAATTGCATCCCATCCGGATATGACGACATTCTGGTATAACGACGAACTTTTCCGATCCGCTCGCGGTCGCTTTAAGTGAATTTGACTGTATTTAACTTTCATCTTCAAATTTTCAATATAAATATGAAGCCTATAAACATTTTAAGTTTTTTATACCAATTGAGGATATCTAGTAGAATATTAGGAATTTAATAATTTTGTAATTTTATTTGGCGGAAAAAGTTAAAATTTACGTCTAGTACGTATCTTAAACAAAGGTTAAACTACTAACATTTTATTCGTAGTCCTCAACCTAAATTAAATCAATGGAGATCTAACGTTGGTTTAACAAATGTAATATCGTTCGATCGTCATATCAGACATGGTAAAGAGCACCGAATGAATATCCCCAAAAACCTAACACTGAGGGGCTTAAAACATTCCTTTTCCAATCCTCGGAAAAATGAGTATCATTCATAATATTTTCAGTTGTACCGCTACTTCGCATCCTCTACATAGTTGGCCGGGTCTTGCCCTTTACATTTTATGCACTTTGCAGGTTCGTTTCGGATAATCAAGTTTAAAACATTTATTAAGAGTGTGCCGTACAATTTAACAAAAACCTTAGAATTACATGAAAAATTATGCCAGGGTTGAATTTTTACTTATGTATCTCACTAGTTCTAGTCCAGTTTTTACAAGAAAATTAGGAAACTCGCCAGAGAGAAATGTCAAATAATCAAAATATTACATAATTATTGGAGACGATTCCGTATGCAACTTTTATTCCCTTGTGTTCTATTCTTCTAAAATTTGCTAGCCAACGTGATGTTCAATTCAAGTTTTGAACCGGAATATATAATTTGTTCGTATAGAAAACCATTTCCAGTGTTAATGACCCACCAGACAGACCCCGCGTACACTTTCCAAATATTATTTACATTTACATTACGTAAAAAAAATCACCGAAGTTCTTATCACTAAAAATTTTTGAAAGTATACCCGAAATGCTGGTATACTCAGATGTTCGGAGCCATCTCTAGAGAAAAGTGATAATGGCGATTAAAGATCTATACAAAACCGAGTGTGCACTTTTAAATTTTGAATTTTTATAGATTAAAGAAGGTTTCTCGAACCTAACTTAAATGAACAATTCTCAATTCTCTTAAATCATCTTGGTAAAAGCTGAAAGTTATTAATAATATTGGCGGTCGTACGGTGAAAATTTTCTATCTTTATTTTCTTCAATTCTAATGTTTCTACAGGAAAACTCGGTGCAGAATACACGAACAAATTATATATGCTGGGTCAAAATTTGAATTGAACATCAAGTTGCCTACCAAATGTTAGAAGAATAGTAAGCAAAGATGGGCAATTGCAATTGCAATTCGCAATTGCATGAGAACGTCAGACACGAATATCGATTGATTTGAGTTATAAATCACATACAGTGACTTGCTGATACACCAATTAGGTAAGAAGCCTTCCACGTGGTTCTATCTTCCGTTCGTACCATCACCTCATGTAAACCTTAATCTTTTTTGATTGACTGAGATGAGCGGAATTATCTCAGTAATCTGTTTCTAGACAGTATGGAAGATGCATAAATTAAATTTTGGCTGCGAATTGGGCTGAATTGTGAATGGAGGGGCTGGATAATTTTTTGGCCGATTATTTTCAGATTTATTTTGTAGATAAATAAAGAACTTCATCCGGGATTTATGTTGAAATCTCGATTCAGCTTAACAGAATCTGGTATTCAAATATAATTATTTAAGAAATTGCCTAGCACGGCCAAACTCCAGAACTTCTCTAAAATCCATTTTTAAATCCACTTTTTGGCACATGGTCAAGTACCATTCAGAATGATTGGATTGTAAAACTTCATCAAAAAGGCAAGCTGACTTTTTTATTAGAATCCTAGCTCAGCTTCTCAAACTAAGTTGGAAACGGCCTGGTTCCTCCATTCATTATAGCCGAATCCCAAAATTTCGTCAAATTCGGTTTTGCACACCAAATATGTTCATCATTTGCTGAGAGAAGGCTCAGTTCCATTGAGCATCATGTTAGAGTGCCAATCCAATTATTCATACCATATTTGACTGTAATTGGTTGAGTACTGGTAAAGCCCCATTGAGCATATCATAATATGTGCTGTGCAGTATAATTATACCTGGTATTTAACCGAATATTCTTTGGAGATCAAAATTAATAAAACAGTTGAAATTTTTGCGAAATAAACTAAATTTATTTGAAATATCCAATCTGGTGGTTAATCTGGCTTTGGGATGCCTCACATTTAATTAATAAATGTTTACAATATTTAGGAAGCCGGATAATATTAATTTAGAATTAAACTTCAGGAAATGTCCAGATGTACGTGAAGTAATAATATTTTTTTCTCAGGATGCTGATATAGAGAATCAATTGTGGAAGACCAATACCATCGATATCTATTAAACCTATTAAGTCTTTATCCTTCTTCTAGTAGATTAGAAGTAGATTAGAATTGTGTTGTGCCGTACGATCGCTAGGTGTAAAAAAAACCTCTCCTATCCTGCTTATAGTTATATGTAAACAGGCTGTAGGAATAGGCCCAGCGTTATCCAGGAAACTTGTCCAGTACTTGGTACCACAGTCCAATCAATCGTTAGTTTGTACAAATGATTTTTAGTAGTCATTGTATCCATAAAAGTACTGTGCGTTAATATTTAATTGTATACTCGTTTTGCGTACTAAATGGTTTATTATCCACCGTCAATAATAAATAGTTCGACGATTAATACACCTCAAATTAAATTGATACAATTTTAGTGTATCCCGTGTTACGCCATCTATTAATAGCTGGTACGAACTAAAATTATATTAGCTTAGACAGTAATTGACTCAAACGCAATTCAGATTGGCAGCTCGCTAATAGCAATGAAGAGGAACAAATTACGTGTCTTAAAAAGAGGATCAGTTTTAGTTGCTAAAGGTAGAGGTGAATAATCAATTCTAACGGTTATGTGCATATTTAGAATCAATGGTCAAACCGTCATGTCGATGATAATTTATCAGTGCAAGCGAGTACGAAAAGAAATGCTGAAGTCGTTGCCACCAAGTTTGTTACGACTCCGATACGTCTTGTATATCTTATGCGTATGTTCGATCGGATGAGATTGTAGGAAGAGATTTTTTCAACGTTCGTTCTAATGAGAATGAATAAGGGAGTGACGCGCACAAGAATAAACTTTTGTTTTATTACACTGCAATCTGTTCTGATGATCTGAGCCAAGGCTCCGGGGTCCGATTTTATCACCATCTGCACATTGCATAGCTCCATGCCAGCATCTATACTGGCATGGGAGATGGGTCGGCCCAAGAGTTTTTCACTCCAACAGGGGGTCATAGATGTGTTCCATTTCATCACAGATCGTAATATGTTGAGGAAAATTCTCTTTGCAGCCTGCCCCTATTGGGATTCGAACCCGGAACCACCCGATCCGAACGCCAAAGCTTTAACCACTGTGTCATTTGGTCGGTGAAAAAACTAAACTAAAAACACCTCAACGGAAATATTTGTCTAAATTGTTTTTTTGGGTGTGCGTGTGAGAATGGTTTAGTCTAGTTTGGAACTGTGTAAAATATAGTCGAGTGTGGAATTTTTATAAAGACAGTCGAAGAGTTCGAATTGCGATTTTAAAATTTTTTTTTTAATATTGTAAAGTTAAAATATAAAATTCAAATTTTTATTGTGAAACAAAGCAGTAATTTAATTTAACAATGGATATTTATACCAAAATTG